>JAPYKE020000322.1:255000-855000 GCA_028554795.2 Sinohyriopsis cumingii | reverse complement strand
AAATCTGTCTAAAACTTGTGACCTTCTCCTTATTATCTTTTTTCTCATTCTTCCTCTGTTGAACAGACTCTTCTATTTCTTCTTCTATGACTATGTCTGTGTAGAAATCTTCAAGGTTTTTCAAGTTGACAGCACTTTCAAATACTGGGCTCATTGAAATCACCTGGACATGTTCATAGGCCTTAATTAGCAACCGTTGTATCTCTTGAACATCTAAAAAGAAAATTAAATTTGTGATCAATAGATTTATCAACACAAGTAACAACAGCTAAAGTGAAGAATTAATATTATCATCATCAAGATGAATAGCATCAGCAACAAGAACAACAATAATAATAATAATAATAACAATAATAATAATAATAACTGTGTTAATCAAAATCATCAAAGGAGTACAGAACTTTTATGATAACCCCAGGGCACTTGCCTTGCCAGTGTTATGAACAAGTGGGAGACAGGTTAATAATATAGCATGGTTCTCTTACTGGATAATAACTATAATAATAATAATAGCAGCAACTGCATCAGTCCAAGCCGTGATAAAGCACCCTCCCCAATATGAATTTCAGGGATTTTCAATTAAATGAAATAATTTTTAATAATGCATTGCTTGTTTGAAAAGACTGATCCATTTGGTAAAATGGAAGAGACTTTAATTAGGGTATTGCTCGAATACATTCACAATACTCATGATTTTACATTAATAGTTTCTTTTTTAATTCTACTTAATTTAAATTGATTCCTGAAATATATTTAGCACAATAGACAATGACTCATTCATAATTTCTTGAAGGAAATTATATCATGAATTAAATAGGATGTTCCTGCAACAAGTGCGACAACAGTTGCTAATATTGTAAACATGTTAGAGGAATGTTTTGTGGCAGTGATACAAATCTTAACACTTACAAAAAAGTAAATAGTCTGGAGAAATGTTTTCCTGTGCAAGTAAGTCCAATTAGTTATATATTAATTGTTAAATTTATTAAAGTTCCAATATTATGAATGTTTCAATATATCTCAATTTGTTTAAAAATTACTATTAATATGTTTATATACAGTTTATTTTCCTCAATAGCATTTATTTTATTTTTGATAATTAAAATGAAATGAAAGCTGTTCAGTTTGAAAACTAAAAAAGTAATCTAAAGTAGCCATTGACAGTAATGCATAAAAATATTATTAATGTTTCTACTTACAAAAATTGAAGTGGAAGTCTAAATTGGAGGAAGTATTTACCAAACTAACTAATTGCATCTCTTGGGAAGAGGCAAAAATGATATACCCAGAGCATGCTGAAAAAGTGGATAATTTTTTTAGGCAACTCAAATTTTATTAACTTGCACAGGATTGTATTTTTAAAAATTGGAGGTGACATCAAGTGAAAAAAAGTTTATTTTGTGATCTTACCTACCCTTCTAAAATCCCAGTTACATGTATTCAGTTTGTAATCTGTAGTAATTATCAAAAAATGTATTAAGAGAAATAGTTAGAAACGAAACCAATCACTTTTTATAGCCTGTTACTGGAAGGATTATTATTTCAATATTAATCCAGGCCACTCTGGGTTTATTGCCACTATATGTCATTGGGAAAGTTACTTGAAATTATATAGCCATTAATCGGTTTAATGTAAACTTAAGAAGAATCCAAACAATCAACCATTCATGTATATCAAAAGCCATCAATTGGTTACCTGTGTTAGGTGTTACATTTTACACATGAAATAGATAAAATAGTTTTTATTTATGACAACGGTACTGAAAGTATTTATTTAACTTTTAAGAAAAATTAACACGTATTGTGTAAATTTCAAGATAATATTGGAAAATATTACCACATTTAACATAGTGGCATTTTATCAGATAGTCGGTATAGTTTTTCTACAGTATCTGCAGTTTCATATTT
Organism: Sinohyriopsis cumingii; assembly: GCA_028554795.2. Lineage (NCBI taxonomy): Eukaryota > Metazoa > Mollusca > Bivalvia > Unionida > Unionidae > Sinohyriopsis > Sinohyriopsis cumingii. Next base: position 853,092 of record JAPYKE020000322.1, on the reverse strand, counting down.
TTTTTTTATTACCACACATTTACATATTGCTCTATGCAATTCTGATTGGTCCAAATTAGCCCAGGAAATTATTGTGCCATATTATCCTTACTGATTGGCTACAATCATGGGAAAAGTTTTGTAACCCCGCCTCTTGTTGTTTCTTGTTTTGATTAACATTCTGGTGGCCATTTTATTTTTTTTACTCACGAAAACAAAATGGCAAAAAATGGTCTCATCTGTTTCAATATAACCAATTTACCACCACAAGAGTATGTTATTTAATGTATAACATAAAAAATGGTAAAACCCCAAGACAATGACAATAATAACAAGTAAAACTATGCCCTGGTATTGCTTAGTTGATAACAGGTGTGTGTCATGGTGGGTTGGGGAGGGGGCGATACATCTGTAGCATGGAATCAACACTATAGATAAAGATGATTTAAATATCCACTAACAGAAGTAAATAAACTCACCTCTGTTCACAGAAGAATGATTACATAAAATAGTCTTCAAACTGACACAAGTTGATGCAATCACTGCATATTTAGGTGGTAAATATGTGTGGTAAATATGTGTAGTAAATCTGTCTGGTAAATCTGTGTGGTAAATCTGAGTGGTAAATCTGTTTGGTAAATCTGAGTGGTAAATATGTGTGGCAAATCTGAGTGGTAAATCTGTCTGGTAAATATGTGTGGTAAATCTGAGTGGTAAATATGTGTGGTAAATCTGAGTCAAAATTAAATTAGTTTGCATATTCTGCAGTCTACTGTTCCAAAATCAATCACTGCAAATATGAAGTCACAAATACATTACAGTATATATGGGAATTGCTGAATCCAGTGAACCTTCTTTCACATGAATATAGCAATAATATAATGTGACACTTTACATTGCATACACATGGCTCGTCAACTGTACTCAAAAGGATAGTGCATACAACAATGTGGCATAACATGCATTGGAAAAATGATTGTCTTTAAAATGTTTTGTTTATTCAGAAGAACACCTGTTCTTTGATTTATAGTTTGTAAGAAAAGTAGATTCTACTTTTAAATCTTAATACTATTTAAACTTTGGTTGGGACTATATTTTACGCATAACAATAGGTTTGTATTTATAAAAGTTAATAAATTGATTTGACAGAACCAAAAGAAAAAAATTCCTTTTAACTTTTCTGATGATTAGTATTTATTTCTTTGACTAGGTTAGAAAAAACTTGGAAAACCAAATCTGCCAAGAAGAGCATTGGGAATATATTGTACAGGACTTTCACCATGGCTCATTGAAAATGATTTTAAAACTATAGGTAAATTGATATAAGGATTGGATTCACAATACTATAATACTATAATGTAAGAGGCCTTCCTTGATAGTTACGATGTGGGGGTTAAAAATCCAGCTACTCCTCCAATGTAACTGTCATGGTGAACGTCTTGCACTGTTTGACTATTGGACACTGAACCATTATTTTTGGAATGATATAATTTTGTTTGTAAAAAAATTAGCCCCTGTAGATAGCCTAAAATGTTAATGAATACGATAAGAGATTTATAGAAATTACAATTGTTTAATCATCTGTCTGGACAATAATGATTCGGCCAAGTCACAATGAACTCACGAGAGCATCAAATCCAAGAGTCATTTATATGTCAAACAAAGTTACACATACTTTGCTTTGAATGTTGAATGTTTACTCAGATCACATTAGTCAATTTACATAAAAGATTAAGACCATGCTGTGGAATGTTACAAGCTTTAAATCGCTCATCACTGCTAGATTATTTTTTATGTTACGATACTATGTTGACATAGCTATTACTGTACTGATGGATAATCCCCTGTTCTATAAATAGCTATAATGCAGCCGATGCACTCCACTTGAATTCATCAGCTAAAATAAGGTTCTAAAACACAGTATATATATTTTAAACAAAATAACAATGAAAATTTAAAAAACTATAAATAATAGCATTTATGACAAATTAGTTACTTCTCTCTGAGTTTATATTGCATTATTTGCTCTGAAGGGGTGCAGGGAAATAGTATGTTACCCACTGAGTTAAGGGAATGCTGGGAAAAGTATATTATCTACTGAATCAATGGAGTACAAAGAGGAATGTTATCTACAGAATTAAGGGAGTGAATGAAAAAAGTATGTTATCTACTTAATTAAGAGAGTGCAGGGAAAAAAAGAAGATATTAATAATTAATATACTTGTTCTTCAGTACTCACTAAACAATGAAAGTATTTCAGTAAATACCAGTTTAATTCTCTTGAATATTTTAGATTAGGCCTTGTGATCTATGTTGCCACAGTTTTTAATTTTCACAGCATCAAACAACACTAAATTAATGCCTTAAAATCCTCTATTGATGCTACAATATTGTACCTGTCTACTTATTTCCCTAATCCCTTCAGGGATTTTAACTCTAGTGTTTTTTTTATTAGATCTTTATTGTTTATCATTGTCAAAATCTATGTGCATGTTCTAAACAAAGGGTTCTAAGGAGACATTTGTTATCTGGACTCAGATAACATTTGAATTAATTTTAATGTTAATCTGTTAAATCTAAATCAGAAAATGTAAATTTATTGCTCGGTGATACATTTGTCTCAAAAGTTGTTTCAATTTTCAAAGTTGTTTCTACTTGCATTTTCAATGTCAATCATTTTGGTCCCATTCACTGCATATAGCTGCTCTAATAAGGCATTCATGTTTCAAAGATCAGTGTCATTTCTTGAAGAAACTGTACAAATGTTTACCTTGAAAGTTGGGTTTTCCATGTAGATGCTTGTTTAGAATGTGGTAAATACTGTCTTAATTTTGTTCAGTATCAATGTTGTTGTTAACATCATTCCTCTAAGACTGATGATAATGTTGTCTAATTGAGAAATGTCTGTTTCACTGTTCCTAATAAATATAGAAAAGTTCCCACCACAGAAAATGATTTGACTTTGACCCATGGTCTTTCATTGACATATTTAATGACTGAGTCACCAATCAGTAGTATTTTGTAATGGAAATTCCCTCAGGTGGGTAGATTGTTATGAGAAGAATCCCTGGTATTGAAAGAACCACGAGTTCTGCTGCCAATATCAGTATAGTGATGCTCACCATTCAAAACATTTTTTGTGAGCTGAGCTTATCTCACCATTCATAACAATTTTGTGACCAGATTTTATCTCACCATTCATAACATATTTGTGACCTAGCTTATCTCACCATTTTTACAATACTTTTTGTGACTAGAGCTTATCTCAGCAGAAACAGTCATATGCTCTTCTTTCCCAGAATATTTTGGAAGTTAAGACAAGTTCTGATTTCTGGTGCTAGAGTTAATATCTTTCAGTGTACTTTTATTTCTGACAACTTTGTTTATATTATGATCGATCTTATGAGTTTCTGCTATTATTTATTTACACAGGTCAAAAAAAGCTATGCATTTTAATTGCTTTTCGTTGCATTGGTGATAATATTTCTTCACTTTTCACATTTCTTTTTTCATGACACTTTCAGTTTTTTAGTTTCTAATGTCTTCAATAATGATCAAAAACAGAATTTCATTACCAATGTCCACTGTTTGATGATTATATAATTTTAACGAAGATACTGTTACGCTTATGATCAATGCCTTGTCCATATCTAAAGTTTAGTTTGATATTCCATTCAGATATGCATTTTACATTAGAAACAGTTACAGAGTCAGCATTCCAAAGCAAAATGTTCTCCACCAGCATTTGTACATTTTTTTTAATGAGAGTAGCTGAGTAGCATAGGTAGTGTCTATATCACTTCTTTTAAACTATGTAAAACTGCTGCCTCAACTGCTTTGTCATGAATTAAGTAAAAAAGGTTCATAGAATCTTCCATATTAAAGCATGATGAGGGAAACAGTTTTCCTAAGATTTAAACAGTAGTCAAGAATCCAACTGACTAAATAGATTTAGTTAAGTTCCAGATTAACATGGTTTGAATTTATAATCTGGCCTGATTTGCATATGAATGATGGGTAGAAGACTGATTATTAGATTCCACTGTGACTAAAATCCACAATAAACTTTGAGTGTTGGCACTCTTATTGCATCCAGGGAGAACAGATGCAAATGCAGTGTTAAAAGTGTTGAAAAGAAACATAAGCTTGAGTGTTGGCACTGTTATTACATCCAGGGGGCAATGATGTCAAGTTGTGTTCAAAGTGTGGAAAGGAAAGAAAAGCTTGAGTGTTGGCACTGTTATTACACCCTGGGAGCGTTGATGCACAGCAGAGCTAAAAATGTGGAAAGGAAAGAAAAGTTTGAGTGTTGGCACTGTTATTACATCCTGGGAGCGTTGATGCACAGCAGAGCTAAAAATGTGGAAAGGAAAGAAAAGTTTGAGTGTTGGCACTGTTATTACACCCAGGGAACACTGATGCAAAGTAGTGTTAAAACTGAAAGGAAAGAAAAGCTTGAGTGTTGGCACTAATTCTGTAATTACATCCAGGGATCATTAATACAAAGTTGTGTTCAAAGTGTGGATAGGAAAGAAAAGCTTGAGTGTTGGCACTGTTATTACATCCTGGGAGCATTGATACACAGCAGTGATAAAAGTGTGGAAAGGAAAGAAAAGCTTGAGCATTGGCACTGTTATTACATCCTGGGAGCATTGATACACAGCAGTGATAAAAGTGTGGAAAGGAAAGAAAAGTTTGAATGTTGGCACTGTTTAATCATCCATGGAACACTGATACAAAGTAATGTTAAAACTTGAGAGGAAAGAAAAGTTTGAGTGTTGGCACTGTAATTCTGTAATTAAATCCAGGGAACACTGATGCAAAGTCATGGTCAAAGTGTGGAGAGCAACGAAAAGCTTGAGTGTTTTCACTGTTATTACATCCAGGGAGGATTGATACATAGCAATGATAAAACTGAAGGAAGGAAAGAAAAGCTTGGATCATATGCAGTCAGCATCGATTCCTATGTCTATCCCTACTCCCTGAAGAAATAAATTGAAAGCCACTATGATTGCTACACAAAGGAGCTTAGGTGGCTCAGTGGCTAAGACATGGCATTTCTGACCAGAATATTGTTTAATAATGTGATGTTACCAACTGTCAAGTCCTAGTTATACAGTGCTACGTTAGCTATACCCTAGCTATACAGTGCCACAATTTAATACAACCCTAGTTATACAGTGCCACATTAACACAATCCTACCTATACAGTACCACATAACACAATTCTAGCTATACAGTACCACATTAGCATAATCCTAGCCATCAGTGCCACATTAATACAAGTCTAGCTATAAAATGCCACATTAGCACAATCCAACAAAACAGTGCTGCATTAAGATAGTCCTAGCTATGTGGAACCACACTGGCTCAATCCTAGTTATACAGTGCTACATTAACACCATGAAACTGTACAGTGCCACATAAACACAACCCTAGCTATACAGTGCCACATCTGCATAATCCTAGCTATACATTGCCACATTAAACAAGTCCTGGGTACCTGGTATCCAGTGCCAAAGTTGTTGCTGTTTCTTGGTGCAAGATAGGCTATATATGGTGGCCAGTATAAATGGTTGAAGAAGAACCCAAGAAAACCCCAGTAAGAACCACAAACCCTGGGAAGCTACTTGCAGCTTTCTCACATAAACACACTGGCTAAGCCTGAGACTTGAACACATGCAGACAGAAGTTGAAATGGCAGTGGTCACTTAAAATGGCGAGTGATTTTGACCACTTGGCCACCTAAAGCCCCTCAATGCCACAGTAAAACAATCCTAGCTATGCAGTGCCATGTAAATTTAGGTATTTCCTAAAGAGAAACATAAAACAAATTAAAAATGCCAAATTAATAATACAGAATGTCATATTTTTTATATAAACTGTTCAATAAAAGCAACTGATGAAACACCAGTCTATATACTTACTTGGCCTTCTGGTCAGATGAGATAAAATATATGATACTGCACATGAAGGATTTTACACTGGTCCCTGTGATCACTGCCATTTTAAGAATTGAATAGAACAATTATGTACCACATGCTGAACGTCTCCCAATGACAGTGAACCTTTGGTGCCAAACGGACCAATCAGATATCACATCACCAGTATATCTAGGTTTCCAGAGTAGCATACAGTATACGGGGGCACTCACCAGTTATTATGTACTTTTGAGAGATTGACTTATGTAAGGTGAAGTTGTTTGCATTTAAAACAAGCAAAGTATAGAGAATGTTGACATACCTCTATCCTACATTAATGTAATGTGGATGATATTTCTCTGGATATTATACTTCTGGAAATTGTACATGATCTAAGCACACAGCTAACTAAAATGACTCTAGTCTAAAGTACACTATCCACAACAGCTATTAAAATAGGGAAAATGAATTTTGCCAGACTAGACAATATCAGCTTCTGAAAGTGCAATGAATGAATTACTAAATATATAAAATGTAAAAAAATGTATCAGCTCTTTTTTATACAATTTACCTCTGAATTTCAGGAAGTGAAAATGACAAAGTGGAGCTTGCACTTTTGTTTTGAAAGGTGCACATCTGGAGTAAGGCCAAGCTGTATACTCTATAAAACATATTACACCCATCAATCATACACCAAAATAAAGAGAATAAAAGATTCTTTGAATTATACCAAAGATATACAAGGTCTTTTTTAAATAGCCAGTATAACCAGTGAGGAAAGCCAGGGAAATTCTTTTTCTTTAAAATTCTAATGTAAAATACGAAAGTGTAAAGTACCACCTACGTAGTTGGTACAGTCTAAAGTACATCTTAAAAGGTACAGCAATTGATCCTTGACCATAAAATGCTGAGGCACAGATAAAAATCCAAAATATGAAAAAGACCAAGAGACTTAAACAATTCAAATTTGCAATTTTCTGCAATGACATTTAATTCTTCATCATTGAAGGCATATACATCAGGCCCATAGTTTTACAATGTAAGACACTGACCCTGATATATATGATTTTGGGTGGTGGGGTGGGAGATCATAGATCTTACTGCCATAACATTAAGTGCCATGTAGCTCTGCTCCATATTAAGACCGTTGTACAGCTTTTAGTGTAATTACATACTATGACTTTTTCCATACTGAAGTACATCCAGGCACAAGCAAGTGGATGCATTTTTCAAATTCTATTGACTGCCATTCAAGTTGGTGGTAACTGAGGAATGCTGAGGTTGACTGAGGGATGCATTTTCTTTAATGAAACAAAATGTCTAATCACATTCACCAGAATGGATTAAATCATGCCATCTATACTTTGGCTATTACTTGCACAGAATAAACACTGCTAGTAGGATGTAATTTTGAGGAGGTTGGGAAAGTGCATTCTGATTATGACTGGCTAAGTATTACTGAAGAAATATATTTTACTCTAAAACTTGGCCTATTCTTCAAATAAATCATAATAACTTAGTAGAATAGGTAAGTAGTGGAGGGAGTCAATCCTCTTACCCATGAGAAGGCCCAACACCAGTCTCCTAAGGTATGTGAGACAGCTTCAAATCTTGAGATATATACAAGCTGAAGTAGTGATGCCATATGCCATAAATTCCCAAGGCTGTGTCTCTGAGAAGACATTAAATCATACGGAAAGGCAGCCTGTTGAAATGCTGTTAAATTTCTCTCCTGGTCAAAATCACACCTTGTGATAAACAATCAGATCTCAGAGGTAAGCTACCACATGTTGACTGTTGTTTCATTTCATCTTGAGTTAGTTGCCTGATTAGAGAATAAATGAGATCTCACTTTTTCACCACCTTGTAATGGTAATGTGAACATTCATTAATTTATTTATGTTTATGGGTTTGGACTTCTACAATGAATATGCATCTTTCATTCATATTTGTGCATTAGTTATCCATATAAGAGATTTTCACTTAAGAATTTAAGTATTCCCATCAATAATCATCAGTCTTGGATGAATTTTATTTAATTGTGTTTAACGGAGAGAACTTGTTTATTTAATTCAATCATTCATTGGAATTAAAAAGTGTTTGGTTTACTTAGAAATTTAGCTGTCTGGAATTATTGTGAATTCATATAAAGACATGTTTGGATTATATCATCATGATTAATTAGCACTATTGATAGATATATCAGAATACTTGATATTTCTGGACTTCATAGAACATTTAGAACTGTTTAGGATTTCATTCACCTTATTGTAAGTTATTTGCCAAAGTCAAACCCAAGGAAACCACAACTTGCTGGCTTCCCAAAATAATAGCAGGAGGTGGGCACCCCAACCTGCTATGCTGGCATCCATATGAATTGTGGTTCCTGGAGGCTTGACCCATAAAGGAACATCTACTGTAAGCTAAGTGAGGATGTCCAATTTACTGAGTTGTGACCAAATATCAGTTTCTAAGACTGTTTGGTCCCATGTGTAATGCTTCCATAATCATTGGGACAAAATAATCATTTACAATGGTCTCAGTAACAGGTGACCAAGAACTATGAAATCCATTGCAACAATAGTGAAAGAAGTTTTGAGATGAGATGTGATTCTTTGAGCAAATAGAAGACACCACTGAGATTATCTTCAAACCACGGTCCTGAGGAACACAGGCCCTGGACCCTGTTCATGTGCATTTTGAACTCTGCCCCAAAATGGATGAGATGATGGGATGGGATTATACCAGATTTGTACTTTTTGACAAGGAATCCAAGGCAGGCTAGAAGTTAAACAATTGAATTCATGTCTGAACTTATAATATAACTCAACTGGTGCTTTTAGAGTATGTCAACATTTGCCCTTGAGCACTTCATTTTCAAATGTGTATAGGGCCTGTAAATCAGGTCTTTGTCTTCTGTGCCCTATAGCTGTCCTGCTTCTCTCCTCCCTGCTCTGAAAAGATTACTGAGGTCTGTGAAACTGGGACTGTGTGAGATTTACCTGCTTTTGAACTTCCACCACATACCCATGAAATAGTAGCTTCCATGACAATGGATGTAATCTGAGTGTGGCCTTATGATGCTCTTTGAGGAAGACAGAAGTGGAGACACAGGCGTCTCTTCCAACTAACTGATGATTCCCAACCATTCTTATAGCAAGTGTCCATTGTGGCTATGCACAACACATGTTCCATTGGAAAAACTGACTTATAAGCTTGCTCAGAGGACATAATGACATATGAAGCTTGGCTGCTTGCTGGATGACAGACATGGATACCAGGTCAAGCAAAGAGCATATATTGCAAGGACATTCAAGACTAATTGTGGCATGGCATTGAAATGTGCATGCTTCATCCATACTGAAGAAGGTTATGATATTTACAGGCCTAATACATCAGTCAAAGGATGGGACTACTGTACAAAATATGTGTCTTTTATAGTACACTTTATTAAATTTGGATGGAGAGTTCTGTCAACATGTGAGTCTTGTATCTGCCACTCTGAAGAGTGTACAAAGTCTGCCAACTCATAAAACTTCATCAGTTGCTTAAAAGTAGGCTGGTGTTTCTTTGCCAAGTGGAACAGGAGGAGGTGCACAAAATTCAGACAGAAGCAAACAAATGATTTCATTAGCTGTCATTCTGAGGACAAGTAAAGACACTGAAACTTGCGAGCAAGCAAAGAATGGGGTGATGAAAATGCCTCCTGCAATATTTGTTATGGTTTTGTTGAAGGTTAACAATGTCAGCTGTGAACCATACTGGGAATCTGTCCAATTTTTGATATATGATAACTTGAAGATGATCATTGTCTATTGCCTGTGGTCCAGGCAATCGTTTGGGGCATCTGGGTCTGACACATCACTTTAGCCAGTACCATAGTAGTAAGTTGTTACAGGCCATCCTGTACTTATTTAACACTGGTTGGTAATGGCATTAAGCTGAGTTGTATTCATAAATGTACCAGGCCTAATTGGATCTATAATATTTATAGAATGTGTTATGGTAATATACTGTCCTAGGTCCATAATAGAAACTGGGTACAATGGCACTAAATGTGCCAATATGTACCCAGGTACTCTGGTAGATGTTATATGACTAAAAATGTTCAAGAAGAGGGATTCTGTTAAACTGTAGAATGTGTTGCATCAGGAAAAGGACATATCAAAAGCGATTTACAAAGTTTGAAAGAATAATTCTACATTGATGTAATACAGGATTCAGAATTTGAGGACTTTCTGGCCTTTCAGCAAAAGTTAAACATATGCGATATTGACTAGATCAAGTGAATATTGTGCATAAATAATTATAGGTTACTGCATTTGTATGGGAAAATAGGAACGAGTTTTTCAGAATGAATACTGCACGAACTTGTGAGTGCAGTATATCCTTCTGACAAAACAAGTTCATATTTTCCCACACAAATGCAGTAACCTTTTTATTATATGCTCATTTTTTTATTCAACCTAAGGTTTAATTATATAAACAAAATACAATTCAAGAAACAACGTAAATGAATGAATGCCGTATTCCAAACTAAATAAACAAGCGCAGATTTCACATTACAAAATGACATCATTATTAATGCACACATAACTCCACCCAGATAAATTTGAACTTAGTCGCGCGGTCGACATAACTTTCGAAAGAAAATGATGTGTCTAGTTAAAATTGAAATTTGCAGTCATATTGTGAATGACTGGGCATTGCAACAACTTTTCCATTTGATCTGGAGTGAATATATTTTGGTGTTTTGTTTCGATTCGATGAAAGTTTGTGATTTTGGACTGGATTCATCTGTGCAAATTTTACATGAAATACATCGGATTGAAGTGGCGTGGGAGAAGCGTGTTTACATCTGCAAATGTGTTTTGGTTTCTGTCACTGAATGTTTGAAATCATAACGTGTGGAAAATATGAAGTCTTTCAATTGCAATTTTCAAAAAGACGCCTTGGAATTTAATGTGTATTTCATTTTGAGTGCAGTAAGGAGGATGCAATTGCACTTATCATTAAAATTACAGCACACTTTCGAAATGTGTAATCCAGATTGAAAACCTATGACATGACTCATGTAATTCAGATTTGGAGAATTAAGAAAAAACATTTTGAGGAAATTCAGGATGTAAAACTAAGTATATTTTATTTTGCCATTCTTATCCCCAGCTAAAGAAAACAGTATATGCCTTGTTATTGTAAGGACCTAATACAGGATTTATACAAGGTAGCTAGCATAAATATGTAACATTGTATCAAAGCAAAATGTCAAGACAGCTGGGGTTTTTTCAGTCCACGAAACATGTTTTAGTTCATTCAGAAACAAGTAAACAACCACAACGTAAAGAGCCTCTTATGTGAGTGTACATGATTTGTTTACAAATCAAAAGTGCTGGCGTCTGAGTCCATTGTTTATTTACAAAAGAAAGCAGTTCCTTTATTCACGTGAATGCTATAGGTGTATTGTCGCGTGCGTTCAGTATCGGGGAATATTGAACGATTCTGTCAATGTAAAGTTATCGGGGAAAAAAATGAGCATATAATAATGTATCATTTTGTTTTTTTTCTTTATCCTCATACTATTCCACATGGATTATTAGGATTTGTGACAAGAACTTTAACAAACTGCAGATCCAGATAAGTAGCAAAAATAAATGTACATTTTCATATGGTTTTCTGTATTATGGCATGTAACATATAAATTACTCTGTTTCTGTTCAGATTTTTTCTGACTCATATTAGTAATAATGATGCTTATACCCCTCGGAAGGTTGACATGCATGAATTTGCAACAAAACAGTTCAGGTTTGCATTCAATAACTTCCCTTTGATCCGGTAACTGGGTAACTGACCATTAGGATCGACAAGTACACCGCTGACTCTTCATAAACATTTGAAATCTCTAAATGGCACCAAAATGGCCATGGTACTATAATGGGTGGGCTTCTGGTTTCTTTGGTTGTTCCTGGTATGCTTCCAGGAAGGGATATGTGATATTGGATCATTGTAAGTACTGACTAAAGAAAATGTATCAGGATGATCATTACATATATGGGGTTATAGTCAATGATACTACATAAAATGTAGCTGTATATGTGTGTTTGGGTATACAATTAATCTTAATGATGTAATACTTACCTGTTGTTATTGTGTTGCCAGAAATGTGCCGATAGCATTAAAATACTGGTACAGAAACATATACCCACCCTCATTGTAGGACTATCCAATAATGTAAGCTGGCATTTGTCTGGAGCACTTTTTGTGCTGCAACTATGAGCCCTAATGAAAATAGGCCTTCACTATGGTGTGCCAAAGGATGAATGTAGAAGGAAAATGAAGTATGTTTGTGACTTTTGTAGGATTCTCCATGACAAGTTAGATGGTCCCATGAGGTAGTAAGGGCCCATGAACGAAGGATCCCTCTCTCGATCATCAGGACAATCCGCTGCCTACCATTTCGGCTTCCTTAAGAAAAGGTCACATAGAACTGTAATGCCCTAACTAAGTATAAGAGTGAATCCTGATCATCCCTGCTATATCCCAAGAATGGCTTCTTTGGGCATCTGTGGGAAGGAGACTGACAATCCTACCTCTTTGTTAGACAACAGATGATTTAGGCTGCAACCAACAACATTGACCCTACTATAAGACCAAAGCCCTGATATCCACGGTGACATAAACAGGAAGAACAGTTTGCCACTTCCATGAAATGAATGTCACCGATCCCATAGGGATTAAGAGGAATTATAAGAAAACGGTGGCTACCAATCTGATCTTTATCTTGTGTGGCATTTATAAATGTATGCATCTGTAATAACCTTGTCTTAAACCAATCTTGTCCCAATAACAAAGGAGCTCTGATGAGCATTGGTTGATATTCACACATCAGTGACCACTGCCCAGTGACCTATGAATGCTGACTTTTGACTGGTGTTCAATCACTTTTCACTGACCATTATCTAGCCAATAACTATGTCACATGACTCAGATGTGTATGAAGACCTCTCAGATTTTACAGATCAAGATCTTGGCTCTCCCCACAAGAGTGGGTTGACCTACCTTTCTCCATTTCAAGGCTATGGAATCTAAGAGTGTGCTGCTCTTCACAAATGGGCAACTTGTCCCCATCATCACAGTACTGTGGACTTTGAGAGGATTTTTATCTCTTCCCTCATAGGGGTGTGACTCATCCTCTAACTTAAACATTTCTCCCTTGGTCCTAACCACAACAGGCACTGACTTATGGGTCCATGGGTCTTGTATGTCTGCAAAGAGACAGACTCCACATTCTCCTGAGATTGAGGAGTGCCCTTCATCAATGAAGAGCTAATCTTTTCATGAGGCCTGAGGGACTCAGATAAGGATCCAGTATGTTCTGGAGATGTTCTTTCCTTCTTAGTGTATATATGTGTCTACTTTTTGTAATGTCTCTGACCTCTTCTGACAATAAACAGCAGAAAGGACTCACATCTGTCCAATGGCAATTAGTACTTGCAAGGCAGGTGGAATGTGTATCACAATGGAATTTTTTAAGTCCACATTTTCCCCATCCCTGCCTTTACATAGATGCAAACTAGAAAATCTGAAAACAATTGACAATAATATCAAAAACTGATGATAATGTAAATGGATGGCAGGCCACCTGAAGTCAGATGCAATGAATGGTTCAAAACCAAAGAAACACATAATAATTATAAAGAGTATGATCACTAGAACATGATAAAGATGATTATGCTGGTATATGACCTGCTAAAATGAGACTAAAATGAACATATAGCAATAGTCAATGAATCATCATTCATCATATTAAATACACACTAATAGTTGTCAGAAATTACAAATCTGAGAAAAACAACTGTAACTGAAGTAGGATAGAAAAGGTACAATTATAGACTATGGTCCTGATCACTGCTAGGGATATTATTACAAAGGGCACTGCAGACAACTGGAACACATTTGTCTTAAAAGCTTAATAGAAAGCACCTAATACAATCATATATGCAATGGAATTGAGGGAATAATACTTTAACAATATGGAAAGCGGTATTTCAATGCCAAATATGACTTATACAATGCAAGCAAAGGCAAAAATTCTGTATAGCATGAAATTTACGACCAAGTCATAATGTCATCCTTGAAAATGGGGATGACTACAGTGACTGGATCTATGACATGGGGAGCAGAGTGGTAGGGTTTTTTTTCTTCCAGTTCTAAGCTTTCTACAACTTTCCATCTAATGGGAGAATGTAATTTTCATAATTGGATTTGCGTAATTTACATTATGGAAAGGTTAGCAGCGACAGTGACAGGTAAAATATTACTGATATTAAAATACCCTATGCTGTTGGTAAGGTGCAATTAGACCTGGAGCTGTATGTGATACCTTGGGTGGGATGGTTCGGCCATGTTTCTTTCATACCAGACAGTTCTCTGCCATAAGAAAATTGCTTATTGAGGCATTTGTCAAGTGCTGTTTAAAGTTACTATGCAGCTGATGCTAGTGCAGAATAAGAATGACCACAGAAATTACATGCAATACCTTCTGGTCTGTAATTAGTCAGTGACTGAAAAGTGTCACATAAGCTTAAAAAAAAGTGGACACCAAATAAATGTCTATACAACTGATATCCATGTTTATCTTGTTTATATTCGTACAGTAATCAGTCAGTGATCATGAACATTCAATAGGTCAAGTGCATATTACTGAATGTACTAGTGACCAGGACAGGTATAAAAAGATGGCATCAACATGCATCTCTTATCACAAAGTTTTAAGTTTAAAAGAGCTACAAAACTTCATCTTGGATAGAAAAGAGCAAGCAATAGTGAAACATGTAGATTAGATGCCTTCCTTAAATGAGAAATTCCAACTGGATTAGTTTGAAAATGCCACCTGACGCAGTATGTAGTCTATCATGACAGACCATTTGCAAATTTTTATCCTTCCATGTCAGACATAGTGAATCACTATCAAGGTTTGTCCTTTTCTGCCATGTTGAGATAAGTATGTTTTAGTTTTACCAGTATTTACCACCATGCCATTGCATGTGCACCAGCTGTCCAGTTTGTTCAGGGCATTCTGTTAAGAAATTTCAAGTTCATGCTTTGTGTTTTGGATGTCTGACCATGTTGTGTCATCTGCATAGAGATCTGTAGATGATATTGAGTCTCTTAGTAAAAGTGTAGGTCATTAGTAAATAAAATAAATGGTAATGGACCTAGAATTGAGACTTGTGGTACTCCATATTGAATTGTTCCAGGTTCAGACTGAACATTATTTATACAAATATGATGTGTTCCTCACTAAGTAAGAAGTAAACCATTTAACTGTGCTTTCATCACATTGGTAGATTTTGAGTTTTTCCAAAAGGACTTCATGATCGACCATGTCAAAAGCTTTCCTGAAATCTACAAATACAGATCCTATTATTCACATGCTTGAAGCCATTTATCAGTTAGGGAGATCAAGGCAGTCTCACAGTAATATTTTTGTCTAAAGCCTGATTGATTAGGGTGTAACAGCAAGTGTGTGGTTAAATATGACACGAATGAGTAATGGACATGTTTTTCAGTCAATTTTTACAAGTTTGGTAGTATTAAGATTGGCTGGTAGATATCAGCATCATCTTTAGAACCAGATTTGTGAATAGGACTTACTTTTGCAGTTTTCCATATTTTGGGCACAGATGAGGTTACAATACTTAAATTGATTATGAATGTTATGCTAGCTATCTACAATAATAGAGGCAGAAGATTTAATGAGTCAAGGACCAATTGATCAAGTCCTGTAGCTTTCTTGGTATCAAGTTCACTGAGACAAATTTTAACAAAGAATTTTGATACTGGTGGGATAAAGAAACATACCTCCTTTGAGATTTTTCTGCTGCAGAACTTTTTCAGTTCAATAAAGTTGTTTTCTGTCACTGGTTCTTTTAACTTTGTGGTAAAGTTGGTGAAAAAATCATTGAAAACATTCGCAATGTAAGTGTCATCAGTGACTATGGTATCATTTACCAGAAGTGAGTGAATTTTATTTGATCTTTGTGTGTTCCTCCAATGAGTTCATTGAAGACTTTCCAAATGGAGTTTGTGTTGCTCCTTTTCTTTTCAAGCAATGATTGATAATACGTTTTTTTAATAGCTTTTTGAATCTTACTTGTTATTTTATTTCTCCATACTTTATATTGTACATGGCTTCCCATAGCCTTGAATTGGTCTTGTGTTTTCATAGCATCAAGGATTTCAATAGTAAGCCAATTACGTTGAATTTCATTCTTTATGCAATGTACTTATGTACTTATGCTCCTTATCTGAGTATTGAGAAGGTCCTTATTTATATCTCTGAGTATACATGTTTCTTTCTCCTATGCAAGAACATTTTCCATTTGTTTCAAAAAGTTATCATTCCAAATTGCTCTGGAGGAAGGTGTCCTATAAATGAAACCAATTAGATAATGCAGCAACAAAACCTTTTTTCCCATTCTATAGTTTCATTATATGCATGAATTAGCTCCACAAGTTTACAGTTGTAAGTTGCTCATGTGAGCAATATTAGGCCCACGTGACTCTCTTGCTTAGAAAAAGTTATGAAATGTATCTAACATGTTATTGTGTGTATCTGACAAGAAGCTGAAAACATGAATTGTTAACAAATGATGGGCAACAGATTAAACACTATACTACAAGCTTACTTGGCCTTACGGCTAAATGAGATAAAATGCAAGATATTGTGTGTAAAGGATTTTACAGACCACTGTGACCATTGCCATTTTAAAACAATAAATTGAACAGTAATGTACATGTCCCGAATGTCTTCCAATGACAGTGAATCTTGGTTTCCAGACTAGCAAATAGCACATGTTGTAGGTATAGTCAAAAAGTGCATTCTAAATGTTATAGCAATAATTCATGAACAGGAGATGCTTTCAAAGTTGTAGTTTACAGCGAAAACATATTGCACATAACAGAACATTTATCATGTTGAAAATACTATCTACTAAAATTTAGAAAGTTTAAGGTATACACATGAGGACCATATTATTACAATGCAAGATGCTGACCATGTTATTCAGGATTTTGGATGGTGGTGTGGGGTATCGAGGTCTTACAGTCATAACCCTTAGAGCCATGTAGCTCTATTCTGAACGTCAACTTCATAGCTGGAAGCCACATTTTGAAGAATATCTCCCACAGCTAGCACCCATATTAAGGCTGTTGTACAGCTTGGAGTGTAATTACATACTATACTTGCCCTAATAACTTTGTCCATACTGAAGTAAATCCAGGCACAATCAAGTTGATATAATTTTCAAATTCTATTGACTTAGCTGTTTTAGTTGGTGCAAGAGAGTTGGAAGCTGTGGAATGCTCAGCTTGGCTGAAAGAATTGGTGTTTTTCTTAAATGAAATTAATGTATCTAATCTAAGTCATCTGAATGGAGTAAATGATGTCATCTATACTTTGTGTTACTACTTGAACAGAAAAAACATTGCCTGTAGGATTTAGCTGTGTGGAGGTTGGGAGGGTGCATCCCTATTATGATTGGGTTAGTATTGTTGAAGAAATATATTTTACTCTAAAACTTGTTTTCTTCAACAAATACATTACCCAGTCATAAATGCTAACACAATAGGCAAGCATTGGAGGTAGTTACATCCTGTTAGTCATGAGATGACCCAACTCCAGTCACCTGAAGTACATGAACTATCTCCAAAGTCTTCATATATATATATATATATATATATATAGGCTTCTCCAAGGTAAGCAACCACAAGTTATTTCATTTGATCATGGTTTATTTGAATGAATACAGAACAAATAAACATCTTATGACCGGATATGAGGTAATGGCCATTCCCATTCCTTGTCAGTATCTCAAGTTTAGATTGACATTCCATTCAATACATTTTACAATTGCAACAAAGTCAACATTCAAAAGCAAAATGATCTCCAACAGGATTTTTAGCTTTTATTTTACGGGAGCAGCCTGAGACACGGTCTATATCACTTCTTTTAAACCATGAAAAACTGATGCCGTCATGTGAATTACCATGAATTAGGTGAAAAAGACTCACTGAATCTTACATATTAAAGTATGAAGAGAGAAATGGTTTTCCCAAGTAAGACTTAAACATAAGCAAAGTAACCAACTCAGACTAGATAGATTTAGTAAAGTTATGGATTAGCATAGTTTAAATATATAATCCAGCTTGATTAATCGATATGATTGATGGGTAGGAGACTGACTTTTAGATTCCACTGTAACTACAATCAATAATAGATTGTGAGCATTGGCACAGTTATTACATCCAGGTAGAACTGATACAAATGCAGTGTTTAAACTGCAGCTAGGAAAGGAAAGCTTGAATGTTGGCAGTGTTATTACATACGGGGATCATTGATACATAGCAGTGTTAAAACTCTGGAGGGGAAACAAATCATAAAGTTTAAGCATAGGTACTGTATTTACATCCAGGAAGCACTGATGCACATCAGTGTTATGAGTGTAATGATAGATTGTGGGTGTTGGCACTGTTATTACATCCAGGGAGCACTGATGCATAGCAGTGATGAAAGTGTAGAGAGGAAAGAAAAGCTGGGATTACACAGAGTTTCCACACCATTAGATGTTGGTCTAATGTATCTTCTCTCACACACAATATTTACATAAACCCTAAGAACAACCAGCATTGTCCCATGGACCTCTCTGCTGCCACTTGGGAACAGGACATAGATTTACAACAGAGACATAATTCATAGCCCTACCCATAAAGTATACCTACCTAGTATTACAAATTTTATGTGTTACTATTTTCAGTCAGCATGGATTCCTAGGTCTATCCTTACTATATGAAGCAATAAATTGAAAACCACTGTGATTACCAGGCTGGTTAAAACATAGAATTCCTGACAAGAATCTTATGAGTTCAATTCCCATGATCATATCAGCCTAGTTCATCTACTGGATTTGATCTGAGTTCTTTACAGTGATCAGTTTCTTAGCTCTTTTTATCAATGCCTGAACTTCATTCAGAAGAAAAGCATATTCATTGGCTTTGATTGTTTATTTAATTAAAAGATTTAAATACAAAATGTACATCTGAAATTATTTGTGTGTAATGGTTTTGAATGTATCAAATAACTTATGGCAATGAAAGTTACATGTGAGAACATATAAACAATGCTTGTGTCAGGCAGTGTAATAAGACATTGTTAGCGATTATCTACTTCAGTCACACAGTCTGTTTTATATATAAACACAAGGCCAAATGTTACAGTCAATTTATTGTGGCAATTTCAGTAACTAACTCAGTCACAGTGTGTTTTATGTATAAACACAATGCCAAAGGTTACAGTCAATTTAATAAAACAATTCTTGCCTTATTGGGAGGATGCTTCATTATTATGATTGGGTAAGTATTATTGAAGAAATATACTGTACACTAAAAATTGGTTTCTTCTTGAAATAAATTAGCCAATCATAATACCTTAGCAGAATAGGTAAGCAGTGGAGGGAGTTACACCATTTTACTTATGAGAAGGCCCAAGTCCTATCCCCTTAGGTATGTGAGCCATCTTCAAAGTCTTGAGAGATATATCCAGGCTGGAGTACAGATGTCATTAATTCATTAGACTGTGTCTCTTAAAAGCCATTAAATGATCTGGAAATGCAGCTTGTTGCAATGCTGCTAAATTTCTCTCCAGATAAAACTGAGCTCTTGTGATAAATGATCTGATCTTTGAGGTAGGCTAACACAAGTTGACTGTTATTTCATTTGATCTTGGGTCAGTAACATGGATACATAACACATAAACATCTAATGTGGGGTAACCTGATCTGACCTTTCCCTCTTTCAAAATTGTAGATGAACGAGATTTCCCTCTGTGCACCAGCTTGTTTTGTTTTATGTACTGCTACAAAGCATTCACTAGATCTAAAGATAATAGAGGTATCATCACAAATGACTGACTACTGGAGCTGGGTACAATGCTGTATACCATGGTATATATGAACACATCTCAATATGTTCTGTTACGTATGTCCATATTATGTGTATCATTTTACAACACCCAACAATTTGCAAGGGTTCTTTAGTTAATTAATACTAATATTTTTATGTAGTAGATTTGCACTTTAACAAAGAGGTCATTTTTGTAATCATACTGTGTACATTCATTCATAAGTTTCTAGGCTGAGTTGAACTCTCATCCAAGTAAACATCACCTGATTTGACTTAAGGAATATGTACTTGAAAGGCCAAGCTGACATAATTTCTGATTGTTGATTATAAAGCAACTGGTCTTGTTTACAAGTTCAGACTTTTTAAACAAATATGCATCCATATTATGTATTGTGTATTAGTTATCTATAAAAGATATGTTCATTTAAGAATACGTATTCCTAACAACAATCATCAGTCTCAAAGGAGTTATGTTTAGTAGTGTTTAACTGAGATGATTCATTTATTTAATTCAATCATTCATTGGAATTACAAAGTGCCCATATTACTTGGAATTGTAGCTGTTTGGAATTACTGTAAATTCATTTAAATATATAATTAGATTATGTCATTGTAATTCATCAGTACTATTAATACATCAGTACAATAGGGAACATCGTTTGGAATACCACTGGAACTCATCTGGATTACTTGATACTTTTGGACCTGATAGAACATTTAGGACTATTTAGGAGTTAATTCACCTTACCGTAAGTTATTTTTAATTTTTCAATTTGTAATTCAGGGAAATAAATTATGTTTTCAATTTTACAATATTTATTTGTTTTCACTATTTTTCGTTACCTAATTTAAGACAATATAGTTGAAACAGTACCATGATATACCACAATTATATTAGCAACAAATAATTTAATGTTCCTGGGTCAGGGACCTGTAAAATGTTCATCTGTCAAATGCTGGAAACATATCTTAATCTGTTTTATGGCAAAATAACACCATACCATATCCACTATATTATCTAAAAACAAATTAATTATATGGAGTTTACAGAAAAAGAAAATTCATCTCAAAACAAAATCATAGCCCCCACCCCATGAAAATTAAATGGCCAGTATCTTATAGTAGATGAATTTGTTATATGTATGTTAATGTAATCTCCAGTACAGTTAATCTATGATGTGCTCCACAGGGGTCTGTTCTTGGACCTGTTCTCTTCATTCTATACACTCAGCCACTCTCAAGTGTCATAGATCATCATCCAGTGTCTCACCAATTGTGTGCCGATGACACCCAACTATACAAATCTAGCCCCCCAACTGAAGTTGATGCAAACATCCAATCTGTAGAGAGGTACATTTCTGATGTGAAATCATGGATGACATGTAACAAGCTGCAGATGAATGATGATAAAACTGAAGCCATTCTGATTACAACACAAAGACTTTCTCATTCTGGGGCCCCGAGTGGCTGAGTAGTCTAAAGCACTCTCTGTTACAGATCACTGCCATCTCACCTCTGCCTGCGTGGGTTCAAGTCTCGGATTCAGCAAATGTCGGTATGTGAGAAAGTTTGCCAGTAGCTTCTTGTGGGTTGGTGGTTCTTTCTGGGGTTTTTCCGGGTTCTTCCTCCACCATTAATACTGGCCGCTATGTATAGCCTATCGTGTGCTAAAAAATGGTGTTAAACACTACAACAACAACAACTTTCTCATTCACATAATTTGCCTCAAACAATAAATATCAGCAACACTAACATTCAATTCACATTCAGTACGAAGCCTAGGTGTTACTCTGGACAGCACTCTCTCATTACCCCAACATGTCATGAACATATGCAAGGCTGTATATCTTGATCTGAGATGCATCAGCTCCATTTGCAAATATATTTCAGTTGATGCCACTAAAACACTTGTGTTTTCATTAGTACTTTCAAGACTGGACTATTGGAACTCAATTCTGTCTGGTTCATCTCAAGATCTACTCCAGAAACTTCAAAAAGTTCAAAACACAGCTGCTCAGATCATCCTAAGAGTACCACGATCAGAGCACACCTCCCCACTGCTCTGTACTGTATACTGTCTATCCATTCGATCCAGAATCAAACACATTTGTTTTCTGTGTTATATTTCACTAACGGGCTCCAGTCCAACATACCTATCCGACCTCACTCATGTGTACACACCAGCAAGATACTTACGCTCATCTTCTGACAATTGTATACTCATTATTCCCACTATGAAAATGAAGTCATATGGACAGCGTTCTTTTCCATACCAGGGCCCAGCATCATGGAGCGAATTGCCCACTGAACTTAGACACAAAGACACAGTGATCTCATTCAAGAGTGCTCTTAAAACTCACCTATTTCGACTGCAAGAACAAACCTAAAGACCTAATAATGTTTCCTACCTTAAATATTTTAAGCATGTTTTATGTTTTCTAATTTCATTGTGTTTTATTTTGTTGTAATCATATCATTACACCTCTCCCTCGATAGCTCGCGCACAATGGGGTCCACAAACATAGACCACACTATAAGCGAGGGTGCGAGTTACCAAGGGACCTCCAAAAATTGAGAGAAAAAATCCGCTTAGGCATAGAGAAAATCTGGGGGCTGTTTAATGACTGAATCCTCGTTTTACAATCATGTCAATAATAATTTCAATAACATGCTTTTCCTAATGAAATTGTTATCCTGTATAAATAACATTTATTTTCAAAATGTCCAACACATGTAAGATCGTTTAAACTTTTCTCAACAAAACATCACGTGTACGTGAAAATATACGTGTAATAAGTCACTGCATTTCATTTGTTGATTAGCTTGGTTCCCGGATTGGTATTTAGGTGGTACTCTACAGTTTCATATTCTGCATTAGAATTTTAAAGAAAAAGAATTTCCCCAGCATTCCTGGCTGGTTATACTGGCTATTTGAAAAAGACTGTATATCTTCAGTATAGTTCAAAGAACCTTTAATTCCCTTTATTTTGGTGTATGATTGATGGGTGTAATATGGGTTAGAGAGTATACAGCTTGGCCTTAATCTAGATGTGCACCTTTCAAAAATGTGCTAGCTTCACTTGGCCATTTTCACTTATGAACTTCAGAGGTAAGTTGTTTAAAAAAAGAGCTGATAATGTTTTTAATATCTTATATATTTGGTAATTCATTCATTGCACTTTCAGAAGCTGGTATGGTCTAGTCTGGCAAAATTCATTTTCCTCATTTTAGTTAGCAGTGTGCTCAGATCATGTACAATTTCCAAAAGTACAATACCCAAAGAAATGTCAGTTACATCAAAGTAGCATAGAGGTATGCCAACATTCTCTCCACTGTGCAAACAACTTCACCTTACATACATCACTCTCTCAAAAGTGCATAACAACTGGTGAGCACCCCCTTAATAGTATACTGCCAAGTTGGGAGTCAATGTAGCAGGGAACTAGGCTAACTTTTTATACACCACCAGACAAGGATGCTTTTAAAAAATAAAAAACACACAAAAAACTAGAGACATTTATTTCATGAGACAATCGTCTAAGTACAATATTGATGTCGTGACTTCACTGGAAGTAAAAGTAAACTTCTTATTATCCTTGAGGATATCTCTAAGTGCCAGTTCAGGAAGTCTCTAAAATTCGTTTACCCACAATGGTCCGTATATTTGAAACCAAGCTCTTTATTTTATGAAGTATTAGTTTTGCCTGGTTGCCTTGCTATCTTTGATCAGTTATGAATAAGTCTGTTAATTTAAGGTAGTTTATGTTACATACACTAAGATTTATAACAGTGTTTGACTGATCAACTGAAGCGAGTTCACCCGACATACGACTGGGGCCACTAGATTTTAAGTATGTAGGATTTGCATGCCTTTTACCTTTTCTTTTATTCAAAAGACATCATTAACATGATAATATAAAGGAGGCCAGCTTTTAATTCAGTGCAACAATATAAGAAATACTTCTACAAGTCAGTTATCAAAACACGGTCGACACTTAACTAGGTTTTCAGAGAAATGCTTGTGGACATAGCTGTTATGGTTAATTGCCACATTTTACATTTAAATACAC
This sequence comes from Sinohyriopsis cumingii, assembly GCA_028554795.2. Taxonomy (NCBI): domain Eukaryota; kingdom Metazoa; phylum Mollusca; class Bivalvia; order Unionida; family Unionidae; genus Sinohyriopsis; species Sinohyriopsis cumingii. Next base: position 829,163 of record JAPYKE020000322.1, on the reverse strand, counting down.
ATTGCATGTATGATGATTACACTTAAGAGGAATGAAAAGATAGAATTAAAACACAATTTCACTTAATAAAATTATTTACTGCCTATAACTATACATTAGTGACATTATCATTAATCGAAATTTCCTTGAATTTCTTTAATTACAATGCACTAAGACTGTTGTTTGGTAAACAAAATGTAACCAATAATATGACTTCTTATTAAAAGCTGATAATTTCAAAATGTTGATTAAAATTTCCAGGTTCTATTGGTATATACCGTTTTCAACCATAAAATGAGAGATATATCAATGTTTCAGTTACCAGTTTTGATTGCAATCTTCTTCAAGTTCCATAACTAGGGATCAATTTTTGGGGTATTTTCTGGTTTAAAAAATGGGATTCACGCCTGACCCTGCATTATAAGCAGGATTGTGAGTTATCAGGGTGTGAATTGTCCAGGAAGTGGTGTATATATGTTTTTTTATGTTCTAGAAGTTGTCTAATTTTGTAAAGCACTTGGAGCTTCTAAAGATTAGGTGCTATACAAAGTCCTCATTATTATTATAATCTAAACACTGTAACTAAAGTTGGATGATTAAGCTTACACTATAGCTGAGGCTTGACAACTTGTTGATAAAAACAGGAAGTGTTGGCATGGAAGCTTAGAATTTCCTGGCTATACTATTGATGTAATAATAGGCAGGGAAGCTTTGAGTGGGATGCCAACACCTGGTCAAGATAGTAGTTATCAGAGAGAACCAATAAATATGAAGCACACAGACTCAGCAATGACAAAATATGTAGTGGACATGAGATATGATGTAAAATTCATACAGAAAACAACAGTCACCCCAATCTGCTGTGCTTGGATCCATATGAATTACAATTCCTGGACTCTTGACCTAATAGTGAACATCTTTTGTAAGCCAAGTTAGGACGTACATTCTGCTGATATGTGACCGACTATAATATGAGATTACAATTGTTTTGTCCAAAGTGAAATGTTGTGGTTAACATTAAGACAAAGAATCAGTTACTATGGTCTCAAGAACAGGTAATCCAGAACTATGAGATCCATTGCAACAATGAAGTGGTCTAGTAGGGGACAAAATTATTGGGATGTGATGTGATTTTTTAAGTAAATAGAAGACACCATCGATATTATATTCAAAGCATGTTACCGAGGAAGGCAGACCCTGGGTATTGATAGCAGTTCCAACAAGGCTTTATTCAACCATGTCAGAACCCCCCAGATATAATGTCATTTATCCATGATTTTTCCCACTTGAAGTGTGCAGTCAGGATAAAATGCCACTCAGATTCCTTTGCCTTTAGCAGAAACTCTGGAATCAGAGGTATTGGGGTATAAGAATTTGAATCCATGTCATTCCAGTCAATGAAATGAGCATCAAGAGTCCAGGTTTTCAGACATGGAAGTGGAGTGACATAGGTTGGGAGCTTTGCATTCCACTTTGTCCGAAATAGATCTATGAGTGGCCAGTCTTAGAGGATACAGATTTTACTTTAACACCATGGGGTAAATGTACCATTTTGTTTGCATTGGCTGATTCTGATGGGATTTGTCAACCAATAAAATGAGACTGGCCAGGATGTGGTTGACATAAATGTGGATTTTTAATTGATGACACCACCAAAGAAAATCCCAAACCAGGAAGTACAGGTTTGGGGATTTGTCCCCCTGACAAAAAAAACCAAAAGACCTACTGCCTTATGAGATCATTTAGCACAGTACACTTGTGGGATCTGATGAGTATTATATTTAAAGCTAACACGTCCCACCACCAATGACATGCAGATGCAGATATGGTCCTGAAGTGAGTGTTCTTGAAAATTAGCTGCAGCAATTTCCTGGAGAACTTGTGTATTGCAGCATGGAGGTAAACATCTTTCAGATCTGTAATGATTGCAGTCTTCCTTTGGAAATGCATTTAAAACCAGTTTTGATGCCTCCATTCTGAACCATGGCATCCATATCAAATAGACAGGAAAGTTCAAATGTATGACAAAGTGTTCCATTGGCTTTTGGCAGAAACAATCCTGAATAAAAACCTGGTGACTCTTAGCTTCAAGCAATCTCAATTTAAATTTCTCTCCAGATAAAACTGAGCCCTTGTGACAAACAATCATTTCTCAGAGGTAAGCTATGACTTTTGACTCTGTTATTTCTTTTAATCATGGATTAGCTGCCTGAATTTTTAAGGTAGAAAGCATGAACCTAATTATCACAAGCCTAGCATTTATAAATTCATGCATAAGCTACATCTGTAATGTGGTTGAGATTTACTTGAGTTAGGCTTGGAAATGGACTGGCTTGTTGGTGACTGCCTGTCACAGTTAGATGAGCATTGGAGATCAAATGGGCAACTTGGGCTGCAAATGAGCATCCGACTTGGCTTATGTATTTACATGTGTCTGCTACAGAGGTAAATATCTAAAAATCTAGATGGTTGAGGGGTGATGAAAAGTATGCTGATTTGTTATAGTACTAGTGAACTTGATTCATGCATAAGGCACATACTGATTCTTTTAGCTGCCTTGTCACAGGAAAATATTCAATATAGCTCTTTCCTGTCAAAAATGAATGTAAAAAAGAGGGGGTAGGTGGCAGTGTTGGTTCAGTATAAAAGCCATCAGTTGCATTAGGAATTAACCTGATTGCCGCAGTCAAAATCTCACATGTATGCTTTCTATAAAAATAATTAGTTTGTTTTTATTTTGTATCTTCAGTGTAAAATTATTCTCATTTTTCTGCAATAGGTCATTGTCGGATGAAAATTCACCAGATAAACTGTCCAGTGAGACCTTAAGGCATCTGACTAATTTCACTAATTCTAAAATAAAACCGGGATCCAAATCAAACACGGATAAGAAAAAAAATTCCGGATTTTTAGGCAATGATCATTTTTCTGTAGTTTTTGCTTTCATACCATAAGTCTGTTAATTTTTGTAAGACTTAGGCAAAATCATTAGGGTTGGCAGGTCTGTCACTGAAGGGATAACCCACTTGTCTGATTCTGAGACCTCACTGATGCTATCAAATTCATTGACCAAACATGGCTGTACCATATCGACATACACAGCATCGATAGTGATATGCATCAGCAACAAGTCATTGTTGGTGTACAGCATCTTGACCTGATCCTCATAAAATAGTTTGATCTTGTCATAGTAAAACTCATACATGAGCAACTTCAACAAGACTATTTCATAAGATCCAAGGAAGATTGGTGTTGTCAGTATTAGTTTCAATTTTTACTGTGAAGGGCAATAAGTCCACCATCAAAGATTTTTCTGGATTCAAAGACTGAGTCAGGGATGAACCTTCTAAATTTGCCTTGTTCACTAACACCATCAAAATGTAAATGAATTCATTTGTGCAGATTCTCCATGGTTTTGCCAAACACAGCATTGTTCATGAGCTTGAAAAAGTCCTTCTCAAAGTCATTGGTGGCCTTTGTTCTCAGAATAATATTCATCTGGATATACAGGGCATGCTGGCAAATTGAAGCACTCATTGGATCTTGGTTACATGCATGCCCAATCACAGATACAGCTGAGGCTTTGTACACGCAGTACATAATTGTATTTGGTTCTGAGATTTTGTATTAGTTTGGTGCATTTAGTGTTTTTACATCCAGATTCATCAATGATTGCAATCTGATATGGAGACAATCAGGTACCGGGCTAGAAAAGCGCTTATGACGACAGCCGATAATCCTTGTCTAAATCATGTAAATGTTAGGAGTATTCTAGATTAACTTCAAAAAAGTATCTTAGTCTTTGTTATGTTTTTATTGTTTATGTGTTTTTGCAGGTCAATGTATCTAGGATCAATCCATCAAAACCCACCAACTGGCAACAGCTGCATCACTGTCCACTAATGGAGGCTATTGTCATCTAGATACATAATGTAACTATTAGGGGCAGCAGGGTCATACTCATCCATGTTTGGGTTGCTGGCACAAGCATGTCTGTGACTTGCCAGAAAAATCCCGCCACAAAGTGATCACTCAACAAAATATATGCCGGTCAATGTCAGTGAGCAATTCCAACTCAATTTTGGTTTTGGACAACAATCCATCCCATGTCATACCTTGTCACAAGAAGTAATGTGCAGGATCGACCTTGTACATGTGCATGGCAGTGTCACGACATTCCTCAAACACATCAGCAAGCTTTGTTGTTGTATGTTTGTTGTATGGTTTAACGCCATTTTTCAGCACAAGATAGGCTATACATGGCGGCCAGTATAATTGGTGGAGGAAGAACCCTGGAAAACCCCGGGAAGAACCACCGACCCACAAGAAGCTACTGGCAGGCTTTCTCACGTACCCACGTTAGCCGAGCCTGAGACTCGAACTCACGGAGACAGAGGTGAGATGGCAGTGATCCATAACGATGAGCGCTGTAGACCACTTGGCCACTCGGGTCCCCACAGCAGCAAGCAACAACAAATCAGTGCGCAAATACTGACCATGATAGTTGCCAAGGTTCCTGCATTCAAATGCAGTCCAAACCTTGAACTTTCCAATGAATAATTTTTAAGAAATAGAATACCAGTACAATCTCTCCTGAAGACACAAGAATAAAGAGGCAACTCTCAATTATAAGTAAAGTCTCAGACATCACTCCAGACAGAAATACCAAGTCAAACGATGGTCTATATTTTGTAGCCAAAAATCCATGGAAACTATGACCTATACAGGTTAATAACTTTATCATTTATCTTTATGCAAACAATTCGTAAATATGATCTACCTCATTTCTGTCAAGTGATTTATGTCCCCAAACAAATGTTGACTCCCATTTAATAACAGTTATGGCTGGTAACAACAGTGATAAAGCAAACAATTTTCTAAGACAGACTACATGAGAAAAGTAATGAATAATAATTACCTAACATAAACAGAAATAAACATCTGAAAATATCTGCAACTCACACAAACACAAATTTTCCTGAGAAAATTACCATTATATCTAACAGAACATCCGTACTCAAAAATTTCATTTTTCATGGAAATATAAACTCCAGCTATCCAACATGCTGCTGCAAAAATGATAGTTTCCTAACATAAATATCCAGTTTTATCACACAGTTTACAAAGTAATTACACTTAACTTACCATGCCATTATGTGGAGTAAATTTTCCAAGACAAATTACATGCTGACTGCTTGACAAAAACAACTAGTACTATTTAAAATTTGCATTCCATGCTGACTGCTTGACACAAACAACTAGTGCTACTTAAAATCTGCATTACATGCTGACTGCTTGACAAAAAACAACTAGTGCTATTTAAAATTTGCATTACATGCTGACTGCTTGACAAAAACAACTAGTGCTACTTAAAATTTGCATTACATGCTAACTGCTTGACAAATAAATTAATGCTATTAAAAATTGGCATTACATGCTATCAACAATGACATTAGATATTGTCTAGACTGATTTAAGAATGGTAAAAAATAAAGAATTTCTCATGGAAATTGTGTGTAAATATTATAATTTAACTAAACTTATTCAGCAAATGGTTTCATAGTAGTTACCTATGATGTCAGAAGGTAGGCTCACCCTATGCTCATAATAATGAAATTTATGGAATTGCATGATTCATTCTGTGCGAGCCATATTTAAACACAACAGAGACTATAGATATTATTCACATCTATTACATTATAATTATTTGTAATAAATCTTGATTTTAGTCTGCGTCAGAACACAACCAGGTACTGCAAGGCTGAAAGTTACTACAAAATGAACATGCACCATTTTCATGTAGGCACAAATGCACTGTGTTTTGGGGACAACCATGCAAATCAATCTGCATGACCACCACCCTTTTTCTAGTTTGAATGTAATGGAGGTAAAAGTATTTTCGAAAAGGCTGCTTTGATATCTATATTGTCTGTTGGTGTAAAAGATCAGTAATTTAGGTAAGCATTTCCAAACCTTAGAATGAATTTTAACGTGTTTCAAGTCCACTTCCCAAAGGCTTGCAAATATGAGCAAAAAAGCTGCCAACTAGTTGTCTGAGCTCACCCACCCCACCACTCACTGTCGATTGTCCAAACCCTCAGGGCGCCTTAGCAGTGTACCAGTCCACCCCAGAAAGGGCTGGTCTAAAACCTCCCCTTCCTGCAGGCCTGGGTCTCTAAAGCATTTTTACTATGAAAGCCATGGAGAAAATGTTTGTTGCAAAGAACACGTGTCTGGTTAACAAGTGAAAAAACAGATCTGTCACATGTCAGTACTTTTGTCACAGCTGTGACCTACTCCTGAAGTTCTGCACAACATACTGAATAAGGGCAATGGATTGTGAGACAACTGGTGTTCTCTCAGATCTACTCAGGGTAAATTAAAATGTAAAGAAAATGCTTGTACAACTTTTTGGTGTGTCATTCCGGCAATGATTTTGCTTGTGGGTCCTGATGCAAACAGTCATGATGTACCACAATGATATGATCCAAAATATCTTTAAATGAATGCAGTCATTTCAAGACAGTGATTTAGTCCTAAAGTCTAAGAGCACTTTGTAATTACAATGAATAATTTAAATAATAAATCTTCTCATATGATAATTAAACACAACAAAATACTGACTCCATTACAGGTGTTTAAGACTGGAATAACAATTTTTTTTTAATCAAATCCCCATATTAAAAAAAATAAGACACAATCACAGAACTAGGATGAAGATTAATATTTCACTTCCATAACATTCTAACTTGTAAACAAGGCTAGGTTCCTTGGCAGGCAACCAATCAGAAACCAGGCATACCAGAATTTCCAAGGGTAAAACCAATAACCTGAACTCAAATCCCATTAAATTAATCCACACGATTATCTTCTAGAACCTTCCAAAGGTGAAAGCATACATAAGCATATTTACCAAACTTCAAGTACAACCTTTAATCATGGAGCTACATAAATTTATTTACAAAAATGACCCATACAATCTACAATCACGAACAAAAATGAAACACACAATCTAGATATGCATAATAATGTAATAAGTCTTCTTGTGAAAAGCTAATGGCGATATGACATTCCATCTAGGATGAGGAGCAATAAGATTTTCAACATGGACACTGTATCAGCCATATCGGATATAAAATCCGAACAAGTAAACACCATAAGAAGTCTTTTGGTTAAAACAAGATTCTGCTGATTTTCCATTCAGCAATAGCAATACCAAGATGGCCATATGGGAGGTCAGATCGGCACAAGTTACATTTGGGACTAATTAGACATCACAATAAGCCTCTAAGTGCAAACCAGATGTTGATATGGCCATCCATTCAGGTGGAGTAGTGTTAACAAGATTTTCAGGATGACCTGTGATGGTGGTGGCCATCTTGGCCATATCAGAATGAATAGCAGTGACATTTTCATTTAGGACTAACTATACTTAGGGATTAATGTGTGTAAATAGCTTCATTGCAATCTTATCAGTAGTTTGGGGGAAGTAAGAAACACATGCTAACAGATAGGCAGATGCCCAACAACAGGCTAAGCCATAAGCTCTGCTGGACTATGACCACAGGAGCTACAAATGCTGAAAACTTGTCCGAACAAAAGACATCATGAAATGAAATTCCCCACCCCCACCCCTTGCCCTCTGCTTATCTTAGACTCCTATTGAAAATACCCAATGGCTGAGCACTCTGAATTTTTAAAACAACTTATACTAGCATCATTTAGTGTAGATTCTCAATTTATATACTACTTTATGCCACACTTTATTACCATGGCAATAAAAAAAATATATTGAATGATAAGTCCCCTGTATGCTTGGTCAGTAAATATATAAAATTTGTTTGAAATTCCTTGAATAGTCTGAGAATTATGCTCTTTAAAGGAAAATATTTTTAGGCAGATAGACATGTAAATAGTGACAAATCATTCCAATGAGACGAAACTTGTTAACAAGAGGCCAAAGTATATCTGATTTCGCTTACGTGGGCAACTGAAATATGTTAGCTTGTGAATACAAATTCAAAGCTGTACTGAAACTGGAAGGCAAAGACAAGTTTGAACTATTTAGTTGCTATGTTGACTATTAATGTTCATTTGAATATCTTCTTTTTCACACCATAGAATAACAGTAGATAAATAACTGAAATATCCAGCTCAAACCTTGTTGATGTAACTGGGTTCGTTTGGATCTTGGTCCATCTTGGCCAACAGTTGATCTCCTCTTTTTTCCTTTTGTGCCTACAATGTCACATGAAATAGTGAAAAGCAACATAAAATCGTAACACACATAACAAGCAAAAGTTTTAAGCCTTGAGAGCAATTATGGTCTGGACTGTAAGGATCTGCTATATCCAACTATATCCAATCTTCAGCTTACAGGAGACAATGAGAGAGAGAAAGAGAGACAGAGACAGACACAGACAGACAGATAGACAGACATACATGTTACACAATAACATTAGATTTCTGTAAGATGATGATCAATAATGGATAATAACATATTTATCTGATGATACCTTTATGCATAAGACAAGCCAACCATTTGCTCTTAGATACATTCAATCCAAGCAGTATTTACAAAATGTTTGAAGATGGCTAAGAATTAACTTTGTCTGATATGAGACTATATTGATTTCTTGAGTTTAATCTGGAACATCAAACAATTCCATAACTAAGCTCAACGGTGTAATGACAATGAACACAAGTGTTATAAAACCCAGATCTGAAAACAATTTTAAAACCCATTTTAAGGAAACAAATTACAGGTAGTTTCAAAATATTATAATCTTTATGGATTTTAATTATACCAATGGACTTTTCCCCCACCTAAACTTCATGTGCATGACAAAAACATAAGGATTAAAATAAGAAACCTAACATACCAATCAAAGACCATGAACAGATTTCTAAGCCCCAACATATCTAAGACCTTCTTTCTTAAACACTTATCAGATTCAGGTAACAACTGATGAGGAACGATGTAAAATGAAAATCAGAATTGTTCATTATGTCTACATTGACTCTTTTTGTTATAAACAAAAAAAAATGGCAAATTAGTTTTTTATATACAATTAAATTAACTGTGGAAACAATTTACATGCAGGCTTGATAGAACTTTCAGATTGGAGGCTAACATTAACAACCAGGAATTAATAATACTGAAGAATATACATGAATCACAAATTATGGGTTTTAGACATAGACATCAATGTCCTACTGTGTCATTTGTTATGGCATAGAACCTTTATCATTTTTACAAACTTGGGCATTACTCTCAAACTTAAAACAAAAGTGATCTTTTTTTTACTTTAAGTTTTGCCACTACTTAAATATATGAGATAATGGGCTTTCATAGTATAACAAATTTCCAAACAATGTCCACATTATTATTATTATTAAGTTTTGTAATCAAAATCAACAGTAAACATGAATCTTACTTTTTAACTGTATATCCAGCCCTGAGCTAATACAGAAATTCATTACCATATTTCCATATCAATCCCACATCAATTAGATTAATTAATAGTTGGCACAATTTGTAAGTTTTGTAAATTTTAAGTCTTACTTTAGTTTTCCAAATGTATAAGCAAGACAGCATAGTGAGGAGGTAAATCTGTCGTAAGAAGTTATAATCAGAACTTAGAAAAATCAATACAATTAAACCTGATTTTCTCACTAAGCAGTTTCATCAAAACTTGATGCATACAGATTATTCAGAACTGAAGTTTCAAGTTTCCAAATCCCTACACATTTTGTGACCATAAAACAATAACAGACAAAACTTTTATTTTCATTGTTAATTTTGCAATCAGGTTACATTTCATTTCTATCACAAGTTAATATTTCTCCCAATAATTGCACCTTCTGTTTATTTTGTTTGGAATGAAACCCATTCTCTGCACAAGACAGGCTATACATGGTAGACAGTATAACTGGTTAAGAAAGAACCTGGGAAAACCCCAGCAAGAACCACAAACCCACATGAAACTAATGATCAGCTTTCTCACATACCCACATTAGCCACAGGCAAAAGTTAATCCCAAGTGGACAAAGGTGAGATGGCAGTGATCAGTAGAGGTAAGCACTAGGGACCACTCTGCCACCCATGAGAACTTTGCACCTGCTGTACATAGACTATAAAGCATAATTCAATAATAGCTACACTTGCATGTTCTTATCTAAACATAGTTCAAATTTGCAGCATGTTATATCAAACACAAAATTGATTTAAGCCATTATAGAGAGTATATAGCAAAAGCTACTGTGTTTTTGAGTAATATTGTCATAGTCTGTTCTCAAAGGAATATAATCAGATCATGCAATGTGGTACACATTTAGTTAATAGCTGGGGGAAATGAATTTAAATCTTATTCTGACCAACAATGTTTTATAGCATGAAACTGGAAAAACAGACAAGGCAGTTATTACAGTTCATCTACTTTTGTTGTTTGTTGTAGTGGAATTTTTGTAGCTGCAAATAACAAGACCTTCATATTCCTTATTAGTCTGTAGCTAATTACATGTGCTAGCTGTTGCCATGCGTTGAGACTATATTAAGGTTAGTTCTTTGTAATGTCCCACATCAAGAGATTGTTTAACTATTAATTATCATTACTTTCTTAGTCATTTTTATGGAATTGTTTTGATTTTATAACAGTGTATCATTTACTGAAATTTTACATACACTGAAAAAGAGTTGAAAATGCTTTGCGTGTGTAGATAAAACACTTATAAAAATTCTCTTGCCCACACTATGCTCCATAGGATACATATATATATATATACATATATATATATATATATATATATATATATATATATATATATATATATATATATATATATATATATATATGAAATGGAAATATTGATATTGTCAAAAAGGAGCCCTAAAGAAATTGAACAATGTGTCATTGAATAATGTTTAAGAAAGCTGAGAAAGTACTTAAATCAACACATACACACACATATATACATATATTGTACCATATTTACTAATATTTAATGAATGTTGTGGAACATTACTCCTTGCCTACGTCTTACCTTCTATATCAGTATTGGGTATGGCAGCAATGCTACTCCACATCTGCAGGATTATTCTAGAGGAAATAATAGCTGGGTGAGTTAAAATATTAAATACACCATTATGGGGCAAAACAACATCTTTCCAGCGTTAATTAATTTGTAGAAGAATAATAGACTCCATTACCTGATTGAAACTTGACACCATCCTGAAAATTAATATATATAAAATTTAATATGTGTAAACTTAACAGCAAGGAATGTTCATTCTCTCTTCATAAAGATCACCAGTACATCATTCGAAAATGTGCCCCCCTCCACTCAATGCAACACAAATCATGTTCACAGAACCAGGCTTTAGGTCTTTTGCTCCACTAGGGAATATGCACACTGTTATCTGTGTGTGAGTGTGTTTGCAGATTCTAATGATAATTTGACTGAACTTTTACTAAAATATTAAACATGACTGTAGTGGATGATATGGCATTTAACACCGTGTTTCGGCACAAGATATGCTACACATGGTGGAAAACCCCCCCATAAAACCACCAACCCAAGGGAAGCTACCAGCATGCTTTCTAATGTACCAAAATTGGCCAAACCCCAAGACTTGAATCCACACAGACAAAGGTGAGATGGCAGTGATCCGTAACAGTAAGCACTTTAGGGCCCTTGAAACATGAAAAAGAGCATAATAAATTTAATTTTGGCAACAGAACTCATCATTATTTTGGGACATAATATACATGGCAACATACAAATGATAATTTACTATACAGTGCTTATCCTATTATTCTGCAATACATGTCTTCAATATAAAAGAAAAGGACTGAAATTACAACTGGAACAAAGATCACATTACAAAATCCTGCCCCCCCCCATTTTATCAATGTTATAGTTTACATAAATTTGCTCTCTTTAACATATGTTGGTGCTTTGCTGGTTGACCTGAGATATGTTATATGTGGACGTGCTGACCTATAAACACATAGCAAAGAAAATAAAAGCTTTTGCTAAGATTTTGGAGGATTTATTTCTTTCATATATCAATGAACATTAGCAGTAACAAGAACTAATTACAAATGCAAATTTTCCTGAGTAACTCTGGATAAATGTGATCATTATTATGTATGACTATATGGTGTTTAATTTTTGTCCACGAGAGTAGATTGTAATGGTCATTTAAAAAAAATTTGCAAGGCTATTTTTTTGTCAAAGATAGAAAAGTATATTTTAAGACATTTATCACATGTAGGTAAACATTTTTACTTTGAGAATGTTCTGGAAATGAACATTTTACTCTCACCCTGGCCCTCTTATTTTGTCTTATGTTATTTCATAAAGATTGTTTAGAACTACCCATTCCTACTTTAACATGTATCTAGTGGAATCAGTTGTTTAGTTGTGTGTCCATTTGTGGAGAAGATTTATTTAAAGTATTCATTGGAATGACAAAGTGCTCACTGCCTTTCAAACTTAATCACTAATTTGGAATTAATGTGAATTCATTCAAAGACATTCTGGATTATATCACTGTGATGTATCAAGAATGTTGGCACATTAACACATTTAAACTTACAGGCACATCAGCATTATCAAGTTTGGAAGTCATTCTTAACACTACTTTTGGACTTTTTGATTTAACTTTTAGGACTATTTGGGATTGAATTTACAACACTATAAGTTCCATTTAAGCTAAATTATTTGTTGAACTTTTACAAAATTTGTTGGGTTTCTCTTTTTCTGTTGCTTAGTTTAAGACCTTAGAGTCATAAACTTATTATCCTCACAAATGTAAGTGTAAATAATTTTCATACTGATCATCAGTACATCAAATATATTTTGCATGTTTTTAATTTGAATTACACTTGCTATGCACAAGACTTAAATGCTTATCAGTTTATTGATTGTTCAACTTGCTAGTTTTCACTTCTTTCAACAAATGTTTGTGAAATTGAAGTCAATCTTACCTTCTTTTTTGAATAGCATTTTAGCAGTGTTTTTAGGTTATAACTCTTTGTAAAGAGTATGTATTTGTTTACATTATCCGTTATAAAAAATTACAGTATAAGAAACAGATAAGTTGATAATGGTATTTTATAAATTTTACAACAGAACTCTCTTCTCTGAAATCAATGTCAGGGTAATAATTAGATGGTCTAATTTAGTGTTTTCTTGCTGGGATAGCAAAAAGCAAACAACAGAGAAGAAACATATGTTATCCTTGTTTAAAGTCTCTTTGCCCATTTCAGGTAACTCTGTGAATGGTCCTCACTCACTGGCTGTGTTTATATCAACCTGTGCCTTTTAATATTCTATTCTACCAAAATACCAATTTGTATCTTGACCAAATGTTATGTGTAGAACTCTAAACACCGTATCAATTTCCTTCTGAATTTCCCACTTCCTTCAAAATGATTAAAGTCTTTTTTCTGTTATTCCATTTCCTAACATGATCACTCACTTGGCTAAATCTACCAAACAGACAAAAGAAAACAGTTTTTGATAAGAAATCTGAGTCAGCCAGATATCCTTGCTAGAAATTTATTCCATTGCTGATGATTACATAGATGAAAACCATTTTTTTCTAGTACAATAAGTTTCTTCAATAATACTTACCCAATCATAATACCCTAGGAGTATAACTTTTACTTCAAAAATCCAGTTCTTTCTGGTTAAAACTTTTTATCTAAAAAGTTAAAAGTTATCTGCCCACCTAGATGGCAGTCTGAGTGATCTCAGAGCAATACCAGGATTGGCACCAAATCCCATGAAATAGCCAGTTACCACTGGAGTGGAAGGCACACTCTCTCTATGGATGTAACTGCAGGGTGCTGGAAGGGTGTATGTGCAATAATGATTGGGTAAGTATTATCTAAGAAAGAATTAACTAGAAAAAATTGGTCTCTTGTTCAAAATATGTTATCCAATCATAATACTTTTGGAGAATAGGTACGTGGTTGAGTGAGGTATATCCCCTTACTCCGGAGAGACCATCTCTGGGGCCCTAAGGTATGTGAGACAGCTTATAGATAACCCGACTGAAAATAGACTCCATATAACAGGGAGCAGCTGTCAAAGGGAAAATCTTCCTTCTCACAAATCCAGCTGAACTCATGAAAGTGCATCTTTATGAAACTGCTGAACAACCAAGAGAGGTAACCTTTTGCACCACTGGCAAAGGTTCCTGCCATTTAAACTGGGCCTTTTAGCATGACAGATCTTCGATATGACTTGAGAAGTGTGCTCAGATCTCCATCTGGATAATTACAGCTAGAGAACCATTTCACTCATATGCAGTGTTTGTGGCAACTGTCCTACGTTTGTGAGTCGATATGTAAAGAATATTCATTAATGTGGGTTTAGTCTGTTATGAGGAAGAGACGTCAAACTTGATTCAACATGAAAGTGTCCATGTTGATACACTGTCCTTTCAATCTCTTGAAGGCAAAATAAGTCATAATCTTTGATCAACTTCTCAGTCTTCCTAAATACCACTTCAGAGCTCGCACTGGGTCCTGCAGATGCCTTTGAGATGAAGTGTCTTGAACAGACAGGAATTATTACCAATATCTGACCCCTCATGAACAGTAAGCCTGTTCTTGACAATGAAAGTAGTGAAAAGGCAGGACTTATTTGAAAGGTGAAATAAATAAGCCCTAGAGAACAGTTCAAATGGTTTCTTGTTCAGTCAGGTAAGTACCCATGATAAATTCCACATGTAGACATTGTCAATGGACAGGTGAAATCTGGAATGAACATACAATGGTTTAGTTTGTCTGATATCCTCTCCTCCATGATAACACAGTGTGCCTGTGATCATGGAATGGTAGGTTTAATTATGATTGGTGCTAAATGTTTCTCATTGAAGAGCCATAGGAAGCAAGCTATTGATGTATGGATCCCTACATTAGTAAAAAGTACTCTTGCGCACACCACTGAAATTATATTCAACTGCCTTCGTACACCTCAATGGATTGATGGCCATCTCACTTGAGGGATTCTCCACCACCTGTTGTGAGAACTGTTTGTTCTTAAGGGCGTATTTAATAAGATCAAGATGAGCAAGTTCAGTAACTCTGGGTTGAGATGAAAGGACTGCCATTGTGGTTGCTCAAGGAGGGAATATCTTGATTCCTGGTGATTCTGTTGCGAGATTCAAAAGGTTGGTCTAAGATTTCCATCTGAATGGAGTAATCAGGATGAGACAGTTTAGCTTCCTGTATCACCTTCAGAAAATGAGGTGTTGGTGAATTGTATACATTTGGTCATTCTCATCTATAAAAAGAGTACTGACTATCAGGGCCTTTTGGATCCAGGACTGAAAAAATAAGGTTAGGATTTTGGCAATCTACCTTGTTGCAAATAGGTCCATCATAGGTCAATCCTATCAAGTATATATAGAGTGAAAACTGAGGGATGAAGAGACCATTCTGTGTGTATTAGTTCCTTCTTACAGGACACTGAGTTCACCAATATATTAGCCACCCTAAGACATGTTGAACTTAAATGCAGATTTGTCGTTTAGGACACCACTTCCCAAACAAGAATACAAAGGTCTGGGTACTTGGTTTCACTTTCCTGTTTGAGATAAATCACCCCAGCGGAGTTATCGGGCAAAATGAGAACTCCATTCCCATGTAGGTTTTCAGCCACCAATGAAAAGCTTTCAAAATGATATTCATCTCAAGGATGTTGATATGTAAATAATGATCCTGAACAGGCTACACTCCAATGTCATCCCAAAATGTTAGGAGACTTGCTCTCCCAGTCATCTGTTTTCGTATCCATAGCGATCATGATTGCTGGTTACTGTACTTACAGAGGTATCTCAGAAACAAATCCAGGGTGGTTTCCCTACCTTTGAATTGCAACCTTATATTATGTAGATCATGAAAGTTGGTCCAATGGGCAAAGGTTCTGACTCCATTTGGACCACATTATCACTGTTATGGAAGCCCAAGGAGCAACCATGGACTAAGGTGTCAGCTGCTGCATTGAGCAGGTGAAGGAATTCTCAAACAGACGGATTGTCCCATGTAGACAAGGAATCTACCCTTGCATGAACTCAGTTTGCATTCCTGGGTAAAACATTTCTTCTACTTGAATAATGATTTCAGACCTAGTCGAACAAGTAGCTGAAAGAGTATGAGGTCGTAGATGTCCTGTTTACAAGGAGATTGAAAATAAAATGGGAGGTTAAATCATATCTTGCTCTAAAATATAACTAGCCTGCTGCTTTATATCTTGTTGTAGGTGAATCATATGACTTCTTGAAACCATGTTGTTGCATTCCACTGTGATCTCAAGATCATAACTGAGCTGACTGAATGCACATTTGATAACAAGTGATAAGTGCATCTTCATAACTAAACGTAATCTTGTTAAAGGATTAAGAAGTGTGCAGAATGTGATACCGAGTCCCCAGGAAACCCCATATGTCTGGTCCACATTTGTCATAGTACATCCTCCCCATTCAGCACTGAAAGATTTGGAGTCTTTTCATTACTATCATCTGTGATAATGGGGTCATGGATATATGTTATATATGCAAGGGAGGGTTTCATGGAACATTTCTGGTAGGAACAATCGACCTTCCTTTGATTCTTCCAATTAGTTTTGGTTTGAAACAGTTGTAAAGTCAGTAACATGTGCTCTTGGGATAATTGACCTTCCTTTGATTCTGGTAGGAACAATTGACCTTTCTTTGATTCTTCCAATTAGTTCAGGAAGACTGGTTTCAAACAGTGTAAAGTCAGTAGCATGTACTCTAGGGTCATTCCTGTAATCTTTTTGTTGGTTGATTAGCTAAGAGTGTGAGAGATGGAAAGAAGGCAACCTAATCATCAAAGAAGAGATTAGATGATTTAGGTTGTGAGCATAACTTGGCCTAAGAAGGTCTTTAAGAAAGGCTGAGGTAAAGAGCATTGCATCCAATTCCAACTGTTTTAAGTTCATAGCTCCTGTAACAGCAATAGCCATAGTGTGCTGGGGCACTATGTTACAAAGTGGACCATCTTATAGATATGCTCCCATGTATTCCATTGCGATTCATGGTGGGAGAAGGTAAGGTGTTCCGCCTCTTGAAGATCACATTAGATATCAGATGTAACATTGATCCAAGGTCATGATCTTATGAATTAACTCATGGGTATCCAAATAGAAAACAGTGAAGACATTTGCAAAAAAGGTGTCTGTAGGCACTTGGAACATGTAACTGATGATGTAAGCATGCCCAAAATGTTAGTAACTTGTCAGACTGTGGAAGCAATTAAAGTAGTTCTTTCCACAGACAATGACTGATGTCGGAACTGTAAACCTGGCAGATGATGTAGAGGAATGAGCATGACAGAACTCAGTTAGGAGTGGGCGGAAAACTTCTTCATTCCTCATAGTAAGATCAATGTAAGATCTAATTATGATAAGGGAACCATATTTCTTCAGTTTAGGATTAAGGTAGTGAAGAAGATGTCTCCTGTGCTACCTGTGAAGTAGGTGGAGAAAAAGATCAAGGATGGTGGCTCACTACACTTGCAGTATGTTATGAATTAAATCCCCTTACTTCTAAGGTGTCACTAAGTAAAGGCTTGAGGGCAAGTAAAGAGACATCTCTTAGAAACTGATGCAACAAGATGACCAAGATGAACCAGAACTGATTAGAGGTACTATGCATGATAGATTGATCCATACGAGTGCCAGTACACACTGGACGATGTTCACATGAAGTGTCTGACAGCACTATGCCAAACAGAGTGATCTATGAGAGTGCTTGTATAAACTGTGTGTCATTCTGCTGCATAATTAGTTTCACAAACTGGGTTCTTTGGTCTTGTGGAACTAAACTGGGCATCAAACACAGCAGCAATAAGGCAGTTGTGGAAATGAACAAGTTCCTTCTCTGGTGGCTGATACTGTATGGTCATTTGTGATCAAAGCCCATTGTAATCAAAGTTATATAGCTGAGTCTGATCATGAAGGAACATGGCCTTCTTGGCTGGCAAGAGGCTGTCCAGTTCTTGAGACTGAGATGGGTTATGGAACATTGATCCACATAGCCTGTCCATAATTCTAATATGCAAGACCATACTTGAAGCTCCTGTTGCTCTCCAATAAATGATATGCAAGCCTGACATGTATCCAAGGAATGAAAGAGAAAACAACACATGTTGAGAGGTTGTCAGACTGG
This sequence comes from Sinohyriopsis cumingii, assembly GCA_028554795.2. NCBI lineage: Eukaryota > Metazoa > Mollusca > Bivalvia > Unionida > Unionidae > Sinohyriopsis > Sinohyriopsis cumingii. The sequence continues at coordinate 810,976 of JAPYKE020000322.1, read as the reverse complement.
CCTCACTTATGTTCTAAATCTGTAAGACAAAATGAAGACAAATACATTATACATAGCGCAGTGTCCTGCTTTATGAACTTATGTGTGTCCTTGCACAGTTACCTACGATGATAAATACCTGTAATGGGTATATGTGCCCTGTACAGGTAGAGAATTAGAGCATCACTATTAATATTTGTAAAGTGGATGCTAATAATAAATTCTAGTAACAAGTAACCTGTGGGAAGGTCAATTTTGACTCCCTATACAGGTAAAATTACTGAAATATCATATAAAGCAACTACATATATTAAGTGGAAGAAGAATAATCAATTTTAGTAAGAACTTACCCACCAAGGAAGGCCAATGTCTGAATGCCAATAACGGCAAAATCACTTAAGCATTGCTTATAGTAATTACATGTATGAGCTGGATCACTCTAACTGCCATCTATATGGGTAAATAACCTTTATCTTTCAGTTAAAAAGTTAAAACATTTTTCTTTTGTCTTGCAAAATTATGTTGCAATCCTGATAATAGTCTGCATATTGTTCCACTGGAATAATTTTCACCTTTTAAAATATCACAATATGTGTCCTTGAATATATGATTATGTGATTTTGTTTTAGGCAGAATTTTAATTCTGAAGTGACAAATTTTATGTCTTCCATTAATGTTATTGTTACAATATTTTCAACTAGCTCTCAGTTCTCATACAAATTATCATACCCCTTCCATACTGCCACTGAAAAATTCCTAGTTGTCTTCAAAGTATTTTCAACCTTATGCAAGTCATCATGTTTGTCATAGTGACACTCATCTTTGTAAAGCAAATCTTAATATTCTTTCCCTTTAAGCCTTCTAGTTTGTGGACAACTGATTTTTAAAATCTTCTCTGTAGAATTAAAAGATATTTCAAAATCCTAGCTGGGTAACATATCAAATACAGCTATTAAAACACAGTTGTCAGAGTCCATAAGTACTGACTGCATTATGTACTGAACAGCAGTATAGCAAAAATAATACAAAATGTTGAGTCTATCTGTGTGTGTGTGTGTGTGTGTGTGTGTGTGTGAACAAATCTCTGGCAAATGCATAGTAATACCAAGCTTTCTTTCTTTTAACTCATATTGTCATATATATGACAGATCAGATTGTGAGTAACATAAAAAAACAATGATATAAACATTTCATTTTAATGATTAAATTTAAGCTGCTCTTGAGGCCAATGCAACCTGATGTTAACAGCTTCATTCTTTTTTAATTAGGAGCCCTCAATCAAATATTTACTACTTCTATACCAATCCTGCTATTAAATAAATGAACATCTCTCTTAAATGAGTGCACTGAATAATGTCAAGTCAGTTCTAATCAATAAAATATCTCGTTTCCAGTTCAAAATATAAGTTACATGGTTAGAGACTAAGTGATGACATTATGTGCAGCATGCTTTGATCAATTGCAGAACATGGAATAACTATTATGTCCCAAACACATTTATTCACAAAAATGTTGAAAAAAGGAGTACATGATAACAATATATGGTTTGTTTCTTTCTTTTTATTTTCCAATATGCCTTTTGTTTATCTATTTTATTGCAGCGTGCAGCTGGGGGGGGGGGGGGGGGCACAAATGCAATACAAATTTCTTAAGTCTTGGGACATTCGATCTACGTGAAGAAGTTTCACCATACGTTCTGGGACAGGAAAAAATCATTTTATCATGTTACAATATATATGGCGAATATGGTATGGCTAATTAGAGATTCGGGTGTTCAATAGCCTGCTAGGAACACACTATCTTACACTGCCTGAACAGTGGCTAATTAGAGATAAATTGTACACGTAGAAACATGTTCTGTCCAACCAAGGAAAATAGTTTTCGATGTAAAGGTTTTCAGCTGATAGATATCAAAAGAAATTTAAATTTGTTTTTAATTATAATATTTTAAATTTCTATTTTGGCGTCCATAGCACTACAGTATTATGTCTGGAATCGTGTTACAGTAAAGCATATTATAACAATGGAGAACTGTAATTTAGTTTTCCAGAGGAAATCAGTTCTTAGGAAACCAAATAAATTAATCCTGACCTCCCATTCTTGCTCTGACTGGGTTTTCGACTATTGGTCTATGATAATTGTTAATTATATCCTTCGATAAGACAATAGATCTACCCAATCTTGTTCTATGAAAGCATCATCACATTCTAGTCTTTAGAATCTTCTTGAACCTATCAACAACACATGCTTGCTTTTGAGAGTACATGAATTTGGACATTCTTATGAATGTACACATGATAACAAATCCATCATATTCTTGTTATGCCAAAGAAATTTCAAGAAAATACTGAGCACATTCTTCATCAAAATGGTATAAGCAATTTACCAAGCAGACAAACATAGAACCATATATTAACAAAATAAAAGCAATCCATACGAAAAGGTCAATTGTATCCATAACCTAGTATAACAAAAAAAAATGTCCCTTATTCCTAATGTTTATATTATGCTTTCCGGTGCTGAATCTTTAATCAACTATGCAACAACAATTTCAAGAGCATAATGTAAATTGTTCTACATGATTGATTCAAAGTAAATTTACAGTCACCAAATTTTACTTGCCAGGACATATGTCTACTATGACAGTTTCTATTTATTTGTCATCCAATGATAGTAAGATTAAGATTGAATGATGATTATGACAGAAGACTTCTAATTTAGTAACAATATGAATAAATAGCATTCTAATCACTGAAGTGGTTTACAGAGGTTAACATTTGGTTTTGATACTCCTTATGAAATTTCACAACATTCAAATACATGTATTACAAATAATATCATTTCAGTTTAAAAGTTAACACACAATGCAAACCTGAGGGGAAAAAAGGAACCCATAATCTACCAAAATGTTCATTAAAATTACAACCCATTTCAGGGGTCTTTAAATATTGTCTCCAAAGTACACCTGCCTGAATACATACCTTCTGTGGGCTAAGATTTATGCTGTTGTGGCTGTTATCACCAGTTGCAATGTTGCTCTTCATTACAGTACCAATACTGAAATTATTGATGATATTTGTTGGGATACCTGCAAGAAAAAACAGTTGCATACTTACAATGACAGGGATGTATATATGGTAAACAATGCCAAAATAGGTTATCCATCATATGTATGTATTTGCTAGAGGATATTCCTTTTGTATATTTTGAGAACAATCCACTGGCTTGTTCTCTCTCCATACTGTCACTCTATGTAAAACATGTACATTTACAAGATACTGTTTTTTGGTTAACATCGTACAAATAAGATATGTTTCTGAGATTGGCTTTATCACACAAATTTAATGTGTATTGATGCAAGAGGCAAATACTGTGACAGGTTCTTAAAAATTCATGATGTTCTAGAGTGATTGCAACCAAGCACCTTCCTATGACACATGCTAGGATTAAAATGCGCAGTTAGGATTTTATTAAAGTTTTGACCACAAAAGCAGAATATCATACCTATTAAGACTTAAGGATGTATAAATAAAAGAAAGCATCCATTATGAACACATTTTCGAGTTTACATGGAATTCTTTAGGTAAACAGAATCTTGTAGGCTCTACCTACAAGTCTTAAGATATTTGAGTCAATGTGTGTGTGATTTAGATTTTTAACATAGCTTTAACAATTTTTCAGTCATATCGCTACGATGTCTGCAATGTGGCAGTTTAAAGTGATGTCCAGCACTGGAGCATCATGCCGCAGACGTAGCATCATGTCCCACCCAGTCACATTATCCTGACACCAGGACAACCAGTCCTAACACTAACCTCTTAATGATGAGTACCTAGCGAGGCAGCTGTTAGTATCATTTTTTGAAGCCTTTGGTATGACTAGACTGGGGATCTAACCCATGACCTCCCGCATCCAGGGCATATAATCTAACCACTAGGCCACTGGATTGGTCCGTTTTGAGTCGATATTTAATCTATGACCTATACTTTGTCATTTTTTTGTATCTGGACCCTGGACCAATATCATTTTTGACTCTGGACTCTGGACTAAAAAGATACCATTCTGTTTATAACCCATGTTGTTTATCTTAAAATCTAACTAGGAATGTTGAGTAAAATAATTAATCATGTACATATGTTACAATTCTATGGTCTTAACTCATTAACCCCTGGTGCCTTGTTTACGCCTCAAAGGCAGACAAATGTACCTCTACAATGATGCCAAATAATCAGGACTTTCTAGTTGCACTACAAAATACAGAGGGAAAAACGTAATTTTTTGGACCTGATTTTTTTCCACCTAAAATTCGCCCATGGTCAGCATCCGATTGTGTGTTCAGATTTTAGACTTTTTGGCCTCATATCTAAGGCAGACCAATCTGAACTGCACACAGACAGGTGAACCTTTGCAAAAAGTAGGATAAGAATAAAAAATGGTCTGGATATGAAAATGATGGGTCCGTTAAGCAAAAAAGAAAAAAGAATTCCAACTTTTACCCTTCTGCTCATTCGCGAGCTAAATAGCTAATAAAAAATTATGTTTCTAATACGACTAGGCATTAGGTTAACCAGAAATCACTAGGGAGTCAATGTATTAGGATGTATTCAGAAATAGCCCCCAAAATGTGTTTCCTACTCGCATTTTAGGCGAAAATGACAAAAACCTCCAGGGGTTAAGGAGTTAAACTAAGTAACAGGAAAGAGTGAAAAACAGGAAGTTTAGTACAATTAAACACATAATTTAATTCCCTAGAATGTAAAGAGAAAACTTAAAATAATTAACGGTATGGTGAATGAAATCCTAAATAATCGTAAAAGTTCTATCACAAGTCCAAAAGTATAGAGAATATCATGAGTTACACTGGAGTTCCGATTGAAGTCCGATCTATTGTTCTGATGTGCCAATAGTCTGGAATAGTTTGATATGCTATCCCATTGCTATAAACTGAAATGTCTTTAAACGAATTTGTGGTAATTCCAAAATAGCTACTTTGTCCGGAAGTTTATGAGCACCTTGTTATTTCAATGAATAATCAAAATGAATAAATGAAATCCTCTCAACTGAACACAACTATATGACTCCATTAAGACCGGTTAACATCCCTCATATGAGACACTAAGATGCAGTTTCAGAATCAGAATGAGGGTCAAATTATCATTTCTAGATCAGTTGAACTTGTCAACAAGGTCAGGTCTTTTAGCAGCTAACCAATCAGAAATTAGGTCACCTGGTTTTCCAAGGGAGAAATGCACGTCATTGACCAGTACCGTACTTAAATCCGATCAAATTCATTAACAATATTTCTTCTACGCCTTCCTAGGTCAAAAGGACACAAAAACATGTTTACCAATCAAAATGACCTTATCTTACAGTACAAACTCACTACCTTGAAGCTTTGTAATGCCTTTAAAATTACCCTTACAATCTACAATCATAAAAATAAAAACTAACACACATAATACAGATATACTTAACTCATATATATGGGTATGGAAACTCCATAGTCATGGGCAGAAACTTGGAAAGCATTGCTCATTCCTACAATTATAAACCCTTTTATGCAATTTACCCAAAAAATTGTACATTCTTGTAAGGTTTTCATGAGATGAGGTGGACAAAGGATATCAAGGGTACTAGAGATTTTAGTTGGTGTGGGACGAAAAAATGAGGATAGCTCCCATAGATTCTGGTGTTAAACAATGGTATACTTGGAATAGTCAATTTAGTGCCCCCTGACTGGCCATAACATTCAGCTTTTGAATAAAATGTTCTTATTTTTTAAGGTATTATTTTAATTTTTGTGTGCCTCATATAGCATTAAATCAAAGTCAAGCACTTTGGGGGAATTAGCACACCGTGCTGCTCAGCAAATTTAACAGCATAAATAAGCAAGATGTGATTAGCTGCTACACAAGGTTTACCTGTTACAACATCCATGGAACTGTTGTTCTGGCAATTGCCATTCCACCAATGCCCTTACACCTCTCCCTCAATAAGTCTCACACAATGAGGTCTAAAAATATAGACCGCACTATATTCAAGGGCATGCATTGCTGAGGGACCTCAGAAAAAACAAGAAGTGATGCCATCCTCGCTGGACATTAAGGCAACTGTCAGGACTTAGGGGGAAGTAACTAGGCTGTTTAATGGCTAAATACTCATTTTATAATTGCTCTAAGAATAATATTCAAAGAAGCGCTTCTGTAAAGAAACTGTTCATTAATTTTCTAAAAATTACATTTGTTTTCAAGATATCCAACAACTGAAAGATTATTAACATTATTCCAACTGGTTTCAACAACCTTCACGTGTATGTGATAACATTTATGTTATGTCACTACTTTTCGTTGCTATTGACAAGTCTTATGCTTTAAGAAGTGTGAAGCTGTGATCTATGAAGAAGGAACCAGACAAACTGTTGATACACCATCTGACAAGATTTCTTTTTATTAAAAACTTAGAGCTACATTTCAAGAAACAAATGTTTACATCAAAACTCAATTTTTGCATTGTTCATTTAGTAAAATACTGATGCTGTTATTTCATAGCAAGTAATAGTGAAGCTTCTAGTCATACCTGAGGACATCTTTTATGTGCAAATTCAAGAATTCTCTGAAATGAAACTCGCTTCTCCACAATAATCAGTATCTGTGAAACAAAGCTATTTATTTCATGAAGTATTCATTTCGCTTTGTTGCCATGCTATCTTTGATCACATTTATCGTTAGGGTAATTTACGGTGGTCTAATTAGATTACGTACACAATAATATTATAATAGTGTTTGGTCAATTGAAATGAGTTCACCTGACATATGACCAGGGCTGCTACATCTTACACCTGTAGGATTTGCATGTCTTTTAATTTCACTTTCATTCTGCCTCCTTTATTTGATACAAAAGGTGCAATTAATGTGATAATATTAAAGAAGTCAGCTTTTAATTCAGAGCAAAGTAATGAATTTTCAGTCGTATTTCCTAATAAAGGCACACAAATACATTTTTCCCTCATGAGGTGTTGTGATGGATAGCAGAAATCACTATGGAAGCTTGCCATGCTTCAGGTACGTTTTGAACAGACCGAACATGTCATTGTGCTATATAGTTACCTTGAAGCATAATTGATGCAGACTGCATGATTTCATTTTTTTTTTCTTTTCTTTCACCTTGCCCTATGATTTTGAGTTTCATGAATACTGAATTACCCTACACTGGGTTGTAATATATGATTTATACGGTTTTCAGCATCAAAGAATCCAAATTTTACATTAGAATGGGTCTCCGAGTTAACCTGGTTGATTTACAAAAAAAAAAAAAAAAAAAAAAAACATTTTTTGGATACACCACAAACTTTAAAAATTCAAAAACACATCAAGATGATGAGAACAAAGAATTTTTTTTGACACGTTGGAATGAAGACCAAATCCCCCCAGTTTCAGATTTTTAGGAGGTCATCTATGGGGTTCCATTATCTCTTGAATAGGGGAAATTTACTCGTTTTTGCTCTGGAAACCATCTTTAAGGCAAAAAATCGGAAAATCTAATGAAGGTACTGGTCTTTTTACAGATTAATTACAGAGTATCATCCATTGCCTCACTACATGCCCAATATTTAATCGCTAACTATTTGCATGTGGAAACTGGACTGCAGCAAAATCCTGAAAAAAATTTAGTACATTGCTTGGGATAGGGGTTTTGTGGCCATATAATATGCCAACCATGTTCAGATCCATGATCTACACAAAAAGTTCTGTAGGATTTTGTGATTTTGAGCTGTCTAGGCCAATTAGAAATGTGGAAAAAAGCTATGTGAAAATCCACCCCAGCTACATGCTTTTGCGAGTTATTTGTCACACTCAATTTTTAAAAAGCTGTATCTCAGTCAATTTTTGAGCTCTGAGCCTAATATTCTGCAAGTCTTCATCCCTCAACAAATAATATTCTGGGAGGGCTGGATTTGTGAGGTAATAGTAGCTCTCCTAAGGTATTCTGTTTGGGTAAGTCTACAAGGAAATACTGGTTTTTCTTATTTTGTTCATATTGTCCAGTATTTCCTTCTGAATACTGAATATGATGACTTTCAAATTTTCTTTGTAAAGCTTAGGCATACAGTGATTAAGGATTCTTCAATGTGTGACTATGTCCAAAATATAAATGAAATATTTTCATAATGGCTACATTAGGCGCTAGACAAGATTAACACTTATTGGAATATTCCATGAAATATTCATAGATGTAAAATAAAGAAACCAATTTTTTCTAGTAAAATGTGTTTCTTCAAGAATACTTACCCAATCCTTAGAAGAACTACTGTAACCTCACAAATCCAGCCCTCCCAGATAATACTTTTAGCTAAAGGGTGTTAAAAGTTGTCTGCCGATCTATGTGGCAGTCAAGACGAGTTATCTCCCCTTAGGCATAAGACTTGGCGGCAAAATCTAAGAACTTCTCAGTTACTACTAGAGTAGAAAGCATGCTCTCTATGGATGTAACTGCAGGGAGGCTTAGAGGTTGTACGTGTATTATGATTGGGTAAGTAGCCTCGATGAAACATTTTACTAGGAAAAATTGGTTTCTTCTTTCAATACGTTATCCAATTATAATACCTTTAGAGAATATGTAAGAGGTGGAGGGAGATACATCCCCTTATCCCTGAGATATCATCTTTGGTCCCCTGAAGTTTTGATATAGCTTCTAGGTAACCCAACTAGAGAGGACTCCATCTGTCAAGGCGAGGCTTCAAAACAGAAAAATTGCCCCCCACACACACAAATCCAGTGAAATTGTAATTCTTAGCTATGTATTTATGAAGCAGTCAAATAGTCTGAAAGGGTGACCTGTTGAGATGCAGATATAGGTCCTACCAGATCGACCTGACTCCTCTGGGATGTCAGAAATAAAAGCTGGAGAATGTGGTCTCCGATCTCCATCCGACAGCTTGAGTGATGTCGATTCGCGAACAGTTCCAGTCTGATGCTAGGTTGGTGGCAACAGCTGAAACCTCGTAAGCCAAAGTGCATAATAAGTTCATTTAGCTGGGATTATTTCCCTATATGCTGAGCTAATAACCCCCTTACTCAAGAAGTTAGACAAGATTAACACTTGCCTGTTCTGATAGATCATCCTGTCCTTTTATGAGAAGTAGAAAGAGGCGTGATTGCCCTCACTGCAATGGCTCTGTTCGTATTAAAGTATCATTGAAAACTCAGAAAAGGTCTCATAGGTGGCCTTTGGTTGATGTGTCCAGATGAGACAGAGGGTTCATGCCAAATGTTAGTTACCCATGGAAGGGAGAGGGTATTCTGACAAGGATGCTATCAGGAATAAGACTGACCTGTCTTGTCAGAACTTTCATGTAATTCAGGTCTGCTGACAGGGCATGTATTTCGCGAATCCTTCCTACAGCTGCTAGCGCCATAAGGAAGCAGGTCTTGTAGGAAAAGGAGCACCAGAGATGCCCTTGAAATCGGTTCGAAAAGGTGTCTAATTCAGCCAGTTTAGTAACCAAGATAGGTTCTGCTTTGGGCATGGGATTAACATTTTTGACCAAAGTTGTTGAGGTCTGATAAGTCATGGGTTTGTATGATATCCTCTGTATCATGATGATGAAAGGTGTCGGCAATTGTGGGAGCATTAACCTTTGATCGTACTCAGCGTTAACTGAGTCTCTTCGAAACGCCAGAGGGTGAATTTAGCTTTATGCAGTATTGATGTCTGGAGAGGCAAGATATACTCACAGATGGGTGAAACTGTACCATTTGACTTCATATGCTTTTAGAGTGGAGGTTAAAAATGCCTGAGTGATTCTCTACAAAACTGGTTGCGAAATTTATTTAAGTCTGAGACGATCTAGACATGCAGATTTGGAGCTCCAGCCAAGGATGAAACAACTGCCATCATTTGTATGAGCAGATGAGGGAAAACCTGAATTTCCACTGGGTATCCGACACAACATTGGTTCCTGACACAAGACTGGAACAGTCGTTGATCCCCAGCTCCTCCCATCATTGTGGTGCGATGAGGATGAGGCACCATGCTGATTCCCTTGCTTTCTGTATCTTTTGAAATCAGAGATGCTCGAGGGTAGGTGTATGCATTCAGGTTGTTCCAATCCAATGATAAGGCAGTACGGGACAGACAAAAGGACCAGAGTTTGGCATTCGATCTTGTTGCAAACAGGCCCACCAATGGATGGTTTCATAGGGTAGAGATCTAGTGAGAACTGAGGGATAGAGAGATCATTACTTCTGTACCAGTTGATTGTTCTGCAACAAAGAGTCCACCAATATGCTGAGGTGTCCCAGAATAAGGCAAACATATCTGTGGCTTCATTGAAGACAATACCACTTCAAAAAGTCCTGCACCATGGAGCAAAGGTCTGCGGACTGGGGTCCTCTGTGTTGCTGGAGATTAAACACCACTGTATGATTTGGTTCCTCCTTGTCATTTGAGATAAGTCTCCACTGTAGAGTTGTCGGACAGAATGAGAACTCCCATGCCAAGCAAATATTCCTGCCTTCAGTGAAGGAATTTTGCAATGGCCATCCTCTCTAGAATTATTGATATAAAAATATCATTCCTGGCAAGAGTATGCACTGCCAGCATCCCAAAAGGATGGTAGTAGGCAGGCTTCTCAGCCTTCCGTACTTGATCTCAAGCGGGTGGACGTGTAGACATACTCCTGCTGTGAGCCAAGTTAGGTTGGTTCCTTTTCCACTGAGGAAACCGTAGCAATGCAGTAGAAGGCAACCTAGGACCATGAGGTTCACTGCTGCATTGAGTAAACCTAGTATGCAAAGTGATTCCCGTGCAAATAAAATTTCCTCAAAAGTACGGTGCTACCATGGGTCATTTCAATGCCCAATCAATGCTATATCGCTGATGTTGCTGCAGGATGTCATTCAGGTAACTTGTTGATGCCATAGAAATGGTCCAGACATTTGCCATTACTCAATTAATCACACAAGTGAAGACCCAGGGACTGACATTGAGCCCCATTTGGAATGCCCTGAAATGGTATACAATGTTGTAGGCTAATTGAGGAATGTCCTGTGAATAGAGACATTAAGGTATGTGCCATCTAAGTCCACAGTTATGGCAAAGTCTCCCTCATAAATAGCATTCAATATGCGCTGTAGTGTTTCCAGTGGGGACCAGAAAGCATACATGAATGGATTTAGTTCGCTTAGGCTGAGGACCAGATGCAGAGAGTTGTTTGACATTGGGACCAAGAAAAGGTGAGGAATGAATGATAGAACCCTATCGGTGCTATATCCTCATGGTATACAGAAATGGGTGGAGCTGTAGGACAGATTTCAGATGTTTGTGCCCTATGGCTGGCTCTTGTGTCCATTTATTGCTTTCCAGAACTGGCCATATATCAATGTTCTTGTTGTGGGAGGGAGGGAAATATAACTCCTTGATGGACTGTTTGCGGACATCATCCATCAGGATGTGAAACAGAAGGTTAGAGGATAAAGGCTCTTAGCTTGTCCATAGAGGTCCTTCAGGTAAGCGCAGGCAGAGGGCACTGTGCTGAAATTCCACCAACTGGACTGGAAGCTGCAGTTTATGGCATTGGTCAAAGTGTGTTGAGCGGCTCTGCTTATTACTCAACAATTCTTGAGACTGGTTCCCATGCATGCTCTAATGTATTCAGAGTGTGAGAAGATGGGCTTTGTTCCATCGAATGGAAGATAGCCGGAGAGAAACGAAAGTCCAAAAATGAAGTCACAGCAATGATATTGCTCACTAACTGCCCAGTGTCAACAAAGGCCATCCGGTGCATACATATGGAGTGTGGCAGTGTCTTCCCTTAAAGCAATGATATCACTGTCAGCTGCTGGAGTTCCAAATGAAGGACTGGTGGTGAGGAGGGAGAGGTAGAACCACCAATGAACTGATGATGAAGGCAGGTCAGAACATCTGTAACTCTCCCAGAGAGCGAAAGTAACTGAAGTCAGAATTGTCCATTCCGTCACATGATCAACAGATGTCGGAGCTCTGGTCCATGTTGTTGATGGAGTGGGAGGAGGGGGACAAACATCCCGGGGATGGGAAACGACCTTAGTGGAGATTCGGAACACTTAATCTTCCCATGCCATCAGATAGTGTAGAAGAGATGACAGTAATGAAGCAACATTGTGTTGGTTGTGTGAGATGAAGCTAAGGTTCCCTATAACATCTGAGACTTAACTGGTGAAGAGTGATAGTGATTGCGCTGGGCTTCACCAATGTCACAAATTGCAACTTTTTTCTGCTTATTGGCAACAAAAAAAAACATCTACCGATTCTTTGGGTTTAACACTTCTAGCTGTTAACTGTATATACAGTCTTGGGCTTGGAGTGGAGAGATTCAAAGGCACCATGAGAGGAAGCCACAAACTTCGATATACAATGCTCTGGAACTTATTGTTACATAAACATGTCCCTTGTTCATATTGACAAACCACGCTAACAGTGCATTGTTATATCACAATCTGCTTATGTAAATGTCTGGCATTAGTATTGTATGCTGTAATATAATCCAAATAACCATGCGACCTGTTTAACTAAAATTGACCACCTCTGAAGGCAAGATGGGGAACGACTACAATCAACCAGGCGGCATGTACCAGAATAAATATATTTTCTGAAACTTCAAAGAAAACTGATTACCTCTGAAACACTGATGGTTATGTGTATATACTAAGCAGATGAAAAAATAATTGTCTCAATGTTCCACAATTATTTGATGTTGCTGCAGCAATAACAAATAGGCATTTGTTTGGCCTTCAAAGAGGGCCCTTAGAGGTGCTTTCAATAACACATGCACCTTCATCAATGCAAGCCGGCAACCTTTGATCAAAGGAAGTCATCAACAAACTTAAATAAAAGCATTGTTTTATTTTTCATAGTGATTGGAACATATTTATTGTGCCAAGAAAGTTTCCTCTTTGCAGACAAAATGTTCATGCTTATGATCACTACACATAAAATCCACATTAAATTTCCAATATTTGGAAAAAATAGATATCCGGCCGTCAAGTTAATTGAAGGTGGGACATCTCGCAAGAATGTTTGCTAAACTTTTAATTGGTTCATGTTTTCATTTCCCCATGATAAACCTCATCCCCTTGGTAGCCTTGGGAGGTTGGTAGTTGTCTCTGGCTGACCAAAAACTAGGCCAATTTAAGTATAAGTACATTATCACATACTCAACTATATGGCCATATGCTATTAGAATAATGAATATCCATGTGAATTGTTTTTTTTAAAATGTGTTTGTTGGCAACAGGGTATAGATCAAATGAGGACTAAATTTTTTTTAATAAATAATTGTTTCTTCAAACATGTTTGTTGACAATGTGATAGAAATCAAACGACGAAAAGTGCTTTCCCTGGATTCTATAGAAGAATGCTTGATAATAGAAGGTAGAATTAATATTTAATACTAATAACACTATTATACAGGTTAGAGAATTTTTAATTCATACTTTACAGAGATTCGAACCCAAGTCCGCGGGTAAACGGCACCAATCACCTTGCCCCTGCACACGAGCCGATATTCCCTAATCACTAAGCACACATCACCATATATATATATATATATATATATATATATATATATATATATATATATATATATATATATATATATATATATAACTGTGTGTTAGATGGTTTTTCTAACCAGATATGACTGATACATGGCATGAATTTTCTAACATATAATCTGTGTGTGTGTGTGTGGGATTTCAATTTTTAACGTAGCTATAATAATTTTTTAGTCATATGGCTATGATGTCTACAGTGTTACAGTTTATAGTGATGTCTAGCACTGGGGCATCATGCTGCAGTCATGTAGTATGACTCGGCCAAGGATCGAACCCACGACCTCCCGCATCCGAGGCACATGCTCTAACCATTAGGCCACCGGAGTGGTAACATAAAATCTAATACTTGAATTCATGTATTTTTCATATACATGTGCATTATCTGACACATTGTGGAGTGTACAACACAAATTTAAGTTGTCAGCATACAATTGTATTTCTGACTAGTTGTCTTCATTTAGTCAAAATTTCCATTGCTTACATTTCTTTTTTTTCTCTCTGTAAATCCTAGTTAGTGACGACAGGTCACCTCTTAAAACTTTCACTTGTATGCGAAATTTAAATTTATTTTCAGACCCACCACATTACCTACCTAAACATTCATTTATGTTCACAATATTACTGTGATCCCAAGAAGGCTGATATAAACAGATAGTACTGTATTACGAAAATGGCAACATTTTTGGAAAACTGGCCACAAAATATTGAGTTTGGTGGTTTTGGGCAACAAAGTTTTAAAACCAGCACCAACCCTGAGAGATGAGGTTTGACACTCACAAAACTCATAGAATTCCCTGAATTAGAAACCGTGACTTCAAGACAGTCGCTGGGTAAAGTGACGAAGTTTGTCGCTCACTAATCTCGTAGAACAACTTGAATTAGAAACCATGACTTCAAGACATTCATTGGGTAAAGAGTCTCTTCTCTTGTCAGAGTGCAGAGACAGTGCAAAGCAACATCTATTCGTGGTATCATGCCAAATGATTGTCTCGAGGTGGTATGAGGGTAAGAAACACGTGTCTGCAAAAGTTGGGTTTGACTTACTGAAGCTTATGTGCTCGATAAACATGATTTAAAGTTAATGTGGATAAACATGACTCAGGTGTCACCTATAGAAACATGAATGTACAGGTGACAGAATAAACCATGTACAGAGCGTGGACCTGTACTTGTCCAACTGAAGTGGAAGAAATACAAAAATGCACACGAATGTCTACATTACACAAAAGAAACCTCATAAAAGGGAACTGAGGCACCTTTAGAGAAATATACACAGTAGGTATGACAATATCCATTATGATGCAATTCTTTAAGGGAAAAAGTCCCAGAGATCATCAGTACAAGTAAATAACATTACAGGTAGCACATGGACAATATGAGTGCCTTGACTAGAAATGCGCCGATGTGTACCCATTCGTAATGGAAATACACACACTATATAGGAGTTATATGTGCACTAAATAAGTGTGTGCATGTGTGTGTGTGTGTGTGTGTGTGTGTGTGTGTGTGTGTGATTTGGATTTTTAATGTAGCTTTAATAATTTTTCAGTTACATCACTATGATGTCTGCAGTGTGACAGTTTATAGTGATGTCTAGCGCTGGGGTATCATGTTGCAAACATGTAGCATGATGTCCCACCTAGCCACATTATCCTGACACCAGGCCGACTAGTCCTAACACTAACCTCGTAATGCTGAGCGCCAAGCGAGGCAGCTGTTAGTACCATTTTTCTAAGTCTCTGGTATGACTCAACCAGGAATCGAACCCATGACCTCCTGCATCCGAGGTGGACGCTCTAACCACTAGGCCACCGGAGCGGTCATAAGTATAGCCTGAACTGAATGTAAAGTCACATAGTCTCAACATGCAAGTACCAAATGTGTGATGACAACAAAGTGAAGCAACTTGTAAATGCAGAGAAAGAAAAAAGGTTGGAAATATTGATGGTGTATATTTTCTTTAGAAGTGAAAAACTCCTCCAACTTTTAGTGGTGATATCTTCCATGTAGCTTCTGGCTTTTGTGAGGTCTCTCATGTCAAGAGCATGCTTCTTGGCACAAGTAAAAGGAGAAACTGAGGTATTTTTAAACTTAACCACCAAGTCTTATACCTAAGGGGAGATCACTCTGCCTGACCACCACATAGGCCGGCAGACAAATATTAGCTCCCTTTAGCTAAAAGTAGTATCTGGGATGGCTGGATTTGCAAGGTAGTAGTAGTTATCCTAAAGTATTATGACTGGGTAACATATTTGAAGAAGAAAAGACAGATTTAGGCATCAAGTGGCCATAAAAGCCACTGATGTCTACCTTAGCAATTGATTTCTACCTAAGCCACAACTTTCACCAAAGAGATGATGATGGTACTCCAAATGTGAGGTCTGTTAGAAATAAACATAATACTCAACCAAGACCAAAGAAGGAATTATAGAAAACTACTTTAAATATACTGGTCCACTATTATGGAATATTATTCTCAGTGACATAAGTCAGGCTCTTGGCATTTCTTCTTTTCATAGTACATGTCTTAAATGGATTAAATTTTGAGACAAGTGAACAGTCCAACTAACATACCTCCTGCTCTTCTCTGCTTATACATGTCTTTCATAGATAATTTTTAAATACAATATATTTATATATTTTTATGTGCTCACCAATGCATGTGTTACAGGCTTGAAACTGTGCTTGATTTTCAGAATAACATAACTCTTTAATGTTCACCAATAATTTTGTCACACTGAACTGTATATATGGTACATAATAGAAGATATCAAGGTAAATCATTAATAATTCAATTGCTTTCTCTAAATAAGTCCTCAATATTATTATGTCTCCCCTTTCATATATATGTACATATTAAACAACTTCCCTGATCCAACTAATTACTTACTCAATGCTATTTGTATGTTTTAAAATCTAACCAGGAATACTGAATACAAATAATGCACCATTGACATGGCTGTGGTATGGAAACTCTACCCTTGCAATAAAATGTTATGGGCAGAAACGTGGAAAGGTCATTTCATTCCCACAATCATAAACCCCTGGATCCAATTTCCACACAAAATTGTACACGTTACATTCTTTTAAATTCTCATGAGATGGGACAGACAAAGAATATCAAGGGTCCCAGAGATTTTAGTTGCGGTGGGAGGAAAAAGATTTTAGTCACTATTGTAAAAGCAATGAGCAATATCAACTACACTGTAAAGATCATTAGGAAAACGAGGCCTATGCTCTGGTTATTTAAGTATGCATCCTCGCAGCTGTCCATTTAGCATTCATATTTCTACAAAGTTTTCTTTCCTGATGATTGGTGAACTAACCTGTAGTGTTATGGTATTTGACAAGCTTGTGAATAATCTTCCTGAATTTCTTTAAGGTATAGTTTAAAAACTTTTACCTAATACTGTACTATTTATAAGTGTGTAAAATTTGTCACTGCTAAATTATTATAATTTACACTATTAGACATACTAGGTGCTTGCAAAGACTGTGCCTGGAATTACGTAGTATTGTTGCTCATGTTCTGATTCTGCTGATCTGGGATTAAAGGCTGACCAGTCTGATATTTTAGCAACTGGTTATGTTGCTGCCACAACCCTGGGAAGTCTGCTGTTGTTATGCATAAAAAGAAGCAGATAAAAGCCAAGTATATAAATAAATAATCGCAACTACAGCAAATGGATGCCCTTGTGTTCCACACTGTAAAATATGATTATACACATATAGGAATCCAAGAAAAATACTCTGACACTTGTTCATGAACAAGCTCCAAATTCTAATTCCTTACATCACCCTAAATAATCTTCAACGATTTTTACTGAATCGCCATGAATATATTGCTGCCAATACATAAACACTCTCACACAGGCAACATAGATAATACTATACAAAAGCTATTCCATAAACATTTAAAATGAGGTAGGAGTTGTGGGATATTTAACTACATGCAATTTTCAATTTATAAATGTGTTAAATTTGTCACTGCAAAATTATTGTAATTTACACTATTAAACATACTAGGTGCTTGCAAAGACTGTGCCTGGAATTGCATAGTATTGTTACTCGTGTTCTCATTCTGCTGATCTGAGACTAAAGGTTGACCTGTCTGGGTTTTGAGCAACTGGTTCTGTTGCTGCCGCAACCCTTGGGGAGTCAACTGGCCCTGCTGTTGTTGAAACAGGCTTGTCTGAACTCCATGATACTGAGGGATGATGGTTGGTCCTGAAAGAAGCAAATTTTTAACATAGGCATATTTCATGCATAATAAGAAGCAGATGAAAGCCATGTTCCAATTCAGACACTTTTTCATAATGTAAAGTCACCTTTGTTTGCAGTGTACTAGTTATGGTAGATTTCGTGAATATCAATTGCTACAAACCAAACAAATAAAATACCCAACATACAATATCCAAAAATGACATTCCTTCAGAATCTATATGCATTTATAAAACCAGCAAAAATATTATAGAAACATGAATGTACAGGTGACAGAATAAACCATGTACAGAGCGTGGACCTGTACTTGTCCAACCGAAGTGGAAGAAATACAGAAATGCACACGAATGTCTACATTACACAAAAGAAACCTCATAAAAGGGAACTGAGGCACCTTGATAGAAATGTACACAGTAGGTACGACAATATCCATTATGAGGCAATTCTTTAAGGGAAAAAGTCCCAGAGATCATCAGTACAAGTAAATAACATTACAGGTAGCACATGGACGATATGAGCGCCTTGACTAGAAACGTGCCGATGTGTACCCATTCGTAATGGAAATACACACAACTATATAGGAGTTATATATGCACTAAATAAGTGTGTGTGTGTGTGTTTGTGTGATTTGGATTTTTAATGTAGCTTTAAAAATTTTTCAGTCACATCACTACGATATCTGCAGTGTGACAGTTTATAGTGATGTCTAGCACTGGGACATCATGCCGCAGACATGTAGCATGATGTCCCACCCAGTCACATTATCCTGACACCAGGCCGACCAGTCCTAACACTAACCTCGTAATGCTGAGCGCCAAGCGAGGCAGCTGTTAGTACCATTTTTCTAAGTCTCTGGTATGACTCGACCAGGGATCGAACCCATGACCTCCCGCATCCGAAGCGAACGCTCTAACCACTAGGCCACCGGAGCGGTCATAAAATAAGCATAGCCTGAACTGAATGTAAAGTCACATAGTCTCAACATGCAAGCATCTAAATGTGTTACTATGACAAAGTGTAGCAACTTGTAAATGCAGAGAAAGAAAAAAAGTTGGAAATATTGATGGTGTATATTTTCATTAGAAGTGAAAAACTCCTCCAACTTTTAGTGGTGATATCTTCCATGTAGCTTCTGGCTTTTGTGAGGTCTCTCATGTCAATAGCGTGCTTCTTGGCACAAATAAAAGGAGAAACTGAGGTATTTTTAAACTTAACCACCAAGTCTTATACCTAAGGGGAGATCACTCTGCCTGACCACCACATAGGCGGGCAGACAAATATTAGCTCCCTTTAGCTAAAAGTAGTATCTGGGATGGCTGGATTTGCAAGGTAGTAGTAGTTATCCTAAAGTATTATGACTGGGTAACATATTTGAAGAAGAAAGGACAGATTTAGGCATCAAGTGGCCATAAAAGCCAATAATGTCTACCTTAGCAATTGATTTCTACCTAAGCCACAACTTTCACCAAAGAGATGATGATGGTGCTCCAAATGTGAGGTAAGTTAGAAGTAAAAATTATACTCAACCAAGACCAAAGAAGGAATTATTTAAAACTACTTTAAATATACTGGTCCACTATTATGGAATATTATTCTCAGTGACATAAGTCAGGCTCTTGGCATTTCTTCTTTTCATAGTACATGTCTTAAATGGATTAAATTTTGAGACAAGTGAACAGTCCAACTAACATACCTCCTGCTCTTCTCTGCTTATACATGTCTTTCATAGATAATTTTTAAATATATTTATATATTTTTATGTGCTCACCAATGCATGTGTTACAGGCTTGAAACTGTGCTTGATTTTCAGAATAACATAACTCTTTAATGTTCACCAATAATTTTGTCACACTGAACTGTATATATGGTACATAATAGAAGATATCAAGATAAATCATTAATAATTCAATTGCTTTCTCTAAATAAGTCCTCATTATTATTATGTCTCACCTTTCATATATATGTACATATTAAACAACTTCCCTGATCCAACTAATTACTTACTCAATGCTATTTGTATGTTTTAAAATCTAACCAGGAATTCTGAATACAAATAATGTACCATTGACATGGCTGTGGTATGGAAACTCTACCCTTGCAATAAAATGTTATGGGCAGAAACGTGCAAAGATCATTTCATTCCCAAAATCATAAACCCCTGGATCCAATTTCCACACAAAATTGTACACGTTACATTCTTTTAAATTCTCATGAGATGGGACAGACAAAGAATATCAAGGGTCCCAGAGATTTTAGTTGCGGTGGGAGGAAAAAGATTTTAGTCACTATTGTAAAAGCAATGAGCAATATCAACTACACTGTAAAGATCATTAGGAAAACGAGGCCTATGCTCTGGTTATTTAAGTATGCATCCTTGCAGCTGTCCATTTAGCATTCATATTTCTACAAAGTTTTCTTTCCTGATGATTGGTGAACTAACCTGTAGTGTTATGGTATTTGACAAGCTTGTGAATAATCTTCCTGAATTTCTTTAAGGTATAGTTTAAAACTTTTACCTAATACTGTACTATTTATAAGTGTGTAAAATTTGTCACTGCTAAATTATTATAATTTACACTATTAGACATACTAGGTGCTTGCAAAGACTGTGCCTGGAATTACGTAGTATTGTTGCTCATGTTCTGATTCTGCTGATCTGGGATTAAAGGCTGACCAGTCTGATATTTTAGCAACTGGTTATGTTGCTGCCACAACCCTGGGAAGTCTGCTGTTGTTATGCATAAAAAGAAGCAGATAAAAGCCAAGTATATAAATAAATAATCGCAACTACAGCAAATGGATGCCCTTGTGTTCCACACTGTAAAATATGATTATACACATATAGGAATCCAAGAAAAATACTCTGACACTTGTTCATGAACAAGCTCCAAATTCTAATTCCTTACATCACCCTAAATAATCTTCAACAATTTTTACTGAATCGCCATGAATATATTGCTGCCAATACATAAACACTCTCACACAGGCAACATAGATAATACTATACAAAAGCTATTCCATAAACATTTAAAATGAGGTAGGAGTTGTGGGATATTTAACTACATGCAATTTTCAATTTATAAATGTGTTAAATTTGTCACTGCAAAATTATTGTAATTTACACTATTAAACATACTAGGTGCTTGCAAAGACTGTGCCTGGAATTGCATAGTATTGTTACTCGTGTTCTCATTCTGCTGATCTGAGACTAAAGGTTGACCTGTCTGGGTTTTGAGCAACTGGTTCTGTTGCTGCCGCAACCCTTGGGGAGTCAACTGGCCCTGCTGTTGTTGAAACAGGCTTGTCTGAACTCCATGATACTGAGGGATGATGGTTGGTCCTGAAAGAAGCAAATTTTTAACATAGGCATATTTCATGCATAATAAGAAGCAGATGAAAGCCATGTTCCAATTCAGACACTTTTTCATAATGTAAAGTCACCTTTGTTTGCAGTGTACTAGTTATGGTAGATTTCGTGAATATCAATTGCTACAAACCAAACAAATAAAATACCCAACATACAATATCCAAAAATGACATTCCTTCAGAATCTATATGCATTTATAAAACCAGCAAAAATATTATAGAAACATGAATGTACAGGTGACAGAATAAACCATGTACAGAGCGTGGACCTGTACTTGTCCAACCGAAGTGGAAGAAATACAGAAATGCACACGAATGTCTACATTACACAAAAGAAACCTCATAAAAGGGAACTGAGGCACCTTTATAGAAATGTACACAGTAGGTACGACAATATCCATTATGAGGCAATTCTTTAAGGGAAAAAGTCCCAGAGATCATCAGTACAAGTAAATAACATTACAGGTAGCACATGGACGATATGAGCGCCTTGACTAGAAACGTGCCGATGTGTACCCATTCGTAATGGAAATACACACAACTATATAGGAGTTATATATGCACTAAATAAGTGTGTGTGTGTGTGTTTGTGTGATTTGGATTTTTAATGTAGCTTTAAAAATTTTTCAGTCACATCACTACGATATCTGCAGTGTGACAGTTTATAGTGATGTCTAGCACTGGGACATCATGCCGCAGACATGTAGCATGATGTCCCACCCAGTCACATTATCCTGACACCAGGCCGACCAGTCCTAACACTAACCTCGTAATGCTGAGCGCCAAGCGAGGCAGCTGTTAGTACCATTTTTCTAAGTCTCTGGTATGACTCGACCAGGGATCGAACCCATGACCTCCCGCATCCGAAGCGAACGCTCTAACCACTAGGCCACCGGAGCGGTCATAAAATAAGCATAGCCTGAACTGAATGTAAAGTCACATAGTCTCAACATGCAAGCATCTAAATGTGCTACTATGACAAAGTGTAGCAACTTGTAAATGCAGAGAAAGAAAAAAAGTTGGAAATATTGATGGTGTATATTTTCATTAGAAGTGAAAAACTCCTCCAACTTTTAGTGGTGATATCTTCCATGTAGCTTCTGGCTTTTGTGAGGTCTCTCATGTCAATAGCGTGCTTCTTGGCACAAATAAAAGGAGAAACTGAGGTATTTTTAAACTTAACCACCAAGTCTTATACCTAAGGGGAGATCACTCTGCCTGACCACCACATAGGCGGGCAGACAAATATTAGCTCCCTTTAGCTAAAAGTAGTATCTGGGATGGCTGGATTTGCAAGGTAGTAGTAGTTATCCTAAAGTATTATGACTGGGTAACATATTTGAAGAAGAAAGGACAGATTTAGGCATCAAGTGGCCATAAAAGCCAATAATGTCTACCTTAGCAATTGATTTCTACCTAAGCCACAACTTTCACCAAAGAGATGATGATGGTGCTCCAAATGTGAGGCAAGTTAGAAGTAAAAATTATACTCAACCAAGACCAAAGAAGGAATTATTTAAAACTACTTTAAATATACTGGTCCACTATTATGGAATATTATTCTCAGTGACATAAGTCAGGCTCTTGGCATTTCTTCTTTTCATAGTACACGTCTTAAATGGATTAAATTTTGAGACAAGTGAACAGTCCAACTAACATACCTCCTGCTCTTCTCTGCTTATACATGTCTTTCATAGATAATTTTTAAATATATTTATATATTTTTATGTGCTCACCAATGCATGTGTTACAGGCTTGAAACTGTGCTTGATTTTCAGAATAACATAACTCTTTAATGTTCACCAATAATTTTGTCACACTGAACTGTATATATGGTACATAATAGAAGATATCAAGATAAATCATTAATAATTCAATTGCTTTCTCTAAATAAGTCCTCATTATTATTATGTCTCCCCTTTCATATATATGTACATATTAAACAACTTCCCTGATCCAACTAATTACTTACTCAATGCTATTTGTATGTTTTAAAATCTAACCAGGAATTCTGAATACAAATAATGTACCATTGACATGGCTGTGGTATGGAAACTCTACCCTTGCAATAAAATGTTATGGGCAGAAACGTGGAAGGATCATTTCATTCCCAAAATCATAAACCCCTGGATCCAATTTCCACACAAAATTGTACACGTTACATTCTTTTAAATTCTCATGAGATGGGACAAAGAATGTCAAGGGTCCCAGAGATTTTAGTTGCGGTGGGAGGAAAACGATTTTAGTCACTATTGTAAAAGCAATGAGCAATATCAACTACACTGTAAAGATCATTAGGAAAACGAGGCCTATGCTCTGGTTATTTAAGTATGCATCCTCGCAGTTGTCCATTTAGCATTCATATTTCTACAAAGTTTTCTTTCCTGATGATTGGTGAACTAACCTGTAGTGTTATGGTATTTGACAAGCTTGTGAATAATCTTCCTGAATTTCTTTAAGGTATAGTTTAAAAACTTTTACCTAATACTGTACTATTTATAAGTGTGTAAAATTTGTCACTGCTAAATTATTATAATTTACACTATTAGACATACTAGGTGCTTGCAAAGACTGTGCCTGGAATTACGTAGTATTGTTGCTCATGTTCTGATTCTGCTGATCTGGGATTAAAGGCTGACCAGTCTGATATTTTAGCAACTGGTTATGTTGCTGCCACAACCCTGGGAAGTCTGCTGTTGTTATGCATAAAAAGAAGCAGATAAAAGCCAAGTATATAAATAAATAATCGCAACTACAGCAAATGGATGCCCTTGTGTTCCACACTGTAAAATATGATTATACACATATAGGAATCCAAGAAAAATACTCTGACACTTGTTCATGAACAAGCTCCAAATTCTAATTCCTTACATCACCCTAAATAATCTTCAACAATTTTTACTGAATCGCCATGAATATATTGCTGCCAATACATAAACACTCTCACACAGGCAACATAGATAATACTATACAAAAGCTATTCCATAAACATTTAAAATGAGGTAGGAGTTGTGGGATATTTAACTACATGCAATTTTCAATTTATAAATGTGTTAAATTTGTCACTGCAAAATTATTGTAATTTACACTATTAAACATACTAGGTGCTTGCAAAGACTGTGCCTGGAATTGCATAGTATTGTTACTCGTGTTCTCATTCTGCTGATCTGAGACTAAAGGTTGACCTGTCTGGGTTTTGAGCAACTGGTTCTGTTGCTGCCGCAACCCTTGGGGAGTCAACTGGCCCTGCTGTTGTTGAAACAGGCTTGTCTGAACTCCATGATACTGAGGGATGATGGTTGGTCCTGAAAGAAGCAAATTTTTAACATGCATAATAAGAAGCAGATGAAAGCCATGTTCCAATTCAGACACTTTTTCATAATGTAAAGTCACCTTTGTTTGCAGTGTACTAGTTATGGTAGATTTCGTGAATATCAATTGCTGCAAACCAAACAAATAAAATACCCAACATACAATATCCAAAAATGACATTCCTTCAGAATCTATATGCACTTATAAAACCAGCAAAAATATTAAAGACTCTGCAAAACATTGAAAATGATGCCAACAAAACTAAATGACTTCACAGTACATATATACCTCTAGAGCACTCCTCCAGTCTATGCAACTGAAATTCCAACCATTCTAATTAGAATATCCACATGGTTGATACAATTTCTTTTCCTGCTCTATATTTTCTTATGAAAACTATATTTTGTCCATGTCATTTTATACATCACTACATAAAAAAGTATAATAGTATACAAATAAATAAATGCAACTAATTAACAAGCCAATACAGCAAAGGGATGCAACTCCATCTGGTAGCTGCCCATGATGTATGTCACCCATATATATATATATATATATATATATATATATATATATATATATATATATATATATATATATATATATATAAATAAAAGTTTCAACTATGTGTATTTCCTCTGTATTATGTTTTATACTGATATGCATTCTTCACTGAAAATCACTGAAAGTGGCCTACAATGACATCTTTGATATCTATTACTAATTCTTCATTGCTTTCTATGTTATTTGACTTCCTACAAGTATAAGCTTATATCTGTCTGAGCGTTTACATCCTGATATCCTCTACCTCCTATTTCATTCATTAATTCAGTTTCTGTCTCATGGGTTTTACTGCCCTTCCCACTATACACACATATACCTACCTATAAAAACACATTCTGCAGTGTCTACTGTAGTTTAGCCTAAGTTGCATTAAGTGGATGACCACTATTACATTATCATATTACTGTGACTTTCCAGTGGCAAATATAATTTAATATGTCCACTACATGCAATGACATCAACAATAATGACCACCACAATTCTGAGGTCCAATATGGACACAACAAGTTAAATAAGCACTTAAGAGGCATTGCTGTTCCAATATCCACAATGTATACATAATCTGTAGGTTGGGTTTACTAATTACTGTATAGAGTTTACTCTGTTTATTCACTGCAATAAGTGAAATAAAATAGTTAAAACATCCTCTCTCCTTCCTCGTTACAAAATGAAGTCAATGTCATGGGTAACATTACATTGCTATGTGCACTTTTCATTGCTGTAATCTTCAGGGTTGGAGCAATTACTGAAATAACTTTTCCAGATACAAATATAAAAAAATATATAAAAATTTACAATACCTTCCACTTCAATTGATGACACAGTTGCAACATCTGAAATAAAAAATTATATCTGTGTTGTTTTGGTTATTTATGTATGTTTTCTTAGTACATGTTGGCTGGTTGGAAACTGAGTTATTATGAAATACACATATTTTAAGACTAACTGATGTTTATAGTATTCCCTATATAGAGGACAACACTGCAGGCACCTGTAATGGTGATCAGTAGATATTTTAGAGTCCCAAGCTGTAATATGTCCATATGCTTTTTGAATTTTGCTCCACACTGTACATGCAAACCATGAAAAAACAAATATAGTACAATATCTTCTTCTTGTATATAATTTATTCAATATAAATTTCTTTCAGCTTATTACAATGTACTTTTCTTAGTGATTTTTTTCTTGTTTAATGCCAAACTCACATCCATGAATTTTCTGTATGTCGGTTATTCTTCTTGTTTAATTCCAAGCTCACGCCCATGAATTCTCTGCACATATGTCTGCTTTTCTTTCTCAATATATAAATACTAGGTTGTTGGATGCAATATGTTCTTACATGTATGAAAGATAGAAAGATGGAGAAATTGAGAGAATTACCACTATTTAATGAACCACCATCCATGGGACCATCACTGTAACTGCGTTTTCTGATTTGTCTTGATATGCATTTTTCCTCATTTTTTAAGTGGTCCAGGATGTTGATATACCGACTTGCTTTCAGTGCCTCCTCCAGGTACTTGTATTCCCCTACTTTCAACACTCCTCTCTCCTCCATTAGAACAAACACATCTGTCGGATTTTGCTGTACTCTCAACAACCTTCCCAAAGGAAGAACATCAGACACCAAGCAACGGATGAAATTTTTGTATGTTGGATTGTTGGGATCCATCATATCACTCAAGTCTGTCAGAAGACATTGGTGTAGTCTTTCAACCTCCTTTGAGACCGATGTCATTTTTTACAAAAGGTGATACAACTTTTGTTTAAAGTAGTAAGTAAGTTTCAAGGTACATAAAAAACATGTAGCGAGACAAGATAGCAACTTAAATCTCCAACACACATAAACAATTTCCTTTCCATTCAGAAATGTTTCTGTCCTGTTGACTGGAATTCTGATAACTGACTGAATCTTCCAATATAATATCTTTGGAAGGTCCTTATATGTTATTTTTTTATTCCCTGATTAGACCATTCTTCATAGGTGGGTATGGTGAACCGCTCTGGACACTCTGGATTGTTCATATATGATGCATTTCTCAAGTACTGCAAATGAAGAATAAATGTAGTGACAGTTACGTTCCTTAAAAGGAAGTATATTACATTGATGAGTTAATTATAAATTCACATTTTAGTGGGATATACAGATTTGTGCATTTTGTGGCAATATAAACCAGGAATTTAATTCCAATTAGCAACAATCCTTCTGTCAGGATAGAACGACTCACAGTCAGTGTGATTTTCTTTTAAAACCCAACTAGTACTGAACCTTGTATCATGATAGAAGAATCCATCCATTAGAGTGGTACCCAAATTTCCCATTTAACACCCAACAAGGGTCCAATAAGCATTGATAATTCTGTTGTGGAAAGTATGATCCAAGAAGTGTGGTATTCACTGATTTCCCATTAAATCTCAACATGCACTGATCCTTCTGTTGTGATATAAGCACCCAACTTCAGTGAGATACCCAGATTTCGCATTAAAATCCAAAGAGCACTACCTTTCAAAATGTCATATTGTCTTCCTTGAATACAACCAGCATGAAAAGAAATGAATCCACTATATTAATGCAAGACTTCAGCTGCATTTTCATAAAAAGGTCCACAATTATAACTTATACTGGTAGTTTGAAAGTGTTTTTCATAACACTTTTGCCATTCAGATTTATCCCAAGTGTCAGAGTAAGCTGTTTAATTTCTGCAAACATGAAACTCCATATTTTGCTTATTATCATATTTTTAAATAGCAATTTACAGATAAATAATTGTTCTTGAATATGGCAGAACCTTCCTAGCATAATATAGTCATGGTTGTTGCTATCTTCATATAATGTGCATTTTTATACTCTCCTTACGAGGGCCTCAAGCATTATTATTATTATTATTATTATTCAATGAATATACCACATATTGTTAATATTTGCATTACTGTACCTTTGCATACAGCAAGTGCAAGATAGTATAGTATAGTATGTACGCCGTATCAATGACATACCACGAGATGTATAAATTTTTCATTGAAAGGAAACGAGTGGTATATTATTGATATAGTGTACATACTATACATATATTTTATTTATACCACATCAAAGTTTTCATTTTATATGGGAGATAAAACTGACAGCCACAAACAGTGCACTTTAGGGGAGTGAACTCTTCACAACCCCTTACATATATGTACGCTCAAAAAAGAAGTTCTGTAGTGATTCATTATTTCCTTTACACTTCATTCATATTAATTCCTATATGTTTCCTTTAGCAATAATAAATGAAATGAAAACACAAGGCTGATAGTTAACATTCAAAATATTTTTAATAATGTGCATGCAAACATTGAATTTGCAGCGTTCGTTGTCATGAACAGTACCAGGATGGCCATTTGCATCTATAGCAACAGTACGGTTCGAGCCAGAAACATAAAAATAATGAAGGAACAATAGGTAATTAAGCAATTTAACCTTAACCACATTTCGTTGATATCGTCTATGTCCATATTATGCTATTCCTATTGACTGTCAGTGTCACTTTCAATAATTCTCCTACGTTTCTGCTGTGTGGGCCCTGTTTGCCTGTTGAAAGAAGTTGACCCAGTTAGGGATCTCGATCACGTTTTCTGTTAGGTTGACAACAAACATATTTTGTATGGTGATGTTTGATCCGTAGAATGGGTTGCAGATAATCTGATTCTGCTGAATATTACACATTTGGGAATTTGATATACTACAGTCTGTTTCTGTGCAGTTGGAAATTTCTTTGTTGTGGGGTGGGGGTTGACAGCATCATTACTTGGGTGGCCGGTGTTGCTCATTGTAAACAGGGGACATAATTCAAAAAAGTTTCATTAATTAACGAATGTCGTATAAAGTTTTGGAATTTAGACATTTTGGATAAACATTATTAAGAATACAAATGGTTTCCTTTAGCAGATGTTCCATCTCAGAATCAGCGACAAAAATAGGTTGAAAGGAGAAATCTTGCAAAGTATGGGAACCCTTGCTAAAATGTGTGGCATCATGAGATTTGATGTTGCACAATTAGTATCACTAACACTATATAATATGAATAAAGTGATACTAATTGTGCAACATCAAATGTTATTTATTTGATCACATGCAAAAACTGTGGCATCAAATATACTGGAAAACCAGTCAACAAATACCTAAATATGTAAACCTACATAGATCAGACATAAAAATTATATTGATCAATCATTTTCATCTCATGGTGTTAATGGGAAATTCCAAAACTATACGATATTCATTAATGAAACATTTTTTTTATTTATGTCCCCTGTTTACAATTAGTTAGGAATATTTTTTATTATTCTAATTTACAGAATAACTTAATTGGTAAAATTATAAATTACTATAAAAAAAGTTTACTAATTCTTTAAAAATGAAAGGGTATTTTAAAATTAATTCTCAATATATTATGGCTAATTATTTATAAAATGCTTATTTATTATGATTATCAGTATTATGCAGACCATACACTTTTATTATATAATTTGAGTTCTGATGAAATATTGTACATTCGTCAATAAAATTTCAAGGTATAATATATATTATATAGTTATCAAAAGAGATAAATGTATCTTTCAGATCCACTTTTATGTATTAAAATATCATTTATCTGTACTCTGCATGCATATTTCCATGTCAATTATTCGTTACAAAATAAAAGAATTAGGTTAAAAATGTAAGCTACGACATCATCTTGTTTACATCATACTGTTTATTTCATTGATCACTTAGAAACAGAATATATTTAATGACATAAACAATGATATTGAATTCAGTTTAAATTCAGTCTGATTAAGCAATAAAGCAAAACCAGTCACACATTCTACTGTTGATGTTTATTTTATATAAAATCAATAATTGTTAAAGTAACTGTTCTTCTAAAAATGAAGCCTACTTCAATGGAATGAGAACATGTTATAATCAAGTTCACTTCATGTACTTAATTCATTGTACATAGTAGTGTTGTTCCTATTAATGATTATAATCAATCATCAGTTGGTTGAGCAAACCAATAAAATTCTCAGTTGTGAAACTCCATAATCAATTATGTGAAAAGGGAGACAACTTCTTTTAAGTGGTATGCAAAACACAAAGGTTAGTAAAACTCCTGTGTGACTGGTAAGCTAAGTGAGGCTTCCAATCCACTAAAGTTGATATGAATTATTTATTCCCTTCACAACTTAGAAAAGTAAAACCATATACCATATTCGTTCAGTGCAAACTTTCATGTGTGCGCGTGTGTGTGTGTGTGTGTGCGTGCGTGTGTGATTTGAGGTTTTTAATGTACCTTTAATAATTTTTCAGTCTTATTGCTATGATGTCTGCAGTGTGGCAGTTTATAGTGATGTGTAGCACTGGGGCATCATGCTGCGGACATATAGCATGATGTCCCACCCAGTGACATTATCCTGATACCAGGCCGACCAGTCCTAACACTAATCTCTTAATGCTGAGCACCAAGCAAGGCAGCTACTAATATCATTTTTATACTGTACATCTTTGGTATGACTCTGCCGGGGTTCAAACCTGCAACCTCCTGCATCCAAGGCAGACACTCGACCACTTAGGCCACAAAAGCAGTCTGCAAACTTTCAAAATTAATAATATATAGTCATGATTACATGATGTTGAGTTAATAAATTTAAACACATTTTGATGATTTGTTTTAGTTTAAACGTAAAATCCTTTGTAGTATTTTTGTAAATAACAACAAACAAGAAAACAATGTCCTCCTATACTTTAAATTACTGACACATCACATATGAATGAAAGGGATTTGGAGGACTGCAACTTACAGTATTTCAGCTACATAAGACTGATCAGCCATAAAAAGTTGCTTTCATTTAACAAAGTTTAAAAACAAAAATAACACAACACAATAAAAAAAATGTAATATATTTAATCAGGTTAAAGTATACATGTCATAAAAAGAGACTACTCGGTTACAATTAACATTTTGATTTCTTGAGCAAAAATATAACTGTAAAACAAATAAAAATTAAATTTGCTCCTGGTAACCATTTATAACCCATTATCAGTTGGTTAAGTGGAACTGATTATCAGTTGTAAAATTCTAACCAATTCCCATGACTTGAACACAGTAAATTTCACCTCCATAATAATTACTGAAGCTTGTCAGAAAATGAAAACAAACTATTGACAAATTATTTCCAGTAATAACACTGATCCTTGCAGCTGGTGATTTTCAATTTCTATCCTGGTAAATGTCAGCTGTTATTCACACAGTCTGTTATTGTCACATGGACATTAATATTTTTAGCTTCACTACTCTTCCATATCTGGTGATGTACACATTTGGAATATCATTTTGTTTACTTGCTAATTAGCCAGATAGTTTACATGAGTACAATCCTGGCCTTCAATCAATATTTGAATCTCAGAATCTTGGCTTTGAATAGGTTTGTTTGTTTTCAATAAATGATTCAATTACATATATATTTATTACCATCTGGCGTTTGTACTGAATAAGACCTATCACTATGTTTATCTGTGACAACAGCTTCTATCCATCTTTTCTTTGGCTGTTGTACTCTAGCTGAATCACCTATATTTAGAGGCTCTTGGTGCTTTGCCTGTCTACCATAATACTATTATTGCCTTTGTTTGTTAAGCCAAACTTTTCCTTAGGTTGAAGGAAGAAGGTTTTCCTTTGTTGTTATCAGTACTGTACATAATAGCCTACCAATAAATAATTGTGCTGGTGAGTATCCAATGTTCAAAGGGGTTGTCCTATTCTCCATAAAAACCTATCAAGGGATCACTTCTGTCAACTTTGGCCTTAGTGATAATTCTTTAAGACACCTGAACATACTTTTTTGCAAGGCTGTTTGACTGGTGCTAATGAGGACTGAATGTCACAGGGAACAAAATCCCAATCCTTTGCAATGCATACTCTTGAGGGATGTAACAAAGAACACTGTCTGAAATTTTCTTCTCACAAAATCCTCTTCGTGCAATTTACAACTTTAGTATTCTTGAGATCCAAGAGATCTTTGTAATTATTCTACTACAAAAAGGTAATTTTGTAATCCCAATTTAACAAGTCAGTAGCTTTAACTAGCCAAGAATAATCAGGGAATTCATGGGAACCAATGGTTTCTTTTAATTTGAGTTAATGTGTTTCAGACAAATGGGGCAATTTAGCACCCTGTTCATTATGTCTGCAGAGATTCCTGACAAGAACATAACATCACACGCTCTCTTCAGGCATTTTTCAATAGCTATGTGACCTGCATGTACTATTTCCAGCAACCCTGGCCTTTAGGCTAGGGGTATTGCAATCTTATGACCTTTCATTATGATGCCACCCACAACAAGTAACTTAACGTTCGAGTTCCAAAGGGATTATTTGGCTTTCATTCATTTTTCAACTTGGGCCAACCTTGAAGTATTATCTTCTTAAGTGTGCTCAATAGTTTATCTTGATCAGAGAAATTATTTCCTGCATTTTTGTGTCACTTACAGGCAAATCTGACATTACAATATGGACCTGTAAGTCTATTCCATTCAACAATTCTGCATATGTGTCATTTAAAAACTTTCTACTTAATATATCAACAAAAGGTACTTCCTGTCATGGCATTGCTAAATTTCAAGGTCATATCTTTTGTAGTCTTAACATTATGCACCGTAGATGTGCATAGGCTGCACAGAGAGGTATCTTAAAAACTGGCACAAGTGGCAGGTGATCAGTTTGCACATGTGCTTTGTGGCTATATAAAAATTTATTTCCAAGTGACCATGTCAGATATTTGGATGTGAATGATATGGGTTTATCATTCTGCATAATGGATGCACCTAATCCAAGTTTGCTCGTGCTGCAACTTGGACAGTCAATGGCTTCCTGGGATCCAAGTATGCCCATATTTGACCTGGCTGTGTAAAAATCTCCTGGACGTTCATGCATTCATCATATTAGGGCTTTTCCCAGTAAATTCAACATTTTTCTAAAGCAACTGTCTCATGGGACATATTACCTTTGCCAGACTGGAGCAAACCTAGATAAACATGTTATCATGCTGAATATGGTCTGTAACTCTGCTTTGTTTACAGGGCATGGTATATCCTTGACAGCTGTGACCTTGTCTTTGTCAGCTTTGAGACCTATGGCAGTCAGCAGGTGTTCAAAGTATACACTGTATATATATATCTTGACTATTACTTCCAATTTCTCATTGTTGAACTGAATGACCTTTGGAAGTGACCTCTGTAAGACAGCCATTAGCTTTCTATTATGTTCTACCCTTGCTTTCCCCAAAAAAGGAATGTCATGGACTATGGTAACTACCACACTAAGGCCTTCATATCATTCATCTAATTTGCATATGAACTCATCTCTATTTAGGAGGAGAAGCAACAAGAAAAATCTTAAGATGGCTACCATGGTGGCCATATTAGCACCAATGAACTAGACCTCATTAAATTTGTTTTCTAGTGAAAACCCAATGCTGATATCACTTTCCATCAAAGAGGTATATCAATAAAACTTACAAGATATCAGCTGAGATAGCCATACAGAACATCAGACAAAATGTTTAAGAACATCTAGACACCATAAGAAGTCTTCCTGAGGCAAACAAATGCTCACAGCTTTCCATTCTGGAGGAGAAGCCAAAAGATTTTTGAGATGGCTGTTAAGGTGACCTTAATAGATATCAGATCAACACCATTTTCATTTAGGACCAACTAGATTATAATAAAACGTATTTCAGTAAAAACACCATGATTACATGTTCAACTATTCAGGTGATGTAGCAATAACAAGATCTTCAAGATGGCCACTGTGGCAGTTAGACATCATAAAAAGTTTTTAGTGAAACTCAATGATTATATGAGCATACACTTACAAGGAGCAGCAATCCAATGAATTTCAAGATAGCTACTGTTGTGGCCATATTGGACCAGTGGATATTAAAAAGGAATGGTGATCGAAGCAACATTTTTGTTTATGGCAAACTAGGAACACTGTATAATGTAATAATAGGCAATCACATCACACAGGAAGTATTCTCCACTCGCTGCATGAAATAATGCTGCAAATATACTATTATTATTTAATCTCCATGTTTCACAGCAGCTTAAGTAATATTGACAGCTGTTCTATCTTTATTTTACTGATACAATATTTTCTATCAGTCTCACCAAGTACACACAAAATCTTCTCATTAATTATTCATGTCAAAACAAGATTAGCCATAGGAATATCTATCAGATAATATGCCAGGTATAGATAAACATAAATAAAGAAATAAAACAAAAAATAAAATTGCTTTCCCAAATAAGCCTGCTTCCAACTTTTGTGAATTTCAAGCTGGGGAAATTGATCTTTTTATGTTGTCATTTTTGTCCCATAGATGTAAATTCCTCAAACAACAATTGAGAAATGGTATGGTTCACAGTTGCAATTTAATGTTATTTTTTTTTAAAATGGCTTATGCCCAAAATAGTTAGAGTCTGATACTTGTTTCTTAATGTGGCAGAAAGAAAAATTTAAATCATCTTTGGGTCAATGAACATCAGTGAGATACAAACTTCTAAGCCAAACTCCTTGCCATAAACCCTTTTGATCTTAATCTCACGTAAGGATTTGCATCTGACACTAACTGCCTTTAATCCTCAATTGGACAAGTGAATCAAGTTTGAGAAACAACTAAAACAACCAATTAAAGCAATGAAGCATCTTGAAAATGACGTAACATTTACAAAGTTGCTGATTTTACAGACCACTCCAGTGGCCACGTGGTTACAGCGTCTGCCTCAGATGCGGGATGTCGTGGGTTTGATCCCCAGCCGAGTCATACCAAAGACTTTCAAAAATGGAACTAACAGCTGATTCGCTTGGTGCTCAGCATTAAGAGGTTAGTGTTAGGACTGGTCAGCCTGGTGTCAGGATAATGTGACTGGGTGAGACATCATGCTACATGTCTGCAGCATGATGTCCCAGTGCTAGACATCACTATAAACTGTCACACTGCAGACATTGTAGCGATATGACTAAAAAATTGTTAAAGCTACGTTAAAAATCCATATCACACACACACACGCTGATTTTACAATTCAAGAATGTGGAGGGACACAGTGAAAGGAGCAGAGGTGTGCAGTGGGGGCAGACCAGTTTAGGGGCAGGATGGGTTGCTTTCTAATTTAGTTCATCAAGAATCGAGGTTGAAAAAATATCATTTTTTTTAAATTTGTAAAACTCAGATCTTTTCATTTAAATAAAATGTTTAAAATTTAAATCAGATTTTTTTTATTTTAATGAAACTTATCAGGCCACAGTATATGATCATATAGTGAATATAAGAATAGATTTTAGGTTTTCAATTTATTTACAAAATATATGGATAGTTATGATGTTGTATTTTAAATAAATTAAACTGACTGAAAAGCCTCATGTTTTCCTGATAATACAGAAGTAACATAAATCGCTGGTTTCTCAGTGCTCAAAGTTACGCACATCTGATTGTACTTAATACTGCAGTGCTCAAAGTTACACACATCTGATTGTACTTAATACTGCAGTGCTCAAAGTTACACACATCTGATTGTACTTAATACTGCAGTGCTCAAAGTTACACACATCTGATTGTACTTAATACTGCAGTGCTCAAAGTTACGCACATCTGATTGTACTTAATACTGCAGTGCTCAAAGTTACACACATCTGAGTGTACTTAATACTGCAGTGCTCAAAGTTACACACCTGACAATTTCGATGAGTTGAGCAGATCCTGACATGTGTTTATTTAAAATTAGACTTAATATAATATCCAAACATAATTACTATTAGTTCAGCAGATTCAATGTGTGTTTTTTCATTTACATTGTGTATGCATGACATTTTAATGATATTTACAAGTGATTTAGGTCACAAAATCTGTCCAATTTATCAGTATATGTATATATAAAAAAAAATTAAAACTATTCTGATGATCTTTTTAAAATAATTTCTTTTGGACTGATTTAAATCATCTGATGTGAATCAAACAACCCTGTCTAGAAGACATATATACATATGTATATATATACTGCAACTTTTATCAACAGAATAAAACTGGTATTGGTATAATACAGCCATCAAAATGTCAAATCATTCCATATTTTGGATTCCATCCCCAAACCCACCCAAAATGATTAAATGATTTTATAGTTTTTTTCAAACTTGGTCTAATAGTATACCTAAAATAGTGTATAGACATATGACCTTTTTGGGCTTTTGACCCAATCTACTATTAATATATCAACTTGTAACAAAGTCCAATCATACCAGGTATAATGTGTATACAATTATTAGCTAATAGCTTTTAAGATAATTGAATAAATTAATTTATATAAAAAAATCCCAAACATATAATGTATACAATTATTAGCTAATAGCTTTTAAGATAATTGAATAAATTAATTTATATAAAAAATCCCAAACATATAAGATATACAATTATTAGCTTATAGCTTTTAAGATAATTGATATAAATTAATTTATATTAAAAAAAATCCCAAACATATAATGTGTACAATTATTAGCTTATAGCTTTTAAGATAATTGATATAAATTAATTTATATAAAAAATCCCAAACATATAATGTGTACAATTATTAGCTTATAGCTTTTAAGATAATTGATATAAATTAATTTATATAAAAAAATCCCAATATGTAGTGTATACAATTATTATTTTATTGGACTTTTTTACCAATCTAATAGTAATAAATTCATACATAACAAAGTCCAATACCTAATATATAGTGTATACAATTATTACTTTATTGGACTTTTTAACCGAAATTATATTAATAAATTAATACATAACAAAGTCCAATACCTAATATATAGTGTATACAATTATTATTTTATTGGACTTTTTAACCAATCTAATATTAATAAATTCATACATAACAAAGTCTAATACCTAATATATAGTGTATACAAATATTACTTTATTGGACTTTTAACCAATCTAATATTAATAAGTCAACTCATAACAGCCCAATACTAAACATTAATAGTACTCTATAAGGTATGCAGCACAATCTAATAGCAATAAATAAATCTATAACAATCTACATGTATTATGTAAAATATGGTGTACAGAATTAATATCTGATAAGACTTCTGACATAATCTAATATTATTAATTCATTTTATAATAAAGTCCAATAACAAAATAGTGGTACAGAATTACTACCTTAAAAGGCTTTTAATACAATCTAAAATTAACAACTCTGATTATAACAAAGTCCAATACCAAAATACAGAATCCTACCTTAATGAGATTTTGGCATAATATTAATAAATCTAATTACACCAAAGTCCAAAACTAAATATAGAATCCTACCTAAACGAGATTTTGGCATAATCTAACATTAATAGACCTGATTATAACAAGGTCCAATACCAAAATATAAAATTACTACCTTCATGGGTTTTTGACATAATCTAATCTTACCCAGTAATAGATCGGTTTATAACAAAGTCCAGTAATAAAATATAGGTATAGGATTACCATCTTAAATGACTTTTGACACAATCTAACATCAATAAATAAACTGAAAATAAAGTCTAATACCTAAAACATATCATAGATAATTACTACCTCATTATCACTAAGGAATGTGAAGACTTCAAGGTTCCATCTTGATGAATTACATACACGACCTAAACTGGCTTTTGCCCAACATGCTTTCTGTTACTTCTACGTACCTAAAATAAACAGAACTAAATATAGTGTTATTTTTCTCATTTTCTTCCAAATTTTTCCATAATTAGACTTGTATATGACTTTAAATCATACTGTACATGTATATGCACACAATTTTTAACTTGTATTGCACATGAAAAGATGCAAATGACCAACTCATGTTGGAAATGTATATGCATATCACTTTAACACCTATTGTACATGTACATGCATATGACTTTAAATCATATGGTACATGTATATGCATATGACTAACTTACACTGTATATGTGCATATGACTTTAACTTCACATTTTACACGTATATGCATATGACTGTAACTCACATTGTACATGTATATGCAAATGACTTTAACTCACATTGTACATGCATATGCATATGACTTTAACTCACATTGTACATGTATATACATCTTACTTTAACTCACACTGTACGCATATGTGCATATCACTTTAACTCATATGGTACATGTATATGCATATTATTTTAACTCACATTGTACATGTAAATGCATGACTTTAACTCACATTTTACATATATTCAGCAACCTAATAGCAAACAAGTCAAATTTTAAAGTTCGATCAGAAGAAAATCTGAAAGGCTACTGTATATAAAATGGCCTGTTTCCATGAGGAGTGTGTGTGTGATGTGGACTTTTAACATGGCTTTAACAATTTTTCATATCGCTACAATGTCTGCATCATGCCGCAGACATGTAGCATGATGTCCCACCCAGTCACATTATCCTGACACCAGGCTGACCAGTCCTAACACTAACCTCATAATGCTGAGCACCAAGCGAGGCAGCTGTTAGTATGATTTTTGTAAGTCTTTGGTATGACTCAGCCGGGGATCAAATCCATGACCTCCTACATCCGAGGTGGATGCTCTAACCACTAGGTTACAGGAGCGGTGTTTCCATGACTATATAATATGTGTGTTCCAAACTTTTGAACCTTAATTACATAAATGATGGTCTGGTTCACATTCTAGTGAATGATTAAGTTACAAGCTATCATCATCATCATCATCATCATCATCAGTCTCATGACCTAGCGTGGTCGTTGAGGCACTGTGCTGCTGAACATCTGACCAGTTCCCTCCACTTGTCTCGATCATGTGCCAATGTCTGTGTCTCCGCAAAACTTTTCCTGGTCCATTCTGTGATGTTGTCAGACCAATTTTTTCTCTGTCTACCTCTCCTTCTGCCACCCTGGACACTGCCCTGCAGGACTGTTGTAGATAGACTGTTGGCTCTAGTGACATGGCCATACCATTTCAGCTTTCTCTTTTTGACGGTGGTGAGGAGATCCTCATACTGGCCTACTTCGCGCCTGATGGTGTTACGCACTTCTTCATTTGTGATGTGGTCCATGTAAGAAATGTCAAGGATGGTTCTGTAGCATCTCATTTCAAGTGACTGGATTCTTCGTTGTAATTCTGCTGTCAGGGTCCAGGCCTCACGTGAGTACAAAAAGACTGAGATGACTAGAGCTCGCAATAGTCTGATTTTAGTTTTCAGACAGATATTCTTGTCTCTCCAGATGGGTCTTAGCTTTGACATAGCTGTCATTGTTTGTGCTGCTCTTGACAAAATTTCTGCTCTTGATCCCTCTTCAGTGATTATGGAACCAAGATATTTGAACTGACCCACTGTTTCCAGTTCATGTCCTCTGACTTTAATCTTCGTTACAAGCTATGGACAAATTTAAATCTCAAATTTGCCATGTTTAAGTTACCTCCCTTCACATGATAGCAATAATATAGCATGGTCAGCTGACATGATATACTCTCAAACAAGCATGATCATGAGTTAGATTGGCATTTAAGCATACACAAAATTAGAAAAATAGAATCTGAAATGACTAATGATTTAATATTGAATTTATGGAACCAGTTGAATAATGTCCAACTTTTGTGAGCCTTGGCAAGCACAAACTAGATGCAATGAGTTTCTTAAATTTAATATTAAAAAATCATTACCCATTTGTGATTCTGTTTATCATATAGATTTATTGCCCATGCCTGCTTTCAGTTGACTAATATCCATTGTCTTACTTACTGTTGCTGCTTATGTTTGGGGTATAACACCCTAAATTAACAATACATGGCACGACAGGCCTCTGTGGGGAAAATTGGCCATATTCTGACAGACATGACCTTTTCTCCCAATTCTGTTTGGGCAATCAATTTGACAAATGGCTGCCAAAATATTTATAGTAATAGAGAAAACAAAACGTCCCAGAAGGCAGGGTAAGGAAAATTTTCACACAACTGCAGCCAATCATTGAAGAGAATACTGCACAAGAATTTCATAGGTTTATTTGGACCAATCGGAACAATGCTTGAAGTTGTGAGTAAATTACACAAACTTTTCACCAAAAGTTCTAATTAGTAGAGTTTGCATAATAGTGGCAGATAAAAAAAAGGAAATTAATAAAAGAAATAAGGCTCAAGCTCACTGATATCAATCATTGGGGCTCATATCATTGCCTATCAGTCATATCATTGCTTACTAATTACCTATCAGTCATGTCAATGCTTACTATTTACCTATCAGTCATGTCAATGCTTACTATTTACCTATCAGTCATGTCAATGCTTACTATTTACCTATCAGTCATGTCAATGCTTACTATTTACCTATCAGTCATGTCAATGCTTACTATTTACCTATCAGTCATATCCTTGCTTACTATTTACCTATCAGTCATGTCAATGCTCACTATTTACCTATCAGTCACGTCAATGTTTACTATTTACCTATCAGTCATGTCAATGCTTACTATTTACCTATCAGTCATGTCAATGCTTACTATTCACCTATCAGTCATGTCATTGCTTACTATTTACCTATCAGTCATGTCATTGCTTACTATTTACCTATCAGTCATGTCAATGCTTACTATTTACCTATCAGTCATGTCAATGCTTACTATTTACCTATCAGTCATATCCTTGCTTACTATTTACCTCAGTCATATCATTGCTTACTATTTACCTATCAGTCATGTCATTGCTTACTATTTACCTATCAGTCATATCATTACTTACAATTTACCTATCAGTCATGTCAATGCTTACTATTTACCTATCAGTCATGTCAATGCTTACTATTTACCTATCAGTCATGTCAATGCTTACTATTTACCTATCAGTCATGTCAATGCTTACTATTTACCTATCAGTCATGTCAATGCTTACTATTTACCTATCAGTCATATCCTTGCTTACTATTTACCTATCAGTCATGTCAATGCTCACTATTTACCTATCAGTCACGTCAATGTTTACTATTTACCTATCAGTCATGTCAATGCTTACTATTTACCTATCAGTCATGTCAATGCTTACTATTCACCTATCAGTCATGTCATTGCTTACTATTTACCTATCAGTCATGTCATTGCTTACTATTTACCTATCAGTCATGTCATTGCTTACTATTTACCTATCAGTCATGTCAATGCTTACTATTTACCTATCAGTCATATCCTTGCTTACTATTTACCTATCAGTCATATCATTGCTTACTATTTACCTATCAGTCATGTCATTGCTTACTATTTACCTATCAGTCATATCATTGCTTACAATTTACCTATCAGTCATGTCAATGCTTACTATTTACCTATCAGTCATGTCAATGCTTACTATTTACCTATCAGTCATGTCAATGCTTACTATTTACCTATCAGTCATGTCAATGCTTACTATTTACCTATCAGTCATATCATTGCTTACTATTTACCTATCAGTCATATCATTGCTTACTATTTACCTACATGTACAATAAAATAATAAAGGAGAACACTTCTCATTTGACAATTTAAGAATCAACTTTAATATTTCATGCTACAATTCACCTAACACTAAAATATGTTGAATTATTTTATATCAGTAACAGCAGTGGTTAGGATACATCATTAAAATGCTTGTAAAGTCTCACACATTGAATTTTGTTTTTGTCAACCAGTTTTTCATAATAGGAAACCAAACGTTAGCAAATGGCTACTTTATTTTTAAATACAATACAGTAGATCTATTTGGAGCCCTGCAGAATCACATAGTGCTATGCTGACATGTTGTCATATAGACTGCTCGGGTAACCTAGTGGTTAGAACATCTGCCTTGGATGCAGGAGGTCACGGGTTCAAACCCCAGCCAAGTCATAACAAAGCCTTATAAAACTGGTACTAGCAGCTGCCTCACTAGGTACTCAGCATTAAGAAGTTAGTGTTAGGACTGGTTGAGCTGGTGTCAGGATAATTTAACTGGGTGGGACATCATGGTACATGTATGTGGCATTATTCCTCAGTGCAGAACAATACTACAAACTGCCAAACTGCACACATCAAAATATAACAATATGACTGAAAAAATTTTAAAGTTACCTTAAAAATCCAAATCACACACACACACACATGCATCATATTAAAAATTATTAAACTGTTAATATGTAATGTGTACAGACTCTGTGTTAATGGTATCTCTGCTGCATTGCACACACATAAACACACACACACTGTGACTATATATGCATTGAACCCACTATCATACATTGACAAATCTCAAACTTTTTGTGTAATTTCAGAGATTGAAACTTTGTTCATTGTGGAAGTGGCCCAAATGTGCCTGACATTACTGAAGTGGGTAGCTGATATTGAATATAAATTAATGCAGGTAAAGAAAATGTAGAAGGGAAGAAAAGATTGGATCATGCGTTTCTTACACTGCAAAATGTTGCTGGTTTTTAAAAACTTGGAAAAACACAATATTACTTGGCAGTATAAGGAGAGTTAATCTGTGCAGTCAGCCTGGATTCCAGGGTCTGTCCATATTTCATGGGTTTCCACCCCTGGTGTCATGACTCTGTAACCAGAGATCCACACCAAAGAGAGCTGCAATGTCTCAGCTGATGTTATCTGATAACTTGATATACAAGCTTACTTGGCAAATGTGATCAAATTCTGTTCCGAAATATGGCCTGTACAGTGCTCACAAGTTTAGTCAGTTAGATCCAGGCCAACCTTGCCAACAATCAGCTTGTCAGCAATTGTTTTGATGCATGTCATAAATTTGATGGCAAATACTTATTCATTTTTACTAATATGACATATAGGATTTCTACGACAGGTGTGTTTGGAAATAAAAAAGTTGTTTTTTAGTGTTCAAAGTGTGACTGATGTGCTGAAAAGTTTGTACAGAACATGCTGTATGTATGATCTAATGTTTATTTGTTAATTATACAACACTGATATACACTGTGAGGCAAACTTTGGAATGGATATAAATAAGTGTTCTCAATCTTAAAACATTGCCTGTCATATATTTTGATACATGTCACTGATTTCAATGTGACTAGATGATAACTGTTAAGTAAATGGATAAAAAAGACCATTCATTTGTTAGTATATATCAACCATTACAAACAGTCTAGCTTTCATTATTGTTAATATAGTTGATGAGACGAGTCTGCTATCTTATCTGCACAAAATATTCAATTTCCTAACAATATCCCACATTTGTTCTTATATTTTTTTACTCATGCTGGGATATTATGTTTTAGGCAAACTCAAGTTTCTCAAGGGCAAGTTCAATGTTCAATTCAGTTTGATCTTTATAGCTAGGTTGTCTTGTTAAGTACATTTAATTTGTATTGTTTGTTGGCTTTTCTCTCCATGTTTATATGTCACTTATATTTGTATTTTGTAATTGACCATAGTCCCTAATCATGATCATGGACTACCTGAATAGTGACATTTATTTTGTAAACAACATAATACATAGGTAATATTTCTTTATGAGTATAGATTAAATATTGGGATTATTATTAATGAAGGTAAATATGTCTATTTGAATCTGAGTCTAGAACACTGTTTCTTCACTTGGAAATTCCTAAATTTGTTTACAACTTTGATTGTTTAAGAAAGTTGGCTGATCTACATCCAGGCTCTTAATTTTTACATCAATTTTGTTTACTTGAAAAGCTACTTATCCCTATCATAAAACACAGAGTGGAATCTGGATTATTGCTGTGTTCAGTTTTCAGTTTGGATGGATTTAATTATTTACCTTATTCAGAAGAACTACAAACGCTCATTAACAATTATTGGACTGAATCATTAATTTGGAACTATAGTGAATCCAGTCAACAACATTTTGGATTATGTTGTTGTGATATATCACCACATTCCATGCCATTGGCACATTAGCATATCCATATATATCATATTACATTTTATGCTCTAGAAATCTGTTATGGGACTAACACTTTAACAGATATTCTTAAAGAGGATAGACTATTGCAGAAAAGCATACATGTACACAGACAAGACTTGTCTAGAAGATATCAGGCAATCTGCTGCACTAAACCTAGTTCAGTTTTCCTGACATTTCCCACCCCATTTTTAGATATGTGCACGTTGAAACTGGGGTGTAACATTAATGTCAAAATATGTTAATTTGAGTGGGATGGGTCTGAGGAAACTCCAACCCCAAAACATCATGCTAAATTTGGCTTTTACTTTCTAATTGCAAAAATAAAAAAACATGAAAGTTACTAGGTGACTGATATATTAAAAACACTTTAGTTTTCTTTTTTTGTCTGCAGTTCCCTTCTATTTCTAATAGAGGCCAAGTTTCAAACATTTTTTTGCAGTTGTGGGGGTGGTTAAACTATTTTA
Organism: Sinohyriopsis cumingii; assembly: GCA_028554795.2. Taxonomy (NCBI): domain Eukaryota; kingdom Metazoa; phylum Mollusca; class Bivalvia; order Unionida; family Unionidae; genus Sinohyriopsis; species Sinohyriopsis cumingii. The sequence goes on along the minus strand of JAPYKE020000322.1, from coordinate 766,512 downwards.
TTTTCTTACAACTCAAGATGTTTTTTTCCCAATTTATGTAACGGATCCTAAGTTTCTGTATTTTTCAAACTGGACTAATAATATTTTTCAAGCTGTTTGCATGATACGCAAAGAAATTAACAACAAATGGCCCTCCTCTCCATACATTATAAATGGCCAGCCCCTTGTATGCTGACCTTAACATTGAAAAGAAACATGTGAGTTACCTGAAATCTACCGAATTTCAAAACGTTTGTGGAGTTAGAACAGTTACAGTATGCAGCATATAATTATAAATTTACAAAGTCTAAAATTATGTAGCCAGTATTACACTGGACATAAATGTTATCTATGTTGTATGTATTGTCTGCCTATATATGTTTATAGTGTCCAGCCTGCCAGACTGTGCATTACTGTGTGCAATAGAATATGTTTTCACAGATGTCTAAAAACACCCTGTAGCATGTATATGTAAGTAGGTAGATCAGTGGAGTTAGTGAAAGAATAAAAGTTCACCATAATAGCATGTGCATTGCATTTTGGTGCACATTACTAACCCGGCTCTATTCTCCTTTCTCTCTGCACAGTCTATCAGAAGCCCTCATTGATTTGATAGCAGTAGTGAAGATTGTTTTAGTATGTGATAGTTTTTGTAGAATATACATCTTTATCTGCATAGATATTTCTTTTACAAGAAATATAAACAAGTTATTTCACTGAAGTATTACTTCTTGTAAAGACTGCAGATAATATATAACTAGGGATGATATTTAAATGGGATTTGCTTCGCGTATGAAATTTGTATTGTCTCTATTGTAATTCTTGTTTGTATTTATACTTGGATGTTTCTTTTATATGTTGTATTTTAATTTGCTATGTACCATGCATCAGCGAATAAATTTATATTGATTATATGATTCCTTATTATTCAATCACCGTGGTCTTTTTTATTATTTTACCTCAAGATGATCTTTTCCCCAAATAATAAAATGGATACTTATTTCTTCAAATCTGATTAACACTTATAGGTTACAGCATTTGTATGGGAAAATATGAAAAAGTTTTTTGGATGGAAATACTGCACGACCTTTGGAGTGCAGTATAATATATTCCATCCAGCAAAATGCACAAGGGTTCATTACAAAGAAAATTTGGAGTATCCATCCATTAATCCAGGGACGGGGGTTCTAACCTGTAACAATAAAACCACAATCCTTTAATTCATGGACAGATACTCCAAATTTTCTTTGTAACAATCCCCTGTGACAAAATGAGTTCATACTTTCCCATATAAATTCAGTAACCCTTTTATTATATGCTCATTTTCTTATTCTACCTAAGGCTTACTTATATAAACAAATATACATTACAAGAAACAATGTAACTGAATGTATGCCGTATTCCAACTAAATACATAACCGCAGATTCATCATTACACAACAACATTATTAACGTACACATAACTCCGCCCAGATAAATTTGAACTTAGTCGCGTGCTAGACATAACTTTCAAAAGAAAATGGCATGTCTAGTTAAAATTTAACTTTGGAGTCATATTTTGAATGAATGTGCATTGAATTTGCAACAACTTTCCCATTTGATCTGGAATGAATTTGGTATTTTTTTTGTTTGGATTCTATGAAATGTTGTGATTATGGATGGATGTACATGCATGTGACAATTCCACATGAAATACACTGGATTGAAGAAGCGAGGGAAAAGCGTGTTGACATCTGCATGTGTTTCTGTTTCTATCATTGAATGTTTGAAATCATAATGTGGGAAAAATATGAAGTCTTTCAACTGCAATTCTCAAAAATATGCTATGGAATTTAATGCTTATTTTAATTTGAGTGCAGTAAGGAGGCTGTAACTGCACTTGGAATATTACAGTACAATTTCGAAATGTGTAATCAAGATTGAGAACCTATGACATGGCTCATGTAATTCGGATTATGACATGGCTCATATAATTCTGATTTGCAGAACTAAAAAAGTACATTAAGAGGAAATACATGATGTAAAACTAAGTATATTTTTGGCCATTATTATTACCAGCTAAAGAAAACAAGTTTATGCCTTAATGTTAGTCCTACATGTAAGACCTTTACGCTGATATTTATGTTTTGGGCGTCAAGCACTAATACCTACATGTGCAACGTTTTACATTGTAGGACTAGCATGTTATTTGTAAGGCCCCTGTCTGTCTGGCGTTGCCTAAATCCGAACCATTGTATCAAAAATGTTAATATGGAATGTGCCAAAGCAGCTGGTATGTGGCAGTCCACGAAACATCTGCTTTAGTTCATTCAGAAACAAATTTCACCAACCAAAACGTAAGGCGCCTCTTACGCGAGTGTATATGATCTGTTTACAAATCAAAAGTGCTGGCGCCTGTGTCCATTTATTGTTTACAATATGAAATATGAACTGTCGCGAGTTCAATATCGTAAAATATTGCACAATTCTGACACTGTAAAGTTAACTGAAAAAACAAAATTAGGATGTAATAATATTTTTTCTTACCTATTTGCGGGATGAAAATACAAACCAAAAAAATATATATATAAAAAAATAGCCCCACTTCCCATACATTGTAAATGGCCGGTCCCTTGTATGCCGACCTTAAAATTGAAAAGAAACATGTTATTTGCCTTAAATCTACCACAATTTGGAGTATTTGTACAATCAGAACTGTATGATGCATATAATTCTAAATGCATACATAGTCTAATATTACAGATTTAGAGAGATATGAGAACCTTAACTTAAATTATTCAAGCAAATGTGTCTATGTCTAATAAAAGTAACGGTGGGAACCCCAGAAATCTTTAAATAGTCGCGTAACAATAACACTTGATATGATAACCCTTTACCTCATAGAGCATAGTGACAAAGTGCAGCTCGCTATACATAGAATACAGGTTACCTAGTCGACCGCATACGCATAGCTTGCCTGTGAACTATTAAGCAATGTAGTGATATGTTACGTTTAACAGCAATTTTAACCATTTTACATTTTTGGTACACATCTATTACATGTGGAACATTTTAACAGTAAAGACCGATTGTTATAGCTGTGTAATTATTTATCACGGAAGAATTTGTTATGTGCTTTAAAATCTGGAGAGAATTCGTTCACCGTCATGTCAGTGAGGCCGTGTGACCAACCGTAGAGCTGCCATTTCTCATACTCGAAATTTAGAAGTTTTTCATCTGTGTCTACATCACTAAGTCATCTAAATTTGATAATTTATAAAAACTAATTGCAGCCTATATCAATATCAGAGCCTTTACCTAGGTTATTGAATCTTTCATAGTTGTGATTCTAATCATGAAAACTTCGTAAGTACTGAATGAAATCCGCGACCGCCATTTTGGAGAGTGGAGATTACGACCCAGTTACTTTAAATGGACATAGTACACAATTAATTTTACTATATGTTATCTACATTTATTTCTCAGTACTGACCTTTCCGCTGTGTGACAATCAATGCAAATCATATGTTAGTCTAAAATACCTTCAAAGATGACTTCACGGTGAAGTTCTTGTCAAAGGTTGACCTGCTCTTTTTTTTAGATGATTGACTGTCAACATAACAGCATGTAAAGAGAACACATATTTCACTTCCGGATCATCACCAAGGCCTTATTACTCACTGTGCACTGTCGCCAAAATGCATACAGACAACAACACCCTGAGCTCATATTATCAAGAATAAACAGTTACCTTTAAATCCCTACCAAAAATGCATAAATAAAACTCTTCTATCACCACAAAATGAGAGAGGAAAAAATGTTCTAAAAATAGACTAGAACTACATTCGTGGGGTACTGAACTGGAAGTATTAATTGTGATGTAATTCCAAATAGCAGATATCGACCAGAACATAAACAGTGACCACGTGATCTGACGTAATTGTCATTCACAGAAATGAATGTAGTATCTAATAAGGGGTTTTCCCCGAAGGTGGCGCTACGAAAACCGGCTTAAAATGGCTGATGTTTACAGCAGACCGCAAAAGGCGCTTCTATGGGACTTTTGTAGAAGCGTCAAAAGTAGCTTCGATGCGACTTTTGTAGAGGCGTCCAAAGACGGTTGTATGAGGTAAAGGGATAATTGATATTGCCTTACAAACTGACCATCCGCTTGTTGGAAAACTCAACTGATGATCTGGTAATTTAGTCAGCCGTTATTAATTAAATTCGAGCAACAATTTATATGTACCCAGGCTACTTAATATCAAGAACTATTTTGTTATAAACGTATGTTAAAATAGAACACTTGACAGTATCAGTATTGGTATATTTCCCAGCAACACCTCATAATCACGCATCTCACAATATTATTCTAAACGCGGTATTCAGATACACTAATGTTCTAACAAGGATATTGTTTTCTCTTTGCACAGAATAGTACAAAACGCTACAGACATAAGCTTTATTTTTTTTTTTTAAATAGTGTCCTTTAATGATGTTGATAGTCTGGTCCCATGCCTCTTATGCTCCTGCTTTGCATTCTGCTATACGAAGTCAGGTGAACACCGATGCAATATTGTAACGTGATCAAAACAAATACCTACATATGGTATGGAGAGATCTAACCGCGGCATTTGTATTCCTTTAATATTATGTTTGTTGGTGACATAACGTGAACTTTACTAACACTTTCGATTTGAACTATAGCAATCGTTATATTGTGTTCAAACTTAATTGACTCATATAATAGTTTTACAAATATTTTAACTAATAGGCGAAAATGAAGGAAAAGGGTACACACAACGATATTTTGCTAATATTGCACATTTTAAACCACGTCATCTCATAAATATCTTCTCCAATCGATTCCATGATACATATTACGTCGAAATTGATATGAGGTGATGTATGATAGCTTAAACATAGCCAGATATTAAGACGAAATTATCAACCCTCTTTTACGAGGGGGTGAGGGTACCGATTGTTTTGCAAATATAGCACACTTCACACTATGTCATCTAAAATACTCAAATTGGAATAAAGTCCTTGATCAATTTTACATCGATATTGATATCTCGTTGTACATGACAACTCATACATTGCCACACATAAGGATCGAAATAGCAACCCTATTCCTCGAGGGGGGTGAACGTGACGATATTTAGTACAAAATTGTACATTCCGACTCCATCATGTTTGTAAAAAAAAAAAAAAAAAAAAACATTTGTAATTAATTCCTTGATACCTTTCACGTCAGATAAACGTATATAAGTTAGTACACGGTTGGTGGCACTATACAGAGAAAATACCGAAAATTTCCAATACCATTATATCTTAGGAAGCTAATTCCATGAGAGAGAGAGAGAATACACTGAACTTGTTTGCATGAATCTAATGCTATACAGAAACTTCACAGATTGTATGACCTGATAAATAATCGTACAACTCATAACTGTACGACTGAGGATGAGTAATAGATGTTTCTTATCCGAAACATTTAATAGGGCATGCATGGAGAAACAACATTTCTTATTTAAATATTTCCCCAATCGCATTATGTTAGGAATATTAGCCTGCTGCCTTGCAAATCCAGCCTTTCTAAAAAAGACCAAACTAGTCTTCTCTGTCTATTTCAGTAGATAAAGAGCTAATACTCTTGCCCATTACCTATCCCCTGGCACCGCCAGATGTCGCTAGATTTATAGCTTCATTGCTGTACTGAATAATAACGTCCAGTTTATCCCCCGACAATTTAAACCATTTTTTAATAAATGACTTATCCAACGCTACTTTTGGATTTATTGTGTTGATTATTAATTCTGTTGCAGGTTGTATGGATTCTGTTTACAAGTTCTGCCAAATGTGAGTGCTTGATCACCTTTAGGGACTTTGTTTTTTTAAGACCACGTCACAACCGTATCGTTACCGGCCGACCAGCCGTCACCAGTCGTCACCGACCGTTCTATACGGAAGATCTTTTGAGAAGACGGCCCAGCCAACTCCGACTCACTGGAGGCATGAAATATTATTGACTTCAGCCAATATTTTAGGGTGGCACAAAATGTACTAGAATTTCTATGTAAGTAAGTTAAGTTTTGTTGATGTACAAAAGAAAAAAAGTACATGCATACTATCTACATATTACTATATGTAAAATAATTATAATAAATATGGTAATAACTTGCATATTCAGAGTTAATTTACTAATTGATTTCATTTTTTCTTTACAATCCCAACATTAAATCCCTCTTCTCCATTTTATTCATCTTTGTTTTGTTTCAAGTTGTACCCCTGAACTTACCTATACAGCAGCAACTGAGATATCAATGTTTCTATTTAGTACCTTAATTCCCCCAAAACTATATTTTTCATGTTACTGACTTATGGTTAATGTATGGTCTTTTCATAAATATTTCTACTATTACTACTACTACTACTATTACTGCTATTATTATTACTACTACTACTACTACTACTAATAATATTAATAATAATAATAATATTTTGTATAACTAAAAAAATACCTTTTAAGTTTATGGTTGACTTGTGCTTACCACAATGCAGTAAATGATGCGTTATTTAAAACACGCGCGCGCGTGCATATATATATATATATATATATATATATATATATATATATATATATATATATATATATATATATATATATATATATATATTTCCTGTTAGTATTAGGGATATGAACGATTTCAAATGGAATTTGTTTATCATATGGTGACATCCAGTACATCATTGATCAGACAGACAAGTGGACATTTTTAAGATAAAGTAATAGATTAATTTAAAAAGAACTAAACCTTAGACTTGTTGGCGACAATCTTAATTTTAGTGTTAATGAATGAATGTCATCTAAGAAAATTCAGTGACAGTATAATGAATATGCAGCACTGGTTTGCATCAGCTGCCGTCATTATAGAAATTAACTTTGATTTTCTTACTGCCGTTTCAACTCAGCAAGGCATCATCAACATGGCATTTGAGGAATTCATTCCAGTCCGTCACTTTTGCCCGTCACCCATGCCGGGGTATAGGCGGCCCACAAAAGATCGCCAGAGGCTTCTGTCCTGTGCCATCCCCTTGAACTGATTATAGGTGTGACCCATCTTAGTGATGTCCGCCTCATGGTCTCGTCGCCAGGTGTTTCTTGGTTCGCCCCTCTCTGCTTGCCTTGAGGGTTCCACCTCAATGCCTGTCTGGTAATGTTGGTTGGCGGCTTACACAGAGCGTGTCCTATCCAACCCCACCTTTTCTTCTTGATCTCGTCATCTGCCGTAAGCTGGGAGGTTCTCTGCCACATGTTGGTGTTGCTGATGGTGTCTGGATAGCGGATCTGGATAATTCTTCTTAGGCAGCTGTTGATGAAGGTCTGAACTCTCTTTACGGTCGACTTGGTGGTTCTCCAGGTCTCTGCTCCATAGAGTAAGACTGACTTTACGCTGGAGTTGAACAGTTGATCTTGGCAGTCAAGGAAATTTCTTTGGAGCTCCAGATGTTCCTGAGTTGTATAAAAGCTGCTCTCACCCAGGAATTCATTCCCCATGATAATTATTCTTTTCTAAAGAAGGACTATGAAGTATTCATGATAAGAATCCTGGTATAAAATATAAAAGAATTTGAAAATCTGAAGCCTTTGGTACCTAACATAAGTATGGGCCAACAGAATAACCGACTAGTATCTAAAGACAATGTGGTGATTCTTTTATCATTCTTTCGCAAGAATGAGCAAAATCTGTTAATCTTGTGTACATATTAGATTACTATCAATAGTGGTCCAAGATGTGCACATCACAGCAGGAACGAATCTGGATGCCAGAGCAAATGTGCACATGGGAGGTGGTCAGCTCACCTGCTAAAGCTTTTCTGGTGCCAATAGATTGAGAGGATTAGGTAATGGTTCTGCAAACAAATTTACATTTGAGTTGTTCCATTTACACATGACCTTAGCAATGCTTTCGAACCTTTTGTATAATTAGAAAAGAATAGTGTAATGATGCAATTTCTTGGGGGATAATTTAGCACTACATTCTGGCATGGTCAGTGTGACACGTAAACATTAAGGTTGATATATAGGTTTGTCTTACAGTTAATTTGGTAGGTATCGATGGTTAACCTCTCTTGTTTGGAACCATGAGTGGATTTTAATTAAGACACACTCGGTTAATGGTTAGAGATAAAAATTAGAAGTTAACGTAAGGTCAAGTAGCGATAGATGACATGGTTGAGAGAGAGCAAACGTTCGGGAAACCTTGATATATTTGACAAGGTGTTATACAATAATATTTTCCAGAATAATTATTAATGAAGGAGGAGAAGAAAGAATAATTCTGAATTCGATAGGAGTGTTAAAGTTTGTTAGTGGTTAGAGAAAGTAATCCTGATTTGGTACACTAAACGGGTTGAGTTTCCCAGACGAAATGCAAGGTTTTAAAGTAATCTCACTCGCGATATTAGTCAGTCCAAGTGATTCTGTCGAAATGGATGTGTGAGGGGCTCCAAGATCAAGAGAGCACTTTTCTTGTTAAATAAATCGTCCAAGGGACAATGGTCTGAAAAGTTAAGAGTCCTGAAACCAGAGAAAAGAGAGCGGTAATTATCTGATGATAAGCGATGCACAGATGTATTGTCTCATTTGCAATATGTTCATTGATGTAAGTCTAATTATTTGTTGAATTTATTCCGCTTGAACCATGCATGTTTTCCTTGAATGCAGACTTTGATTGTTACATGCATTCCATCTCCTACGTTATATTATTCATGTATTGTATGAATATCATACAATATTTCATTGATATGCATGTTTTCAGATTCAGTGATTATGTATGGAATATAAATCGCGTATCGCAGTAATTCAATTCATTTCTTCTGGTGCGAATAGTCATAAGTGAATTATCCTTCTTAGATGATCATGTATGCAGAGAATTAATGTTTGTGAGTCTGGAAATGAATGTCAATGAATCTCATATTAGCAACGTAATGTAGTTAGGATAAGGAATGGAATCCATTAATTATTTTGTGTAATTAAGTTGTGAATTCTTTTCAATCGAGAATCGATGGTGTTAGCATTAGCGACGTATGTCCAGCGACGTCATCAGCTAGTGACTGCCAGCCAACAGGGGCGCAGTAATAGTTATAAAGAGGTCTAATCACGTCAAGTTCGAGAGGAATGCAAGAATCAGTTAGAAAAGACATTTATGGTAAGAGGATTTTGAGTGTTTTTTAAATTGTGAACTAAAGATAGATTAGTTCTGTTGAATTACGACAGACGATATCTGACGTAGATGAGAGTGAGATTATTGTTTGATCCCAGGAGAAGAAAATCCTGACACATATTTAGGTTGGGTATCATATATTTCTTTGAAGGGACCCGTACGAAATAATTAGGCGGATTCCACCTGGAACTTAAGCAGACTCCAGGCGGAATCTGCCTAAAATATTAAAAATCTGGTTAATACAAAGGCGGACATGGAAAATTTGAGAAGTCAAAGATGAATCCATCTAGAGTCCGTCTAACTCTAAGATGGACTTTAGTCAAATTCCTGCTAGAAATACATCTTTAGGCATAATTTTGGACTTGGTTGATTTTCCACTCACCATCTAGGTGGAATTAGGAACTTAGTCGCTGACATCTATTATATGAAAGGAGGAATCTGGACTTAGTTTATTTTTTAACCAACATCTAGGCGGAATGAAGAACTTAGTCATTTACATCAGTTAAATAAGGCATAATTAGGACTTGGCTTTTGTGTGTCTGTAAAGTTGACTGAAAATATAGTGATATTTTGTGATTGTAATATCACTGACAGTTCAATAAAAATATCAATAAGATATAATAACATTTATTGTTTCTTGTACAATTTGAATGATTTTCAGCAGCATTTATATTTCCTGTTTCTGATAGCTGTAATTTTATTGTTTATTTTGGGCACAATTTATAACTTCTTTCCACAGCTTTCCTTGTTAAATTTCTTTTTCAAATTTGTTGTTGTTGTATTTTTGTTTAACTTCAATTGGATTTAACTGCCCTCGAACAAGTTTTCATCTTGTTTTCCGTTTTAAAACATAATTTCGCTTTTCTCCTGACCTGAATTTCCTGATATGGACCCATTTTTTAATATCGTCTCCGAAACTTTTTTAAAACTAATGCTCTATCCGGTCCCATTCCGCAACGAGCTTTCAAATAAGAATTTGTTCCGTTTATTGTTTAACAGACGATCGTTGTATAAAGCTTTCTGATTGGTCAACATTTTGGAATTGCCCAATGAATCTTCGTGTAACAGAAACTGACGGGAAAGAGTATGTTTGCTAAACATGACGATTCGAGTTTTCGAGCGGGACGAGAGATTGAATAACAATTTGAAAAATGTGCGGCAGTGAGAATACCCCGAACACAAATTTGATGGGAACATAATTGGTCAGTCTGTATGAAAATTGAACGCCAGGACAAGCATTTTGCTCTTTTTGTTGTGCCATAAAGAGCTTTACAGTAGCGGTTAACGTGCTAAATAGGACAAGGAATTGAATCAGGATGATTTCGAAGTTATACAACTCCAAACTGATTAACTTAAGAATTTAAGGAGGGACAACGTGTAGATCACTGGTGGGAATTGTTGCCAGATATCCATGTCTATCAAAGATAGTCATATCTTTGCGGAATTTTCTTGGCTGAAAAGTAGAATATACTTTCAATCTCGTGAGGCATTATTGTGTATATTATCAAAATATTCTTGGTGTGTTGGAATTCAGTGTAAAATAAGAGTAATTATATCATGATAAACGTTTGTCATGGCTGCTTATGGAACAAGGACTAATTCGAGAGACCACAACAGCATCAAAGTTTGTACACTCAAAAATCCAGTCCACAGTACAAGTGACTTAAGGCAGGCTTATAGCTTTTCTTCCTCGTAATCAAATTGTTTCAAATGGATGCTTTTCTGTAATTTTGCATTATTTTCACGGAAGAATTTTTCAATGCAGATAAATATTTTATATTTTATATATGTTTATGTGTTCACAGATGCCTGTGCTTATGTTCCAGGCTTGATACTTTGATTTTTAAAACCACTTAATTATTTAGTGTCAGATACTTCATATCATGTTGTATATACTGTATCTGTTGTTCATCATAGATGGAGGACCTCAGGGTTGATTAGTTCTGTAACGAATTGAATTACCTTCTCAAAATAAAGTCATTATTATTATTAACTACCATTTCTCTTGCCTTGGATGTCATATAATTACAACATCAGTATAATTATTTTCATGAACGCTTAAATATCACCTTGGTTCTGTTTAATTCATATCCATTATTTCTTTGAAACCTGCTGAAATGTCTGAAACACTAAAAAAAACTTAAGTAAAATACTATTTAATGATCAAAATTTTAAATTTTAGTGAAATCTTACAAAGGTTTTAGTCAATTTTTTTGTGAAACCTCACAAATATTTCAAAGAAATTTGAGTGAGACCTCAACATAATTTCAGTGAAAGTTTTGGTCAAAATATGTGTGAAATCTCACCAAACTTTAAAGTGAAATGAAAAATACTTAAGTGATGCCATGTTGGATTAGATTTTGTATGCAAAAATGAAAATGGTGTTGCCCCTTAGGACAAGAAAAACCTAAATCTTATTTGATAATGTCTGTCAAAATAAAATTTATGATCCATTTTAAAAATTACTGTGAATCATTGATTCCCAATAATGCCTAAAAATCATTAGGCAGTTCAATAGAAATCTGAAGTACATTTTTATGGTTTAGGCAGAAATTGCTTTAAAAAAAAAAAAACGTCTGAAATCCGCCTTGACATTTTCATTATTGGATGGGGTTTCTGCAGGTAGTTCCATCTAATTAGGCATAAGTAAAGATTCCGCCTAGTAACAGTAATTTGCATATTTCGAGCTATATTCCACCCTGAATCTGCATGAAAGTGATAATAAGGGGAATCTAGGCTAAATAAGCGGAATAAACAGATTCCGCCTAGTAGACGGAATAAACAAATTCCACCTAGTAGGCGGAATAAACTAATTCCGCCTAGTAATAGACGGACTAATTTGCATATTTAGGGCTGTATTCCACCCTGAACCCACCTAAAATTTATAATAAGTGGAATCTAGGCTTTAAGTGAAATCCGCTTTAAAATTCCACCTGGAATCTGGTTAAAGTCAGGGCGGAAGTTTTCGTACAGGGAAAAATAGCTCCATACTTTATGGCACAGTGAAAAAGAGCGCAGTCTACAGCCAAGATGGTTAATGATCAAAAAGGGTAAGAGAGAGAGAGAGAGATACTGAAACAACATCCTATCACGAGCAGTGATTTGAGCAAGAAGCAACCAGGTGATGCTGACATACCCGGAATTCGAGTTTGATTCGTCACTAGGTTATATGATGAAATTTGTTATATCGGTTTAACAGAACGGCTAACTGAATTTCGCATAAATTTTTAAACTCTATTTCTAAGGGAAAGACAATCATTCAAATGTCATCTTCGATTTAGTTTTGTTTATGTAATTGATTAAATTCTTTCTTCTTTTTACATAAGGGTGCTCGTTTTGTCCTATTCTATATTTATTCTCAGATCTCTGTTGTTCCATTCGTTAATTTCACATTTCATTTTATTGTTTATCGATCCGGATAATAACACAGGTACCGTGGTCAATCATCTCCTAGATAACGATAAGCAAACACCATTAGAAGTGAGAGATCACACACCTGTCTTCCTACCTGATGCCACGCAGAGATATGAATGTTAGGTGCTGAAAGAGTGCATTACGGTTGAACCAGAGCGTATGGAGATTTTGTGAAAGAGAATGTCATTGGATGCAATGAACATTCACTGATGCCTTCATTGTGGAGGTAGCATGCCAATTTTTATACGAACAGTGAAGATGATATGCCAACTAAGTGTACCTAATTTGAATTCTGTGTCTCATGAAGAAAAATACAGTCAGTGACCATGGCTGTAGGGAAGTTAATTGAGACTATGGTCATCAATCTGAGCAAAAACTACATGGAAGTGGAACCCACGCCAGACGTTTTTCACCAGGTGATTCTTCATTCCAGACGATGCTTGCCAACTCGTACTGTTCCCAGTTTCCAATACAAATTCATACGAGTCTATGCACTTTAAATAAGTAACAGAAAAGAGTGAAAGGCAACATCCTTTGTAAAATTCAAAAAGTAATTTATTTCCCTAGAATACAAAGCAAAATGGAGAAAAAAGAACTTACGGTATTGCGAATTGAATCCCAAAATAATCCAATAATTACAGACACAAGTCCTAATAATTTAAAGTCCTGAGTAAAATTCAGTGAAAGTCCAGAATACCAAAACTGATGACAATGATGTGACTTTGGTAGCTTGTAGAGTGTGGAAGTGCCAACAGTCTCCTGTGTAATCACAGTAAAATATTTTCAGGTTTGAATTAACGTTAAATTCCAGTTAATGTCTCTATCCAAGAATGTTATCAGAGCACTTTTGTATTTCCAGATAAAACAATCACTTGAATTCAATAATTTGAGGAAAAGAGATTTCCAGTCCAAAAATGAAATACTGGAGACAACATAAAATAGATTCACTGATTGATAAATGTATGCACAAACATTTAAATACGCACCTAATGGGTAAATCCCCTCTACCAATTCTCAATCATTAGATTCGTTCTTTACAATAGACATTACCAGTTTGGGGTCATTAATAAAGTTATGCTAGATATAAGGCTGTCGTTGTTGTTGCTGTTGTTGTAGGACTTAACGCCATTTTTCAGCACAAGATAGGCTATACATGGCGGCCAGTATTAATGGTGGAGGAAGAACCCGGAAAAAAACACCGACCCACGAGAAGCTACTGGCAAGCTTTCTCACATAACCACATTAGCCGAATCCTAGACTCGAACCGACGCAGACAGATGTGAGATGGCAGTGATCCGTAACGGTGAACGCTTTAGACCACTCGGCCACTCGGGGGCCTTAGGCTGTCGTAAGTCTTTGTTATTATGCCTAAGTTATATTTTGATTCTTTATTCCTCTTAAATATTTGAATAATACGCAAGTTAAGAAATATCAAATAAACATCAAATAACATGTCATATTATCTAAGGCTTGTTATAAACAAAAATAAATGATACCCTGGGAAGACATCTTTTAAAACACGAATGCCAGGGTGCTCTGATTGCTCACAGATAATGATCACAAATGAAAAATTATATTTATGGGTGGCTATACATTGAAGGTGAACTACCATGAGTCTCAAGTACGTTTAACAGGTATGGCCATATCATGAACTTTATGCTTTGTGAAATCTTTTTAAAAATATTTATATGAATATTGAGAGTGGGAAATATGTGCACATATCTGCATGGTGGCAGGAAATATACTGTTAAAACTACACTTGCAAACTAATACTGTGTTAAATGAGCATTAACAAACCATATGCTGACAATATCCAGCTCTTACTCAGTTCACTAAATAGTTGACATATTAGATAATACATTTGTCTGTGGTTATGTCCTTGGATGGGACAATGAGGTCAATAAATAAATGCACATTTTCAATATGACCTTACAGTGTTATGTTTCACCTTATACCACTCCAATTCTTGGATTATATACACTTGAGAGGTGTCATTAGAAAAAAAAAGAATTTGAATTTTTCTTGTTAATCTTTGGAAGCAATCAAATGTTTCGCTATTTAGAAAAAATAGTAAAATCACTATATAATTCTCTTTATTTTGGTGTCATTTCAACCATTGGACCATGTCGCTGGTTGGGACTTTGGATAATGGGGTTATGCTGTGTAGACTGTAACCTTGCTTGGTGCCATAGGTAATGAAGTTATGCCACCTTGACTATGAGAATGTCTGGGGCGATGGTTAATGGGATTATGTCACTTGGACTCTGTGACTGTCATTCTATAATTAGAAATATCCTTGTACTGTTGTGTATGGCTGTAAGGCCACATCAATTACATTATGACATGGACCTACATCCACCCTGTGTTCATCATGCACTGTCCTTATGATATTGTGTATGGTTGTAAGGTGTATTGTGTCTTAAGGCCAACCAAACTTACATTATGGCATGGACCTACATCCACAATGTATTCATCGTGCATTGTCCTTATGCTATTGTGTATGGTTATAAGGTGTATTGTGTATTAAGGCCAACCAAAATTACATTATGGCATGGACCTACATCCACCATGTGTCAGCATGCATTGTCCTTATGCTGTTGTGTTTGGCTGTAAGATGCTGTTGTGTATGACTGTAAGGTGTATTGTGTATTAAAGCCAAATAAAATTACATTATGGCATCGTCCGCCTACATCCTTCATGTGTTCATCATGTAGTGTCCTTGTGCTATTGTGTATGGCTGTAAGGTGTATTGTGTATTAAGGCCAAATAAAATTACAATATGGCATGGACATACATCCACCATATGTCTGCATGCATTGAGCAGCAGAGGGGGCGAATCGGACATTTTGTCCAATCGTTATTTTGCTTAATTATTACTTTCTGCACTCAACGATCTAGTGTCGTCAGCGCCTGGTAAAAAAAAACGACGACGTCGTTGGGGGATCGTCCAATCGTCATTTGGTTTAATTAACACCTTCTGCGCGCTGATCCCCAGCGTCGTCAGCGTCCGGTAAGCACATCGACGACCGCGTCGATGTCATTGCCCCCTCTGCTGCTATGATCTTACAAACAGAGTGATCACTAACTCCTCCTCTTGCAGATCAATTAGGTTATTTGACTGATCGGTAAGTCTGAAATTAATTCTCGTTAAAAACCGATCATGGCATCGCATATAGACCGGATTAATCGGACTCTCAATGATCAAAAATCCCGGAGGGGCTGTTGGTGAAAACGAATAAAGGATATATCCCTGTTGAGCCTGATTTGATTGCTTGGTATCTACCTGGTAACTTCCTTCGATAGCATCACACACTAGATTAATCGCTATCACTGATGCGATATTTACGTTGTATGGAGCAATATGCCTACCACCATCTCCGTTATCGTGTCTGAGGATAGTTGATGGGGGGGTGTCCGCGGGTGGATTCTCAGGCCATCCTAGTATGGTTCTTATTGAACTGTTATAGATATCAACCATATACCCCGGTGTGCTTATTTCAATCGTCGACGATAACGTCGGTTCATGAACCGTAATAGCGATTTTTGATTCCTTTCCTGTGATCGATTTTATCCTGCGTTGAAATTCTTTATTGATTTGTTCTATTTGGTATGACCCAGTTGGTATTGTAACCTCCTCCCAGTCTGGGGTCCCATCGGGTTTATTTGTCCGTGCAAAAACCAGCGAGTTATTAGGTTGTTGTCCGTTAAATGCGTCCGCTCGGATATTAGGCCAACTGTGATATACTCGCAATTTTGCCAGCGCTATTTCCTTTACTGGAACCGGTGATGGAAAGTTTACACTGAATTCGGGTTTCGTTGATGTTATCGATATCATATTTGTTTGTACCGGAGTGGTATTCTCCGCGATCCGCTGAAGTAATTGAGACCCTTCGGGGTTCAGCGACATTATTATTATTCGTTGTTTTTAGTGTCTAATTTCAACAACCAGGTGGTTCCGGCTTCCAGTTGAAAATCCTCGATTTTTGACATCGCGGAGCTATACAACTGGACCATCGTGGAGAATTCAACATCGGATACGAACAAATTATCAATCGATAACGAGATCAACCCGGATAATTTCGAGTACGCATCGGATACTATTTGATGTTTTACTGTATACTCGTTGAGTTTTTTCTGAAAACACGATGATATCTTCCTAGTGATTGCGTTGGCGACTCCAGCAATTGTTGTCATCGCGGAGATAGCGATTGGAACAGCGATCGGGGCTATCGTGGTCACCGTGGATAAAATAACACCGGTACCGGCTACTATGCCCGACACTGAGTACACGACCGCGTCGATGGTGGTTATTTTTCTGCGGTATTTTTTTATTTTTGCACGGTATTGTTCGGAAAGCGTTTTTAAGTTCGCGGAGAATTCTTTTGCGGTATCGAATCGATATTGATGTGACGTCGGTGATACCTCTGATTCAATTTCCTTGGTGGTCATTTTTATTTTAAAAGAGCTAGTGTTTTTAATTACTTAGATTCGCTGCAAATTCCACATACCATGTAATGTTTGCCCCGGCTAGATTTCTATCAACGGCATAAATTGTAAACTGTTCAGTTGTGTTCTTGTCTATAATTGTTGATATTGTATTGTTAAACCCGGATGAACTCGACGATAATATATTAAACTGCATCATTGAAACCAGTGTCAGTCGATAAATACCCTTAACAGTTGCGGTGATATTTACTGTATTCTGTGTAGGAGTCCAATCGAATGATCCATGCCGAATTGTGTATACTGTGTTGATGATGTTCTCATGAGGGGTTTTTATTTTTTCGAGTTGCTCTGCCATTCTCGGTAGTCTGTCTTTAATCGCTTCAACATCAGTTATAACTATTCCTACTCCCCGCCAACTCGCGTCTATATTATTCTTGTTCGCTGCAACATTAGTTTTGATTGTTTCTATTTCCCGTGTATTCTCGGTCATACTTTTTTTGTTCGCTGCAACATCAAGTTTGATTGTTTCTATTTCATATGTATGCACGTCTATACCTTTTTTGTTCGCTGCAACATCAGTTTTGATTAATCCTATTCCCCGCCAATACGCGTCTATATTTTTTTTGTTCGCTTCAATATCAGTTTTGATTGTTCCTATTTCCTGTGTATGCGTGTCCATATTATTTATGATCGTTGTAACATCAGTTTTGATTGTTTCTATTTTCCGTCCATGCGAGTCTACATTATTTATGATCGTTGCAACATTAGCGCCGATTATTTCTATTTCCCGTTCATGCGCGTCTACACTCCTTTTGTTTGTTGCAACATCAGTTTTGATTGTTTCTATTTCCTGTCTATACGCAGTGATATCATTTATAGTTATTGTGATCTCATCCGGCTTGGTATTTTTTTTACCAAAGAATTTATCAAAGTTGTCATCGATCCTGTTAACATTTTTTCGTAACGAGGTAAATTGGCCCGGCAGCGTCATAAGATCCGAAATAGCATTTGTTATTATTATAAAATTCGGTTCGGTTGCCGTCGGGGGCCCCCGAAAAAAACTATCGACAATGTGTCGCACATCGTCGAAATGCGTTAGCGTCAACACGATCCGTTCTTCATACGATTTAATTTCACTACGTAAACCTTTTAACGAATTTGACATGGTTATATAATTGTCGCCAAGTGTACTTATTTTTCCATTTATCGTCAAGATGGATTCACCCGGTTTGAGTCGTCCGTCGCTGGTATACAGCGCGATAGTGTCCTCGGCGGCATCGCGCTGTCGTATTAAAACGTCATTCAGTGACACATTACCGGATTTCAATTTACCCTGGCGGTCTTGAAATACAACTATTTCATCTGGGTCAACACTGGTTAAATTCAACGTATCAGCGATTTCATCCTCAATTAGTTTTTTTATGTCATCGGTGGCGGGCGTTTCCGTGGGCTTTTTCAGCGCCGAAACCGGTCGTCCCCAAATATCAATCATTATTATTGTAAATGTTATTCTCTAAAATCCGTTGAGCTTCTACGACCCCACTAGTGTATTCGTTTACAACCACATGAGGTGGTTTCCGCGATGATGAAATCGCCGCAAGTACGTTCAATACCTCACGGCCACATATCGGTGGGTCACTTAACTGCTGTGTTGGCAGCGTGGAATAAAAAACCCGGGCTGAACACGTCCGGGCTGAACACGCCCGGATATACCGCATGAACTCTTTCGGCGGGGCTAACCCGTATGAATCAAAATAGACGATCGCGCGCGGATCAATCGCGTATGCAACCCAATGAGTTCCCGCTCCAGAGGACCCATCGAGGTTAATTATACCGGTTTCAATATTCCTTGGTGCTGCCGGTAATTGATCCCTCATAAAAACACCTCTGAAGTTTTTTATCGCTAGCGCGTTTGCGGCGTCTATTAAATCAAAATTAGACATTGGAGTCATAGACTCAGGAGTCATTGACTCCCGAGTCAATAAACGGTTCCCGGTAGTCTTAGACCCTTTCCCGAGTACCATGAATACGGGGTTCCCGGTAGTCTTAGACCCTTTCCGGCCACGGGTCGTTTTTTTTTGTAGCCTTTCCCGGTTGCCTTCTTCAATGCCATCCCCGCCGCGGTACCAACGGCTCCTAACGCCGCCGCCTTAGCCACTGCTGGGGCCGCCGCGGCAATCAATGCCGGAATCGCAGCTAACAGCGGAAATATCCCACCGGTCTTTTCCATGTTTTTAATTGCTGCGGCTGAAAAATCTATTTGAACTCCCTTTTTATTCTTCATCGCATCATTGAAATGTTTTATTTGACGCGCCGTCAACGATATCTTATGATTACCACCTGCCATCTGCGACGGCTTCAGCGTTATTGTGGTCCCGCATTGTTTAGCCGACTTTGATCGTAATTTCTTGACTTGACCATCAGTCAACTCTACACTGACGACACTATACGACATTTTATTGTAAACGCGTTTTGTGCTTTCAATTACATGTTTTCCACTGGCGCATCAACGATTCTCATTCGTCCACCAACGCCTTCTAGCAGCATTGATTTATCGCTGAGAATGACAGCAACCGCTCTATAATTGGCACCAGCCGGGGCTATACGAGCTCGGAAGTGTATATCAACGACGGATTGTCTCGTTAAATCAAGATGTTCCAGCGAAAAATAATAAATCGGATACAGGTTTTTAAAATCAAGTTGTGATATTTGCAAACCAGTGTCGACGTTTTGATCACGACCCATATACGACAGCAATCGATGGTACACACGTGCGATATGGTTGTCGCCGTAATTAAGTTGTATATCCTCGGATGGTTCCTGTTGTCCGTTTATTCTCAGCGAAACATCCCTGACTCCTAATTGATCAAATATCATATGGCTGCGTTCTTGACTGCCCAATCGTTCCCTATTCTGTAGCGCTATGAATATATGACGCGGGGCTGAAACACCCTGTTTTGATGCTAGGTGCCATGTAAACGTATCGGCGACGTTATCCTCTTTAGCATCAGTTGTTACCGCTAGCCAACTCAACAGCGATTTCCCTCCCTGTTCCATAAATGCTAACAATCGTGCTTCCGTGGTAACTGATGGAGTCAGCACCGGCATCCACAATGCCATTTTAGTTAAAACAACCTTACCGGCAGCGACGTCAGCAGCATGCCATATTGCATTGTTATCATCGCCCCTTCGCGTCAGGGCAATTGTATGCTTAGCCCCATAGATAACTTTTCTGACATTTCTGCAGAATCCAAATATATGATGGAGTGGAATCGCGCATGAAAACTTTCGGCGTGGTCCTTGCAACATTCCTACTCGTGCTGCGAATCCTAGATTGTAATTATCGTTAAGACTTTTTATAACAGTGAAATTAGCGCCTGGTTTTGCTCTGCGATCTGGATTGGTTGCTTCATCCTGGTCAATTGTGGTATTTTCTTTTATTAGCACGTTAACGTACTGAAAATGGTCAGCGTTATTAGTGGTGTCCTTTGCGAACATTATAGATGGGCCCGCCGATCTTGTATAATCATCCGAGTATCTCGCCAACCCAATTATCGTCGTTGCAACATCAACCTCGCGTTCTATTGATTCAATTTCTCGCCCGTCAATAAGATATCTAGCGCTCTCAAATAACGCCATGATACCGTTGTTGACGAAGCCAACTCGAACACGATGGTCATCTGCGTATGGTGCATTATCGGCGGCATTTGTCACGAGTTCTCCCTCAATTTCGATAAACGCTTCACACGGCAGAAAGTATTTACTGGTATCTTGGACCTGAAGTTCAATTCGCGATCGTAGGTCAGGTTGCGCTGCATAATAAGAATAATATTGATAATCGCGGACAGAATCATCCCTGTGCACTGGGGCATCCATATCAAACGCGGGATCAGCGGTTCGCGCAAACATTTTATTATTTATCATGTTGATGTTTTCAATTGCGATTTTTTCGTCGTAGACCACTTCCCGCTATCGCGTTCATGAGCGCGTTGGTTGACGCATCGGCGGATGGCGAAGTCGCCAACGACGGAGTCGTCGCCAACGACTCTAATTTTTCTTCCACGGCGTTATTTATTACTTTACTGACATTCGCAGGCATCACTGTCGTTGATGGCATTACCGGTGGTTTCTGTTTTTTTCTCCTGAATTTCACCAATGACATTAGTTTGTCCCGCGCGGCTGAAAGCGCCTTTCCGGCAACGTCTCCAATAGCACTAATACCCTTATCACGAATAACATCAATAGCCTTCATTCCTAATTGTTTGGCTAACGGCGCTACTTTTGGAGCCATTCTTGTAAATAACCCCGCAATGGTGCTACCGAGACCATCTCCATAGTACGCGCGGTAAACAGGCAATCGCGAGTTTACCACGTAGACGAGTACTGGTTTATCATGGTTGTAGTGTATGATCATCCTTATTAAAAACACCAGTTTTCCAATTAATCATCCACGAGTTCGTCTATGAGCGTTCGATATGCATTAATGTCCATAATACCGCCTGCAAATAAACGCTTGCAAATATCAGCGGCCTCATTGATTATTTCCGGAGAGTTATTTCCGGCTCGTTTTCCTCCAATTAGTACCTCTAGCCGTGATATATCACTGAGAACACTACCAGGGCAGGTAACGCCGTAGGATTCTTTACCAACAGAGTATCCTTTTCCTTTTTTTGGTGTTATACTCTTAACTTCCTTGTGGAATTTATCGTAATCGGGATCACCACGATGTGGTAATGCATCTTTATGTTTACTCGCTAAATACACTATTCTTGCCCAGTCCTTTAACGACTTTATATTTTTCTCGTAACCGCTATTGATATGCTTCTTATCTCGTATGCTCTTAGCAAAATTGTTGGCAGTAAAATTAATTAATTCTTCCCTGCTGCTGAAGCCTCTAATTTTATCTATTGTGCTCTTCTTGAGTACAATACGGGGTATATTCCCCTCTTTTTCTTCCGGTATTTCTTCTTCTGGTATTTCCTCTTCTGGTATTTCTTCTTCTGGTTCTCTTGCGGTGGCGCCTAGTTCTTCTTCATCGGCCATTGTAACATAAGGTTCTTGTGGTTCGGTTATAGCGAGTGGTGGTGGCCTCCGTGTTGTAGCAGCCGCTATTTTCGCAGGGAGTGTTTCTAAAGACTTTTTTGTTTGTTCGGTCTGAGCCGCTATCTTTTCAAGCGCACCAAGAACGGGTACAGTTGCCGCCGTAACATCTTTGGTCGCTTTAGTTACCGGGGCAAAGAGTTGTTCGCTTCCAACAGTAAAATCGGTTTGTAGTTGCTGCCGCGTTTGAAGTTGTTCTCGGACCCTGTCTCGTAACGGTATAAACTTTTTAAGCGCTGCTAGCCGCTCTCTGGCTAGCCGAGTAGTAAGTGATTCGCCTACCATTATTGCAATTGCGAAGCAATTTCTAATTTCTCGCCGGAGTTTTCGTCTATGATCCTTCTAATGTTTTTGATCTTACTAGAAATCTCCCGGCGTCGTTCATAAACACGTCCGAGTTTTTTTCGTATTATTTCAACGGCAGTGAATAGTCCAATGAATGCATTTGCGTCATTGTGGTACAAGTTTTCATTGATCGTATGTTGTAATCGTTTTATAAAAAAGTACTCGCGGGCCAGGGTAAAACGTCCCCGTTTCGACTGTTCGTTAATAATCTCATAATCGGATAATATTTTTTCACTGTCAAGACCATCAGATAATTCAATTCCTTGATTTTTTAATTTTGAAATCTCGGCTAATATATTATTGATGTCTTCGATATTCATTATTCTTATAAAACATCTTGTTTTTAAATAAAAAAAAATGAAACCCCGTGTATCAATTCCGAGGTGTTCATACTTTGTTTTCTTCCGGAACGGACAATTTATTGTCATGGCGACTTCGTCAGCGCAATGGGCGCCGGTGACTTCGTATCTATATATAAAAATCGAATTCTGTGGCCCGTCTTTTTTGAGATCGCTGTTTTAGTTATATTCTCTGCAACATCTCGAACTGAGGTTCTACAAATGTCAAAGTATCTACTGGCTTCATTCATCGACTGAAATATTTTTTCCTCGTGAGTTGTTGTATCAAATGACTTTACGGGTTTTGCTTTCTTTGGGTATTTACCGGTTTGGCCTTTTTTGGTATTTTGACTCTGCGAGACAGCTTGCAAGTTTATAAGAGAATTATCAGTCTTATTATTATTAATATGATCAATCACAAGTCCATTTTCGATTAATCCGTTGAATACCTCAAATACCGCCCTATGAACATGGTACTTCTTCTTTCCGGCACCAAACATCAGATACCCCTGATTACTTACGGTACCAACCGGCTTCTTCAGTTTGCGGTTTCTAACAATGCCGTCGCGAGATGCCTCGTAATTGACGAGCACAGGATGCGGCTGAAATTCTTGGTCCATTTATATAATAATACTATTTGTCTAATTTATTATTTGGTTTAATTATGAATCTTTCAACGTAGTCTTGGGGGGTTTTGATGACGAAGTCAGCGGTGGGGTCAATGACGGCGTTTTTTATTCGTTTGTCATAATAACGTTTTAACTCTCTGTATCGCTTTCCGCCACAATTGATACACAACTGCGATTTTCCTCTTACACCGACGTGGCAAACCAAGCACGGGAGGGGGCCAAGAGAACCATTACGAACGCTTTGTAAATGATACCCGCAGAATTCACCTCTACATGATTTATTGCACGGGGTTGTCGACCCAATCATCAACCATTTGCAGTGATTCATTATACTATATTCTTTCATTTAAATACTTGTTTTAATTATATGGATGAGTTCGAGAGATTGGCAGCAATTAAGCCCCGGAAAAATATTAAATTCAATCTCGATAGAGTCCTCAAGGACACACCAAAAGCGTTAATAAACGATAAAACCCTGTTGAATAAAATACGCGATTGTATCAATGAATTCAAGCGTGATGGCGCATCTCACAGTTGGTCAACATTTCGAATTGATGGTGTTGTTGATGCTATCATGAACGACAACCGCGCAGCAACGATAATATCACAACTTGACGGTAAAAGATATTTCT
This sequence comes from Sinohyriopsis cumingii, assembly GCA_028554795.2. Taxonomy (NCBI): domain Eukaryota; kingdom Metazoa; phylum Mollusca; class Bivalvia; order Unionida; family Unionidae; genus Sinohyriopsis; species Sinohyriopsis cumingii. Next base: position 742,420 of record JAPYKE020000322.1, on the reverse strand, counting down.
TCAGAGTAAAATTCATTGTCCGGGTGAAATCAGGCGATTGGATCATACGTGATAAATTTGAACCGGTTCTCAGCGACAAGAAAACAGTCATTGTCAGCCGCGACTCCAAGCCGGGGTTGTTAACCGGAATTGACAGACCATACTATGAACGAGCGTATCCTGAAACAGCAGTTGTTTATGGAATATACCCGTTAAATAAGAAACCTGATATCGGAAAACTGAAACCGATGAAACAGTCAACCGGGATAAATTGTGTAGCAGAACGAATAATAGAGCATTTTACAAATGCGTGTCGAGGAAACAAATTGACTGATTTACGACGTAGCAAAATCAACCAGTGGGAACTAACCGTAAAAGAGCGTGGAGCGACCATCAGCGACATAGCGAGATTAGAAACATCGCTGAGATTTCCAATAACCGTTACAACGATAACCGGTGAAGTATTATACGAATCAAAGTATAAATCGAAGGGAGCCCCAATCAAAATTATTGATCATAACGAACACGCATGGACGCCCGCGATCACAATATTTCCACGGGATAGAACAGTAAAGTATATACCCGAAGAATTTTTGGGAGAAGAATTCTCCCGGGATGGTTTTCTCGCGGAGAGGAAACTATTTGATGCTATTGCTTGTTTGTGTAAAAACGACCCTGTATCAGTGTGGTTACTTCGCAGCGCTGAAAACGATGCGGATACCTTTGATCAGTTTGTAAGACCAAACGGCGAATTATATCGCACTGAAGCATTTCACAACAGGATGAAAAAAACCGCCATAGAATTTGAAGAGCATGATGAACAACTGCTAACAAATTGTTTTACAATTCCATCGGTTGCGGCTCATGTTGCAGCAAGGAAAAATGCGTGGAGACCAACACGCAAGGAATTTCTACCGGATGTACAATCCAGTTGTTTGGAGTATTATCACGGTGGACTATGGAACACTGAATACAACCGCGACGCTATGATCTCGGTTGATATGGTTGCCTGTTATCCAGCGAGTTTTCTCGGGTATGGATCCGCCGCTGAGTATTTCAAACGATTTGGACACCCCAGACATGAAATGACTCGTGTTGTTATTAATGGACCACTGCCTGATTTTGATTTAACCGGATTCGCTCGCATAGTATCATTTGAATTCGCGGCAGGACTCCATCGCTGTTGCTATATTTGGATCGGTAGACACATGGCTGAAAAGAAGTGGCTGCCAATAGCGCTGCTACGGTATATGATTGATTGTAGCATGCTAGTTTCGTTGATTGTCAGTGACGCGATTATATCATACCGGGCACAGACTGAAGTCTGGTTACCAGAACCGGAGCGTCTAGATAGCATAATTGACGAGTCCAGAAAAAACATTGATGCCGACGAGGAATATATCATCGAATGGTCCAGGAGGATATTTAACCAACGAAACCGCGAGGCAAAAGATCTCGGTAGAAGAATAATTGGTAAGTTCACACAAGGTGGAAAAAACTGCGACTACAAACGATATTGCTCACGACTGATTATAGATGACGCAGAATATGATTTCGTAATCAAGGACGCAGTGGCAAAAAATAGATACGTGAACTGCAAAACAGCTTTCTTGTCCAATGGAACAAGGTTGGGTACAGTTGTTACCTACAGCGATGGAGACAGCCCGGCATACCCGCATTTGAGGGCGTCTATGCTGGGTTATGCCGCTATTAATTTATTCTCGATGATAAATAGATTTCCTGACACCGCGGTTAGAGTAGCCGTTGATTCATTTTATATAGACGTAAAATACAAGAAAAACGTAGCCGAGTTTACTAGTCCGGACGAGAGTTGGGGTACATGGAGAATTAAAAATGAAATACGACGCGATTATTCCCCGTCAGCAGATGTCACCGTTGAGAACGACTACTTACGCGGTGATAAATTATCAGAATGGTCTAATGCACCACCGTGTTCTGATCCAATTTGTAGACACAAAACAGTTTATTTAAGCGGCTGTGGCGGGTCAGGAAAGACGACTCGGGCAATTGAATTATTTCGAACGCGGGCAAGTATAATCGTGCTTACACCGACCCATAGACTAGCGCGAGAGATAAAACAACGAAATGTTGACGCCGTTACTTATCACAGCTTTTTTCGATACAGCGGCGGTGAGTGGACTCCTGATCGAATGGGTGAAAAATTTATTCCCGACATTATCATCTGGGATGAGATATGTACTGTTTCGTTAGATACTTTACAAATGTTTCTTGAGTGGTTGTTGCGCGCGAATACAGCGGTAATCATGTGTGGGGACCATGGCCAACCACCACCATTTGTCGGCGAGGGTCCACATGATTGGTTGAGCGGGTTCGTGGACTATTATGAAGAAACCGATACTGATTACCGAGCACTTGATGAACAACTGCGCGGGCTTAAAAAACTAATCAGATTACAGCCGGATAAAATTCAATGTGAAATAATTCGCGAGGTGATTCCGGAAACGCCGTTAAATGAATTCTGGGAAACATGGAAACCAAACGATTTGATTGTAGCGAGTAGAAAGATAGTCAGAGACACACTTCAGCGGAAGTTGTTTACGTTGCATAAGGAAAAGTTTCCAACGCGTCCAGTGCCGTTATGTTATAGACCCGCGGACACACGGCGGCAGAACATTGAAGTTGAAATTCCAGGCCGGACAGAAAAACAAATTCTCGTGCTGAATGATATCGTGCTCGTTGATATCAGCGTCGTTGAGGACGCGCTACGTGCTGATAAATCCCCGTGGACGCTAGGATACGCAACAACAATACATTCCTCGCAGGGACTAACCATCACGGACACAATTGTTTGGATAGTTGATAATCGCATCGAATGGTCAAATCTAGTCTATCTTGCAGTGTCCAGAGTACGAAGGATAAATCAGCTTCGAAGAATTGTTATTGACGGAGTCAGTGACGGAGTCACCAATGACAACGACATCATCGATGCAAGCGTCATTGGTAGAAAACTCTCGGGTTACCGCCAACAGGATAAAAAAAAACAGCGGCGTTTTGATATTGATGCCGAATTAATAATCTCGCTACGACAACAACAGAATAATCACTGCGCAAGTTGCAATTGTATAATGAGTTGGCGTTATTCGGATAAAGACACTCGCCAATTTACCGTGGATAGGATCGATAACAGTCTCGGTCATGTCAAAAACAATGTGAGGTTGACCTGTCTTGAGTGCAATAGACGCAACGGCGCTAGTTAAGACCACGTGGGGGTAATTGAGTATCGTTAGGTATCACTTGTAATTGCTCGCGTGTAAATCCGCGCTGAGGAGCAGTTGAATCCAGCCTATAGATCGGTGGTCTACCAGTTGATCGTGTTATCGTTGATATGTTATGTGTGGTAACACTCCAAATAGGATCAGTAGCTCTTTTTTTACCGCCTTCAAGCTCTCCTGGTTCATACAGATATCTAACAGTGACATCGCCAAGAATCGGCTTGGAAACGCTATTTATTTTTGATTTTCCGGGTATATACTCGTATTTAATCGCGTCGCTGGGCTTCATGTTGATTGCTCGGGTAATCTCGTTATTTAACGCTGCAATTACGCCTGGCAACCTTTTGACCCATTCACGAGATCGTTTTTCTTGGATGAATTCCTTCGCGTATTGATATCCAAATAACCGTTCAGCGAGAGTCCGATTGAATCGTTCAACAATTGCCTGATCACGATGTAGCGCAGTATGACCTCGTCGTATCGCGACGCTATGATGTTTCAGCGTTGATAAAACAGCGCCGCGAAATTCACTACCAGGATCAACTTGTAATAGATTTGGCCAGCGCAGAGGGCCTCTTCGATAAATTCTTTCAAACGCAGCGGCTACTTCAGTTGCTGACTTTGTTTTTAACGGCTCCGCTTGTTTGTATCGACTCGCAACATCAACTACGGTTAGCGCGTATTTGTAACCGTTGTCATGCGGCAAAAATAGTATATCAGCCTGATGAACTTCATTAGGTACGCTGACATCAAAGCGCGAGAAGTTGATTTGTTTAGGCGGTGGTAGATAGATTTGCCATATAGCCTGTTTGGATAACCAATTAGCCGCAGTGGTCTTTGTTACCTTTGCAGCGCTTGCAAGCTTACCAATTGCGGCCTTCCCCTTCCAGTATCCTCTCGGAGAATAATAGATGGATTCCATGTTGTTATTATAAACGCTATCGTTTTCAATTACCAGCGCCAGAAGCTCCGCTTCCAATCATTAATTTACCTTTCATAGCCGATTTTACCAACCATGAGGCCAATTTTTCTTTGACGGATTTATCAGGAATAGCATTTAATGCGTGAATTAATTTTACATCCGCGATATGACGCTGTTGCAGATCGCTACTTTTGTAAGCAACATCATGAGCATGACACGCCTTATCGATAGCGTTTATTGGATACTCACCGGGTTTGGGCTGATTTTGATCATCGAGTCTAATATCTAATCGTGTTCCGGGGCCACAGTAGTTATATCCTGGGAGGTGTTTTTCTCCTGGATACTTTGCCCACGGTGTTCCGGGGAGTTTTGCCAATTTGGCTGCGATGTCACCTCCTCGCTTTTTTTTAAAACATCTCCGGGTCTAATAGAAATAAATCTAAATTTCTTTGTACCGCATTGTACACACTTGCCAGTAAGGGCCGATCTATTATTTCTTGTTGTAACGGTTGTCATATCATTTGTGCCAGTACGCACTCTACACTTCACACAATATAGATCCATAATTTATGTATAGAGATATGAATATAATTGATTTTTCGGCGACTAAAACAAGAGAACCAGTTAAGCATGTTGCAGCGTTACCAAACTCGATCCGGATGATTATCATCGGACCATCTGGATCCGGCAAGACGCAATTGTTACTCAATTTAATAATGAGATGGATGAAGTGGGATAAGTTGTATTTGGTTGCTCCTAGCGTAGATGATCAACGATGCTACGAGGTGTTGAAAGATTTCAACGAGAATGCATCAGCGATCGCTAAAAAAAATGTTATTGAGTTTATTACGGATATCAATGATGCACCGGGTATTGATGATATTGATGGCGACGTTAACAATCTAGTCGTGTACGATGATGTTATGTTAGACAATCAAAAAAACCCAGCTAGGATATTTTCCAGAGGCAGGCATAAAAACACTGACGTGATATATGTCACTCAACGATACACTCAGATTCCAAAAGTAATTAGAGACAACTGTAATATTCTTGCTGTGTTCAACGGCGTTGATACACACACGCTACGAAATATTTGGCAGACATGGTGCGGCGGTGACATGGACTTTAATGTTTTTCGAAACTTTTTTAGTCATGCTCAGTCGACCCCACATGGATTCGTAACGATAAATTTACATGATCCTCGGACACGATATCGTATCGGACTTGACCAAATATTCGGTTAGTTGTAAATAATTTTCATTGTAAGCAGCAGAGGGGGCGATGACATCGACGCGGTCGTCGACGTGCTTACCGGACGCTGACGACGCTGGGGATCGGCGCGCAGAAGGTGTTAATTAAACCAAATGACGATTGGACGATCCCCCAACGACGTCGTCGTCTTTTTTTTTACCAGGCGCTGACGACACTAGATCGTTGAGTGCAGAAAGTAATAATTAAGCAAAATAACGATTGGACAAAATGTCCGATTCGCCCCCTCTGCTGCTCATTGCCCTTGCTCTTTTGTGTATGGCTCTAATTGGCTCACGTACAATGTTTATTGTTCTGAATTAAGGCCCAGCTATACAGTGATGAGTTGGACTGAGGCATTTATCTTTACCTGCTAATGATGAGTTATGCATTTACCGTATATAAACATCTTCATCACTTATATATAACATAAACTTCGTTGCCTGTAGCCAACATTTGTAAGCAGCATAAAGTACACAATCACCAATCGCAGGTACAATCAATATTTGTTCGTATTTTATCTGATCATGATAAGGATGGTAGAAGCTACTGAGTTGTTGAATTCTGTGTTTTCTTATGTTTTACATCATCATTAAGTGCGTGAGCAGAAGTTAAAGCATGTCGAGAAAAGTATATTCAAGGTAGTTTATGTATTGAGTCACCAACCTCTGTTCTCTCTGTCTTTCTTTCGAGCAGTCAAGTGCCTTTGATCTGTTTTCGTTGTGTTCAGCAGATGTTCTCTGGAACTCCTTGACTTGTCCAATTCTCTCTTTATAAATACACGTGGGGACAAACAACTCTAACATATACTTGTTACTTGGAAATGCCGTTGCTCCTCCAATTAGAACTTCTTCTGTCCCGACTTAATGGTTTGTTTGCAGCACAAGTAAATCTATGTTCTGGCAAAATTTATAAACTTTTCTTTTATATGCTAAAGTAAAATTATTTATTGGGTCCTATTTTTAATTTCATGCAATTTACTAAACAATTGTTAACTTTGAGATAGCATGCAGGTGTTTATTTTACATAATAAATTCTATTCTTCTGATTCTTTTGAAGCGGTCCTTAAAGGATCATAGTATTTAGTCCTCATTTTCTTAAAAGTTATTGCAAAGAATATATTGTAACTTTTAATCAGCAGAACGCGAATTTTGATTGTTGAGCCAGTGGCTGCTATACGATGCATGTGATGAAGTTTCAGCTTCAACAATATCCAACAACCGTTTTAATTTATATCAAATTCATTTTCTTGTTTAATTATTGCAATATCGCCTTCATGATATTCTATGCCAATAGTTCTGTATGGGTACTCATGACATGGAGAAATGCACAAATAACAATACAAAATACATCCTGGAACAAGTGAATTTTTCTTCTCGGCTTTTTTTTTTTTTTTTTTTTGTATTTACTCTTTCAATGTTCTTGCTATAAGAAACATCAAAATATTATTTCTACCTGTTTCAATGTTTAAATACTTTTAATGTGACTGTATTTGCTCTTCTTGGTTTTAATTACGTGGGAGCCACAACTTAATGCAAGTCTTTTTTCTTTTCTTAGGTTTTCAGTTGAAATTTATCTGTTGCAAACCCTTTATTTCACAAAATCACTTAAACTGTAGATGTGAATGTTTCTGGTCCAGATTATTCATAATTTCTAAATTCCAAAAACTGGTCATTACAAAGTCACTACAGTCTGATTGCATTCCTTAGCTTAAATCCTCACTGTGTGGGACAGTTACAACTGGTCACTCTAAAGTCACTACAGTATGATTGCATTCCTTCGCTTAAATCCTCACTGTATGGGACAGTTACAACTGGTCACTCTAAAGTCACTACAGTATGATTGCATTCCTTAGCTTAAATCCTCACTGTGAGACAGTTACAACTGGTCACCATAAAGTCACTAGAGTATGATTGCATTCCTTAGCTTAAATCCTCACTGTGTGGGACAGTTACAACTGCTCACTCCAAAGTCACTACAGTATGATTGCATACCATTGCCTAAATCCTCACTGTGTGGGACAGTTACAACTAAATTGCTGCATGATTGACCTGGCTATCTCTATCAACATATTTATATGGCAAAGTTGTTTGAGTTTTCACCTTCCAGGAGTATTGATGATAAAATTTAAATCACTTACTTTCCTTTCAACTATGTAAGGACTATTGTACTCAGCCTGAGGAGGATTTTGTGGTATGAGCAAGAGAGCCAAAACTCTATCACCAGGCGGAAAACCCCTTTCCTTTGCAATTTTGTCATAGCCTAATTTCAATTTTTACTAAGTAGGGCAGATTAGTTCTTGTAACACCACAACCCATTGAAAACGTGCATTTAAAATTGGAAACATAATCAAAAAGATTAATTTCTGTATCTTCATTTCAGAGAAGTTTCTCTTTTAACAATTTCATTGGCCTACACACAGTATGTCCCAAAACTAGTTCAACTGAATCCTAAAGATTATTGAACTGGTTCCTTAACTGCAAGCAACAGTAAATGAACACATTCGTCCCAATATTTTTCCAGTATAAAACAAATATGACCGAAAATATTTTTCAAGGTTTAATTAAATCTTTCTAAAGCTCCATGGCTTTCATAATGATAGGCCAAAGACTTGAATTGTTGGATGCCTAATTCATGCATAATTGCTGGAAAATTCTATACATAAAATAAGACCCTTGATCAGATTGGGCATATTTGGGAAGGCTAAACTGAGTGAAAAACTTTATCAAAGCTTTTACTATTGTTTTAGTTTTAATATTCCTCAAAGGAATTGCCTCTGGGAACGTTGTAGATGCACACATTATGGTCAACAAGTTTTGGTTGCCTGACTTGGTCTTAGGTAAGGGGCCGACACAATCTACCATTATTCTGCTAAATGGTTTGTCAAAATGCAGGAACAGGCTGCATATGAGCCGTAGGTATAATCTGATTGGGTTTTCCTACCATTAACAAGCGTGAGACTATGCTAGGATATTGCATGTAATGTGGTCACCCCATCTTGTTTTTCTTGTTTACCATTTTCTTCCCTGACAACGAAAATGTTGGGTGTACCTATTTCATATGATTTTGTTCGTCAATACAACTTAAACTGTCGCAAATATTTTATTACTTAAGATGCTCGTGTACTAAAATCTTAAAGTTTCCAAGCTACCAAATACTGATAGCTTTTATAGCGTCATATATTTTAATGGAATGATATTTTATGCTTGGTACCCATCTGTTAAACAGTTCATCTTATCCTTTCCTAGTGTGGGTACGTGGGAAAGCCTGCCAGTAGCTTCTCGTGGGTCGGTGGTTCTTTCCTGGGTTTTCCAGGGTTCTTCCTCCACCGGTTATACTGGCCGCCATATATGGCCTATCTTGTGCTGAAAAATGGCGTTAAACCCTAGAACAACAACAACATTATCCTTTCCATTACACTAGTACATAGGTTATACTATACATTCTTTTCTTCAAACTTCATATTTGTCATCTTGTTTGCGTCAGATATGCCCTTTATAGACTCTATCTTCAAGGGCACCCTTTTGTAAAGCAACCTCATCACCCGATATTACTTCCTTATTTTAAAATATTTACCTGGTAAAGGTAGGAATGTATCATATTCCAAATATTGTTTTATATTTCTTAAGTCAGACTGTTTCGACAAATATTTTGATCGTTCTCTATCATTGCTTGCTTTAACCGGAAATTTGTCTACTGATTAGCTATGGTATTATCAATTGAATTGGGTTAATTTGTGAGCAGAGGCCAAAGAGGATCAGTGGTCAGCATGCTGGATTCATGAACAATATGTGTAGGATTACAACCTACCTCGGATTAGCCCGAGTCGGCCAGCATACTGCATTCAGGGGAAAAACACTTTGTTTCAATTGATTTAGCACTAAATAGTCTGCTTGCATTTTTTTTGTTCTGTAAAAAAAACAACCCAAACCATTCACTTTGAGTTAAATACTTTTATAATCAAGTCTTTAGCATTCTGTTAAACCTTTCCATGACGTGTGCATCTTTTGGTCAGAGTAAGTTGAATGATACTTAGATTTGTTCGATTTGCACTAAATCTTTAAATTGTATCATTTTTTTTTTATTTTCCTCCTTCAAAGATTTATATATTGGTATCACATACGTTAACACATATTTTAGTGTACACTTTTTCAGTGCAAGCGAATGTTGAGAAGATATCTTTACCTGTCGAGGTGTAGTTGCATCAACTGTTATATAGTTGTTCGTATAACTGTATGTCTTGTAAACGATGTCTGGTTGCAGTGGAATATTCACAAGACTATTAGACACCTGTGTGGATATCTTTATCTTATTTGTTTGTTTGATGTTTATGTAGACTCTTTATTTGACCATTCTTTCAATTATTTTATTGTGCTAAATTTGTTTCCACAAATGACTGATATTGAGTAAGAAACTTTACTCTTAAAACCATAGCTCATGATCACAATCAGGATCTGCTCATCGTGAGTATGCTCTACTCATCAGGATTAGGATCTGTCCATCAGGATCAGGATCTACTCATCTGGATTAGGATCTACTCAATAGGCCTGGATTTACTCAGGATCAGAGTCTTCTATCAGAATTGGGATCTACCAATCATTATTTAGCTTCTCGAGGGTAGGTGGTTCTTTCCGGGGATTTCCCTGGTTCTTCCTCTATCATTAATACTAGCCACCATGTATAGCCTATTGTGTGCTGAAAAATTGCATTAAACCCTACAACAACAACAACTAATCATTATTAGGATCTACTCACAATGATCAGGATCTACTCATCAGGATCTAGTCAGCAGGATTAGGATCTGTTCATTTTGATTAGGAACTACTTGTCTGGTTTAGAATCCACTTGTCAGCATCAGCATCTATTCACCAGGATCAAGATGTTCTAATCAAGATTATGATCAACTCACGAAGACCATGCTTTATTCAGCAGGATTAATTTCTATTCATTGGGATTAGGATCCATTCATCAGGATAAGTTCTACCAATCAGAATCAGGATCTACTCATCTTGATTAGGTTCTACTCATTAGGATTCAGATCTAGACATCAGCATTCAGATCTAATCAGCAGTATTATGATCTGAGTGTCAGAATCAGGATCTACTCATCAGGATCAGGATCTGCTCATTAGGATTAGGACATACTCATCAGGCCCTATTCATCAGGATTTGGATCTACCCATTAGGATCAGGATCAGCTCATCAGGATCAGGTTTTACTCATCAGGATCAGGATCATCATGAATAGGATTTACTCATCAGGATAAGATTATACTCATCAGGATGTACTACTCAGTTTAGGATCTACTCGATATGATCACAGTCTACTCATCACAATCAGGATCTTAACTCATCAGGATTAAGATATACTCTCTGTATAAGGATCTTCTCAACCAGATCAGGATGATATCCTCAGGATCAGGATCTACCATTGCATCATGGTCATCAATGTTACAGATAAATAAATGACTTCAGGTTTATGTAAAATCTGCCATTCCTATGGTTGGTTCAGAAACAACTACTTCATGTTATGAGTCACTATGCATTGCTTAAAAGAGTAAGTGACACTATCTTCAATAAGTGACACTATCTTCTACCAACCATAGTGTGATGCTGTATTTTGTAACAACCATGATGCAACAATGTATTCTGTGTCAGTAATACTGTGACTCTGTATTCTGTATCAACTACACTGTAAAACGGTATCCTTAAAATGTTTTGAGCATGAACTTCAAGGTCAAACTGTAATCACATCCAGAACAGATGTGATAATTGCAGTATGCCCATATAGTTGAAATTCAACAGATTGGTTGAGGGATCAAAGAAGATCCTTAAAGTTTTATCATTGTATCTTCCTTTCATGTAAAGCTACAGTAATCAGATTTACAGACTTTCTGCATAAGCTCTGGATGCTTGCCCAAAATAGTTTTAAAATATAAAGTCAGGTGTCATTTATAGCGAGAGTTGTCTAACTTATTGACAATAGTGACTACAGAGTAAACTAAAAATCTGTTCAGAAATGAAATATTTAATGAGATGTGGTTCAGAAATGCATTCAAGATCTTAATGTAATATAAAACATTTTTTGCAGAAATTGTGATCAAAATATTACATGTAGCTTGGAAATCATAACAGCTAAATAGATTTATTAACATTCACATATATCACTTATGCATCTCAGATTGGCTCATAATGCACAGATACTGCTTATATATATCAGGTTGGCTCACTAACATTTATGTATATCACATGCAGGTCAGACCGGCTCATTAACATGCAGATATATCACTCATACATGTCAGAATTGCTCATTAGCATGCACAGATATCACTTATACATGTCACAATGGCTCATTAGCATGCACATATATTGCCTATAGATGTCACAATGGCTCATTAACATATACAGATATTGCTTATGGATGTCACATTGGCTCATTAACATATACAGATATTGCTTATGGATGTCACATTGGCTCATTAACTCATACAGATATTGCTTATGGATGTCACAATGGCTCATTAACATACACAGATATTGCTTATGGATGTCACACTGGCTCATTAACATACACAGATATTGCTTATGGATGTCACAATGGCTCATTAACATGTACAGATATTGCTTATGGATGTCACATTGGCTCATTAACAAACACAGATATTGCTTATGGATGTCACATTGGCTCATTAACATATACAGATATTGCTTATGGATGTCACAATGGCTCATTAACATGTACAGATATTGCTTATGGATGTCACATGGGCTCATTAACATGTACAGATATTGCTTATAGATGTCACAATGGCTCATTAACATACACAGATATCACTTATGGATGTCACAATGGCTCATTAACATACACAGATATTGCTTATAGATGTCACAATGGCTCATTAACATACACAGATATTGCTTATGGATGTCACAATGGCTCATTAACATGTACAAATATACATGAAATACATCGGATTGAAGTGGCGCGGGAGAAGCGTGTTTACGTCTGCAAATGTGTTTCTGTTTCTGTCACTGAATGTTTGAAATCATAACGTGGGGAAAATATGAAGTCTTTCAATTGCAATTTTCAAAAAGATGCAAAGGAATTTAATGTGTATTTCATTTTGAGTGCAGTAATGAGGATGCAACTGCATTTATCATCGAAATTACAGCACACTTTCGAAATGTGTAATCCAGATTGAAAACCTATGACATGGCTCATGTAATTCGGATTTGCAGAATTAAGAAAAAACATTTTGAGGAAATTCAGGATGTAAAACTGTAAGTATATTTTATTTTGCCATTCTTATCACCAGCTAAAGAAAACAGTATATGCCTTGTTATTTGTAAGGACCTTATCCGTCATTTATACAAGGTAGCTAGCCTAAATCCGTAACATTGTATCAATGCAAAATGTAAGACAGCTGGGGTTTTTTTTGCAGTCCATGAAACATGTTTAAGTTCATTCAGAAACAAATAAACAACCACAACATAAAGAGCCTCTTTCGCGAGTGTACATGATTTGTTTACAAATCAAAAGTGCTGGCGTCTGAGTCCATTGTTTATTTACAAAAGAAAGTAGTTCTTTTATTCATGTGAATGCTATATGTGTATTGTCGCACGCATTCAGTATCGGGGAATATTGAACGATTCTGTCAATGTAAAATTAACGGGGAAAAAAATAAGCATATAATAATGCTCATTATTGAATCATTTGAAATTATGATGACATAATCTTAGAGATTAAATTTCAGTAAAATCGATTTACAAAAAAGGGGCTTTAAGACACTACCAATTGACCGTCTGCTAAAGGCATCTGATATAGATCATGGATGCAAGGATATAACACAACCTCATTTTCATGTCTTAAGCTTATGCACTGACTTTAGACAAATATTACTAGATTTGATATTTCCTTAATCATACCCAGCATACACCTAACACTGATGAATGTTTCATATTAGGCGAGTCCTAAAACAGACCATAATTGAAAAAGCTGTCTTGACTCTATTTTGACTCCTCTTTTACAAATTATCAATCATGATTTTTTAATTACTCAGAAAATTGTTTCCATTTGATGTTACTATCACCGAATGCAAATTTTAATAAAAACATTATCAGACATTTTTATATGAAAAATTTATAAAACGAATTATATTTTTTAAATAAACTGATCTAAAATTATTCAGTTAATGGGTTCATGTCATTCTGTACCAATTTAAAACTTTGACACACACACACACACACGATGATAAAATGAAATGATTTCTATTAATTACAATACTTTACACCCTGTACCAAATTTTTTTAAAGTAAGGCAGGTTTTGTTCTGAGGTTTTGTCAATATAAAGGCTTTTAAGAGTCAAGTCAGTTTAGAGTATATAATCCAGGCTTATCTGATAGTAAACCCTGTGTTAAAAGTCTTATATCTAAAACTTTTGTGCAAACCAAGTGTTTTCCTCATTCAGTCACAATGACCTTGACCTCTGGCCTTTTGACTACTGAATCAATAGGTATCTACCTTACCCCAAGTGCAAGCCATCCCCAAAAACTAAATTTGGTATTTGGTGTAGAAGCCATTATTATGCTTTAGTCACAGTGACCTTGATTTTTGACCAACTGAAAAACTGAATAGTGAGTCTACATACTGGAAGTAGAATGAATGTGTGGCAACTCTTTCATTAACTTTAAAATCAACAGGATTCTTCCTTAACCCACATGCCATCCATCCAAAATATCTGCTAACCATAGATGATGGAGAAATTAAATTATTGTTTGGAAACCATTTTTCTATGCTCTGTCATAGTTACCATGACCGCTGACCTTTGTTTTCTTCAGTAATTGTCAGGCTTCATGAAAATCCCTAGTGCAAGCCATTTACAAAGTCTGGTTGTGAACTCGAGTTATTGTACAGAAACCATTTTTTCAGTCACAATGACCTTTACCCTTGACTCCAAAATCAACAGGATCTTTCCTTTCCTCAGAAACAAGCCATCTGTAAAATTTGGTAACTATGGATGGTATAAAGAACATGAATAATTCTATGTAAACAAATTTTTTTTCAGTTGCTGTGACTCTCACCATTGAGAATTTGATCCAGAAATCAAGCTGGTTATTCCATGTGCAAGCCATCCAATAAATTCTGGAAACAGTAGATGGTGGACAACTCCATTTACTCTGGAGAAATGAAATTGGTAACAGAGTGATAGAAATATCAGAACAGGGTATTCTTCGCTTTTGGGCAGGCATATAAAGAAACATTTAGGATTTCAATATTTACAAAATTTCAGAACAAATTGGCTATTAGATCATTTTTATAACATTTATGGAGATGAATAACAACTAAAAACAAAAAATGGTTATACAAATCATTCAGAACTATCATAAAGGTTAATAAGCTGACTCAAGTCCTGAGCTCAAGTATAAATTATCCGCAAATTTTGACAACTATAGATCAAAGAGAACGAATTTTAGTGCAGAAAATAGTGTTTCTTCTTTAAGGAAATGTGACCTTGATCTTTGACTCATTATTTATACATGTATATACAAGTGTATGTGATTTGTTTGGTAAGTGAATGACAAAAACCCTGATACAATAGGTCAATAATGTATTCACAAAGAATCAGCAAATATATCCAGTGTATTCAATTATTAAAACATAGTAAACAACAAATCTTATGAATGTTTTAGTGAATACCAAAAAAATATGACACACTAGGTGTATACTATTTATAATTCTTCATTATTTATACACAAAAAAAGACAATACACACATAGTTTATTGTCATTATATATAATAAATATGCTCAGCTATTTAAGAAAAAATTATGAAAACATGTAAATTCTCAAATGTTAATTTTGGTAAGACAGATCCCAGCAAATTCCTTATTGCTGAGTAAAAATTACAAAGACTGAGTTTGCCAATCATACAAAACTAACTCAATAACATGGACAAAATTAACTAATTGTCTCAAAACCTTGTTGATCTTAACCCACATCAAGCATTTCATTATTCAGTGACAGAATCTACAGGATCTACAATGAAAAGCAAGTAACAGCCCACAAAAGACATTAAAAATTGCAGATTTCATTGGCAATCTTGCTTATATGAAATCCAATCAAAGTTTTCTCACAATAATTTCATCAATAAATTCTCTATAAAATGAATGTGCCAGTCAACCATGGCACAGGTTAATTTACTGATTTGTCTGCATTCTGGAGAACTGTTGTCACTTCATAACTTTTCCCTGATATTGTAATCTCCACAATATACAATAAGAATTGCTTTAAGCCTCATTCTACACTATTACACTTCAAATCTGTCTATATGACATGCAAAGAGATATGTCCTAGATACATAATCTGACAGGTTACTTTCTGAGTAGCCATGCAACATAACCTGGTAACATATTACTAAATGTCCATGTAACATCTAAACTGGTAACATGGTAGTTACATGTGGCCATGTAACATATAACCTGGTAACATATTACTAAATGTCCATGTAACATCTAAACTGGTAACATGGTAGTTACATAGTGGCCATGTAACATATAACCTGGTTATATGTTATTTACTGAATAGCCATGTAACATATAACCTGGTAACATGATACTGAATGAACATGTAACATCTAACATGGTTACATGTTACTTAATGGCCAGACCACTCTGGTGGCCTAAGTGATTAGAGAGCATCCACCTCAGATGCAGGTCACAGGTTCGAAACCCGCCGAGTCATATCAAGACTTATAAAAATGGTATTAGCAGCTGCCTCACTTGGCACTCAACATTATGAGGTTAGTGTTAGGACTGGTCGGCCTGGTGTCAGGATAATGTGACTGGGTGGGACATCATGTTATATGTCTGCAGCACGATGCCCCAGTGCTAGACGTCACTATAAACTGCCACACTGCAGACATCGTAGCAATATAACTAAAATTGTTAAATCTGACAAGTGGATAATTAATTAAATCCAATAAAACATAAATAGGTTATCATGATAAATGAATGTGAATCTATCTTAAAAATGGATCTATAACTATATCCAATAATGAATAGATTAGTTGTGCGGAAATAAAAATGTGTGTCATCAATCAGGTTATGCAACTCTGCTGAATTATCTTATAAAGTACTGACAATCAAACTCCACTGAATTATGATATACAGTACTGACAATCAAACTCCACTGAATTATGATATACAGTACTGACAATCAAACTCCACTGAATTATGATATACAGTACTGACAATCAAACTCCACTGAATTATGACACATAGTACTGACAATCAAACTCCACTGAATTATGATACACAGTACTGACAATCAAACTCCACTGAATTATGATGTACAGTACTGACAATCAAACTCCACTGAATTATGATGTACAGTACTGACAATCAAACTCCACTGAAGTGTCATGTGTATACAGTGCTGACAATCAAACTTCACTGAATTATGATGTACAGTACTGACAATCAAACTCCACTGAATTATCTTATACAGTACTGACAATCAAACTCCACTGAATTATGATACACAGTACTGACAATCAAACTCCACTGAATTATGATGTACAGTACTGACAATCAAACTCCACTGAATTATGATGTACAGTACTGACAATCAAACTCCACTGAATTATGATACACAGTACTGACAATCAAACTCCACTGAATTATGATGTACAGTACTGACAATCAAACTCCACTGAATTATGATACACAGTACTGACAATCAAACTCCACTGAATTATGATGTACAGTACTGACAATCAAACTCCACTGAAGTGTCATGTGTATACAGTGCTGACAATCAGACTTCACTGAATTATGATGTACAGTACTGACAATCAAACTCCACTGAATTATCTTATACAGTACTGACAATCAAACTCCACTGAATTATGATACACAGTACTGACAATCAAACTCCACTGAATTATCTTAAACAGTACTGACAATCAAACTCCACTGAATTATGATACATAGTACTGACAATCAAACTCCACTGAATTATGATACACAGTACTGACAATCAAACTCCACTGAATTATGATGTACAGTACTGACAATCAAACTCCACTGAATTATGATACACAGTACTGACAATCAAACTCCACTGAATTATGATGTACAGTACTGACAATCAAACTCCACTGAATTATGATACACAGTACTGACAATCAAACTCCACTGAATTATGATGTACAGTACTGACAATCAAACTCCACTGAAGTGTCATGTGTATACAGTGCTGACAATCAAACTTCACTGAATTATGATACACAGTACTGACAATCAAACTCCACTGAATTATCTTAAACAGTACTGACAATCAAACTCCATTGAATTATGATACATAGTACTGAGAATCAAACTCCACTGAATTATGATACACAGTACTGACAATCAAACTCCACTGAATTATGATGTACAGTACTGACAATCAAACTCCACTGAATTATGATGTACAGTACTGACAATCAAACTCCACTGAATTATCTTATACAGTACTGACAATCAAACTCCACTGAATTATGATACATAGTACTGACAATCAAACTCCACTGAATTATGATACATAGTACTGAAAATCAAACTCCACTGAATTATTATGTACAGTACTGACAATCAAACTCCACTGAATTATGATATACAGTACTGACAATCAAACTCCACTGAATTATCTTACACAGTACTGACAATCAAACTCCACTGAATTATGATACACAGTACTGACAATCAAACTCCACTGAATTATGATATACAGTACTGACAATCAAACTCCACTGAATTATGATACATAGTACTGACAATCAAACTCCACTGAATTATCTTATACAGTACTGACAATCAAACTCCACTGAATTATGATATACAGTACTGACAATCAAACTCCACTGAATTATGATACACAGTACTGACAATCAAACTCCACTGAATTATGATACATAGTACTGACAATCAAACTCCACTGAATTATGATACACAGTACTGACAATCAAACTCCACTGAATTATGATGTACAGTACTGACAATCAAACTCCACTGAATTATGATACACAGTACTGACAATCAAACTCCACTGAATTATGATGTACAGTACTGACAATCAAACTCCACTGAATTATGATACACAGTACTGACAATCAAACTCCACTGAATTATGATACACAGTACTGACAATCAAACTCCACTGAATTATGATACACAGTACTGACAATCAAACTCCACTGAATTATGATATACATTACTGACAATCAAACTCCACTGAATTATGATGTACAGTACTGACAATCAAACTCCACTGAATTATGATACACAGTACTGACAATCAAACTCCACTGAATTATGATGTACAGTACTGACAATCAAACTCCACTGAAGTGTCATGTGTATACAGTGCTGACAATCAAACTTCACTGAATTATGATACACAGTACTGACAATCAAACTCCACTGAATTATCTTAAACAGTACTGACAATCAAACTCCACTGAATTATGATACATAGTACTGACAATCAAACTCCACTGAATTATGATACACAGTACTGACAATCAAACTCCACTGAATTATGATGTACAGTACTGACAATCAAACTCCACTGAATTATGATGTACAGTACTGACAATCAAACTCCACTGAATTATCTTATACAGTACTGACAATCAAACTCCACTGAATTATGATACATAGTACTGACAATCAAACTCCACTGAATTATGATACATAGTACTGACAATCAAACTCCACTGAATTATGATGTACAGTACTGACAATCAAACTCCACTGAATTATGATATACAGTACTGACAATCAAACTCCACTGAATTATCTTACACAGTACTGACAATCAAACTCCACTGAATTATGATACACAGTACTGACAATCAAACTCCACTGAATTATGATACACAGTACTGACAATCAAACTCCACTGAATTATGATATACAGTACTGACAATCAAACTCCACTGAATTATGATATACAGTACTGACCATCAAACTCCACTGAAATGTCATGTATATACGGTACCATTTGCTGGAAATGCTAAACATGATATAATATTTTGATAGTGCAACAAAGAAATGGCACTGAATTTTAAACAAAAAATTGCACAAGCATAAAATTCTAATACATTTTTCCAGGTGGCTTCCTTAGGCACATCAAAATAAAAATCATTTTAACTCTAGGTAAAAGAGAACCTAAGATATTAAAGGGCATAACAAACAAACAGGCAAAACACTATATCCATTCCACATTCATTTTCAACGCAATGATGGAGTTATTCTGTGGAAACAGAATAAGCTGGGTCTGTCGATCGTAGGATATAACGATGCTAAATAATGATGATGAGCAATACCCACAATTGAACTCATCCAAAATCTCATCAGTGTCAAGTACATAGGATATAACGATGCTAAATAATGATGATGAGCAATACCGACAACTGAACTCATCCAAAATCTCATCAGTGTCAAGTACATAGGATATAACGATGCTAAATAATGATGATGAGCAATACCGACAACTGAACTCATCCAAAATCTCATCAGTGTCAAGTACATAGGATATAACGATGCTAAATAATGATGATGAGCAATACCGACAACTGAACTCATCCAAAATCTCATCAGTGTCAAGTACATAGGATATAACGATGCTAAATAATGATGATGAGCAATACCGACAACTGAACTCATCCAAAATCTCATCAGTGTCAAGTACATAGGATATAACGATGCTAAATAATGATGATGAGCAATACCGACAACTGAACTCATCCAAAATCTCATCAGTGTCAAGTACATAGGATATAACTATAATAAACAATGATGCAAAACAATGACAATCAAACTCATCTAAAATCTCACCAGAATCAAGCAGCATCCACACACAAAAAATGAAGAAGCTATCCAGAGCCTGTATATCGAGACTGCTACCATGATTTTGGTAAATTGACTCTGAAAACATCAAAGACATATCTATCACAACAAAATAACAACACTCTGTTGCCAGGTGTACTTTAAGAACTGATAACATAAAACTTATGCTGCAAAACAGAATTTGTGATTACTATGCCTCACTATTCCAAAATTCACAGTATATAAGACAAATATAATTAGCTTATTATTTTAAATCAATCAACTAATTAACCATAACAGTATTAAAGTCCATTTCTGCAAATATACTCTCAATGTAAAAATCAGTAACAGGTAATAACTTCAAGCCAAACTAAACTAATTGCTACACTATGAAGAAGTAAATGAGTGGCAACAAAATAACAATAATTCCAACACTATCTACAAGTCAATTAGTGGGAATAGAAAAATAATTCCTACGCTATGAACAAGTCAATGAGTGGCAATAAAATCACAATAATTCCTACACTATGAACACGTCAATGAGTGGCAATAACTCTGATATATGATATATATGGTACATTATAGGCAATCAACAATAATTAAAACACTATATACAAATCATTGACATAAAATAAAAACACCAATCATTTCCCACAGGTCAGGACAATAACTTGGACATGCTATAGGCAATCAACAATAATTTCTACACTATATGCAAGTTAGTAAAGGGAAATAAATCTGACATATTGTGTGAAAACAATAAATTTCTACACATGAAGGGCAATAATTCTGAATAAAAAATTCCTACAGTATGTACAAGTCATTGATGGGCAGTACATCTGACAAATTATAAGAAAAGAAAAAAATAAGTTCCAACAAGTCAGGGTAATAACTCTGATATATTATAGGCAATCATAAAATAATTCCTGCACTATGTACAACTCAAAAATGAGCAATACATCTGACAAATTATGGTAGGAAAGCAACAACAAATTCCTATACTATGTACAGGTCATCAAGGGGCAATAACTCTGATATATTATAGTCAAACAATAGAATAGTACCATCCACATATTACAATATTATTATCTACAGATTTTAAAAACTTTACAATACAAATGAAGGAGAGAAATTATGTACAAAATAAACAAAATAAACAAATGAAAAATCTATTCTCATTCAACCATAGTTTACTGTGATTTTGATAGAGCAACACTGTGAGAGAGTCTGATAACGGTATCTACGATTATTACCAACATGTTCTGTTCATTTATTTTTCTTTTGTTTTCATTATGTCTAAAAATTACACCGACTATACTGTAAAACCCATCAGCACTGTTGTGCATATGCAGTAAATGTAATAATAATTTTAATGTATTGGTGCAATAGTGGGTAATAGGTACCCACTTTCATACACTGAGTTAATGTACTGAATTAGTGTCACACATACCTTTCATATACAGTGACCTACTTTTGTAATGAGGGTGTAGTACTCATCAAATCAGTAATCAGATTTCGTGCATAAGCCTTAGATGCATTCACAAAATAGTTAAAAAATAGTCCCAAGTGTCATCCATAGCTAGACTTATCTCTGTTATTGATGATACAGATTAAAGAGTAAAGTCAGAATCTGATCCGAAATGGAATATTTAGATAATGAGATGTGGCTCAAAAAATCATCCAAGTTCTTAGTGTATTAAGTTTGTACAACATGTGAGCAGAAATTGTAATCAAAATACTGCATGTAGCTTGCAAATCAACACAGCTAAATATAAGTCAGACTGGTTAATTAACAGGCATAGATATCATGTATACATGTCAGACTGGCAAATTAACATGCACATATATCATGTTTGCATGTCAGAATGGTTCATTAACATGCATATACTGTAGATCACTCATGCATGTCAGTATGGCTCATTAACATGCACATCTATTACATACATGTCAGACTGGCTCATTAACATGCACATCTATTACATAAATGTCAGACTGGTTCATTAACATGCACATCTATTACATACATGTCAGACTGGTTCATTAACATGCACATCTATTACATACATGTCAGACTGGTTCATTAACATGCACATCTATTACATACATGTCAGACTGGCTCATTAGCATGCACATCTATTACATTCATGTCAGACTGGTTCATTAGCATGCACATCTATTACATCCATGTCAGACTGGTTCATTAACATGCACATCTATTACATACATGTCAGACTGGTTCATTAACATGCACATTACATACATGTCAGACTGGTACATTAACATGCACAGCTATTACATACATGTCAGACTGGTTCATTAGCATGCACATCTATTACATATGTGTCAGACTGGTTCATTAGCATGCACATCTATTACATACATGTCAGATTGGTTCATTAACATGCACATCTATTACATACATGTCAGACTGGTTCATTAACATGCACATTACATACATGTCAGACTGGCTCATTAACATGCACAGCTATTACATACATGTCAGACTGGTTCATTAGCATGCACATCTATTACATACATGTCAGACTGGTTCATTAGCATGCACATCTATTACATACATGTCAGACTCGTTCATTAGCATGCACATCTATTACATACATGTCAGACTGGCTCATTAATATTCACATATATTACATACATGTCAGACTGGTTCATTAACATGCACATCTATTACATGTCAGACTGGTTCATTAACATGCACATATATTACATACATGTCAGACTGGTTCATTAACATGCACATCTATTACATACATGTCAGACTGGTTCATTAACATGCACATTACATACATGTCAGACTGGCTCATTAACATGCACAGCTATTACATACATGTCAGACTGGTTCATTAACATGCACATATATTACATACATGTCAGACTGGTTCATTAACATGCACATCTATTACATACATGTGAGACTGGTTCATTAACATGCACATTACATACATGTCAGACTGGCTCATTAACATGCACATCTATTACATACAGGTCAGATTGGTTCATTAACATGCACAGATATAAGGCTTCTTATTGATACTTTTCCTAAGATGCTGAATAATTTGTTGATGCTATGTATATGTGCAGCAAGTATTTAAGTTTTTCTTTCTCATTTCTGAATAAATTTCTGGGAACATATATTACAAATGGATATTTTTCTAAGTATAATACTTATAGGGTAAATCAGCAACTGCTAGATGCATTTATGTTTGACATGTCTATTTCTTATTTGTTATATTACAATAATAATCATTCAAAGAAAAGAATATTTTCTAACTTAAAATTTCAGATTGAAGATTTTGTCATCCCTGCTACTAGACTAAACTAAAAGTTTTCAGGTAAAAAAATTAGTTAACAAAGATGAGCAGTAAAAAGCAATGGATACTTTTATCAATGAAACTTGGTTGATTCCCACTGTTTAGTATTTTACAACATCACTTGGTGGAGTTCATGCCCATTATTGTCAGACCCACCTAAATATTTGTTTCACATATTAACTCCCTAATTATTATTCAAAAGTCAGAAGGCAGTTTGATATCAATGATGCCAAAGTTGACTGTCATTGTCAATTTTCAAGATCATATGTCTGTAGAGTTATAGCCTTGCATTTTTAGACCCATCGAGTTTCGTATCCACATAATCTTGCCTTTAGTTCCACTCTGGGGTTATGGAGCAATGCCAGTTTTATGTCCACATAATAATGTCTTTAATTCCACTCTGGGGTTATGGAGCAATGCTAGTTTCATATCAACACAATAATGCCTTTAGTTCCACTCTGGGGTTAAGAAACAATTCTGAAAGATGGTGCAGATACAGGGAAAGCTTGTTTGCTATTCAACTGTCATTTTGTAGATAATATTAATATACAGTATTATTACATGTCTTTCACCTACTTGGATTGATATCAACATCATCATCAAAGACTAATCTCCTTGTAACATTCATAATACTGATATTAGGTATATATTTCTTGCAACTATTTATAGCACATTTCCCACAACTATCACCAGCCTTCTCTTTCATCATCTGGCCTATGTGTGCATAAGAGTAATCATAGCAAAGCTAACGATGTTGCCACGATGACTTGGCTGTATTCACCAGGCGTTGTCACACAGGTTGTCCAACATTGCTTACTCAGATATAAGTGTTTAAGTTTTGTACATTTGGACATGCTGTTACTCAGCATCATATATCCATCTTTACACATGGTCACATTAGTAACCTCAAAATCATAAAGTTCCGTCATCTTGTCCAAGATGAGTAGTGCATTCTCCAGATCCAGATTCTTTAGTGATAATGTCCTTAGTCCTTTACACAGAGACAGGCTGGTACAGAGTCTAACATTTCCATATTTACACATGGTCACACTATCAATGATGAGAAAATACAGTTCCTCCATGTTGTCCAACCTGAGTAGTCCATCACCCAGATCCAGATTCTTCAGTGATAATGTTGTTAGTCCTTTACAATGAGACAGACTGTTACACAACAACTCCATACTGTCTTTGCACATAGTTATATTATCAAGAGTGAGTTCTTCAAGCTGATTCAGGCTTTCAAGGTTGAGTAGTCCATCACCAAGATCAAGATTCTTCAGTGATAATTTCTCTAGTTGTATACACCAGGACAGGCTGTTACACAACATATTCATGCTATATTTGTGCATAGTTACATTATCAAAGGTGAGTTCAACAAGCACATTCAGGCTTTTAAAGCTAAGTCGTCCATCACCCAGATCCAGATTCTTCAGTGATAATGTCCTTAGTCCTTTACACCAAGACAGTCTGTTACACAAAATCTCCATACTGTCTGTGCTTATAATTATATTATTGAGGGTGAGTACAACAAGCTGATTCATGATCAAGCTATTAAGGTTGATTAGTCCATCACCCAGATCCATATTCTTCATTGATAATTTCTGTAGCTGTGTACACTGGGACAGACTGTTACACATCAATACTTTACTGGTCTTACACATTTCTACATTATCAAGGGTGATACAAGTCAGTCTGTCCATGTTGTGCAATTCAAGCTGTCCAATACCCAGATCCATATTCTTCATTGATAATTTCTGTAGCTGTGTACACTGGGACAGACTGTTACACATCAATACCTTATTGATCTTACACATTTCTACATTATCAAGGGTGATACAAGTCAGTCTGTCCATATTGTGCAAATCAAGCTGACCCATATCCAGATCCATATTCTTTAATGATAATTTCTGTAGCTGTGTACACTGGGACAGACTGTTACACATCAATACTTTACTGATCTTACACATTTCTACATTATCATGGATGATACAAATCAGTCTGTCCATGCTATAAAGTTCATGCAGTTCATCAGTCTGATCCAATACAGCACATAAGTCAAAATAATAATCCAGATTAGGACAATTGAGACGAATATACTTTCACAGCAATGGCTTACATGTCATGGTTTCTTCTTCAAGACTTACCTCAGTCAGACTGGTACACTCTGACAAATCCAATGTAGCATCATCTAACTTACACCTAACCAGTTTTAGACAACTGAGCTGAGTACACTTTGACAGCAATAGTTTACCTTTCACGGTCACATCTTCAAGACTGAGATTAGTCAGACTGGTACACTCTGACAATTCCAATGTTGCATCATCAATGTTACCATTCACATTCAGATACTCGAGATGAGTACACTTTGATAGCAATAGTTTAGCTTTCATGGTCACATCTTCAAGACTGAGCTCAGTCAGACTGGTACACTCTGACAAATCCAGTGTTGCATCATCAAAGTTACTACCATACAGATTCAGACACTTGAGCTGAGTACACTTTGATAGCAATAGTTTACCTTTCATGGTCACATCTCTAAGAGTGAGATCAGTCAGACTGGTACACTCCGACAAATCCAATGTTGCATCATCAAAGTTACTACCATTCAGATTCAGACACTTGAGCTGAGTACACTTTGATAGCAATAATGTACCTTTCATGGTCACATCTCTAAGACTGAGATTAGTCAGACTGGTACACTCTGACAAATCCAATGCTGCATCATCAAAGTTACTACCATTCAGATTCAGATACCTGAACTGAGTACACTTTGATAGCAATAGTTTACCTTTCATGGTCACATCTGCAAGACTGAGATCAGTCAGACTGGTACACTCTGACAAATCCAATGTTGCATCATCAAAGTTACTACCATCCAGATTCAGACACCTGAGCTGAGTACACTTTGATAGCAATAGTTTACCTTTCATGGTCACATCTCTAAGAGTGAGATCAGTCAGACTGGTACACTCCGACAAATCCAATGTTGCATCATCAAAGTTACTACCATTCAGATTCAGACACTTGAGCTGAGTACACTTTGATAGCAATAATGTACCTTTCATGGTCACATCTCTAAGACTGAGATTAGTCAGACTGGTACACTCTGACAAATCCAATGCTGCATCATCAAAGTTACTACCATTCAGATTCAGATACCTGAACTGAGTACACTTTGATAGCAATAGTTTACCTTTCATGGTCACATTTTCAAGACTGAGATCAGTCAGACTGGTACACTCTGACAAATCCAATGTTGCATCATCAAAGTTACTATCATTCAGATTCAGACACTTGAGCTGAGTACACTTTGATAGCAATAGTTTACCTTTCATGGTCACATCTTCAAGACTGAGCTCAGTCAGACTGGTAAACTCTGACAAATCCAATGTAGGATCATCTAACTCCCAACTAACCAGTTTTAGACAACTGAGCTGAGTACACTTTGATAGCAATAGTTTACCTTTCATGGTCACATTTTCAAGACTGAGATCAGTCAGACTGGTACACTCTGACAAATCCAATGTTGCATCATCAAATTTACTACCATTCAGATTCAGATACTCAAGCTGAGTACACTTTGATAGCAATAGTTTACCTTTCATGGTCACATCTTCAAGACTGAGCTCAGTCAGACTGGTACACTCTGACAAATCCAATGTTGCATCATCATCTAACTCACACCTAACCAGTTTTAGACAACTGAGCTGAGTACAC
This sequence comes from Sinohyriopsis cumingii, assembly GCA_028554795.2. Taxonomy (NCBI): domain Eukaryota; kingdom Metazoa; phylum Mollusca; class Bivalvia; order Unionida; family Unionidae; genus Sinohyriopsis; species Sinohyriopsis cumingii. The sequence goes on along the minus strand of JAPYKE020000322.1, from coordinate 715,100 downwards.
TTTGATAGCAATAGTTTACCTTTCATGGTCACATCTTCAAGACTGAGATTAGTCAGACTGGTAAACTCTGACAAATCCAATGCAGGATCATCTAACTTACAGCTAACCAGATCCAGACACTTGAGCTGAGTACACTTTGATAGCAATAGTTTAAGTTCCATGGTCACATTTCTAAGACTTTGCAAATCCAACATAATGTCACCTTGGTAAAAATCATCCTGAATCATATACTTGATGAAATCCTCTCCCTTGTGATAAAGAGAGTGCAATTTCAGACTAAGAGTCTCTTCACAGGCTTCCCTGATACAGTTGCTATAAAGTCTACATAGATTCTTCAATTGATATCTTCTGGCATAATTCTGATCATCCCATGTAATAAAATAGTCCATTAGATATTTTCTAACCAGATCCATATCTTCATCACATATTTCATATATCTTCTCATATATCTTTTGACAATGAATTGTGGAAATGCCTGCCACAAATATTATGATATTCTCATTTTTAAATACATCATCAAGTGTATTTAATGAGTCTAGAAAAATGTTGCATCTGTTCTCTCTACAACATATGTTTATGGCTGCAAGAAACTCTTGTACCGTTTTGTGAAGAAATGTCAGACATATTTTCTTCCTAAATATTCCAGGTGAGTCTGAATTTGAAAGAATACCCAAGCCTAGGGCTGTCTGAAACTTTGATAACCCATCGTTTCCAAGTAATTTCACAAGAGCCTTGTTTTCAAAAACCAAGGAAGTTTCTTCTGTATTTGTGGTCAAAAACTGACTTGCAACTTCACACAGAGCAGCCAGAAACTCCTCACCAAATTGCCGAACAAGTGACTGATTTCTTAGCTTATGAGTTAAACTGAAAGTTGTGCTTTCTAGTGGCCATGTTTTCAGCAAAACATTTTTCTTATCATCTTCTTTTTCCTTACTTTCTTGCTTCCTCCTCATAACATCCATGTACCTTTTGACCATTACATTAAAAATGTCCAAGTACAGTTCATGAATTGTTTGTGGGAAGGACTTCTTCTCATACCAAACATGGACAATAAACAGCAGGAGAAGTGGTACATGGACGAGACTAGCAATCAAATCATTTGACCCAATATCCATTTTAAACTGTTTTATGGCAGACTCATCCCTGTAGTACTTATCAAAGATCCTCTTGGCAAACAACATACTGTTTTCATAGCTGAAGCCCTGGAGATCCAGCAACAAGTCAATATCAGCAGATCTGATTAGATTTAACTGACCAATCTTCCATGGTCGAGTTGTGGCTAGAACTGTAAGGTGCGGATACAGGCTCCTTTGCATTATTTTTTGAATGAAGGATGATGAATATCCCATTTCATCGAGGCCATCCATAATAAGTAAAACCTTGTTGTTCTCTGCTTGCCCAATTAATGCTTCAATATGAGACCTGTGCGACATACCTTGTGATTCATGAAGTGGGAATTGTGTGTGTACCACATCCATCAATGTTTTCTCATCTGAGATGTCTCTAAGACAGACATACAATAAAACATCAAACCTGAGCATCTCATCTTCATGTTCCAGACCATTTGTTTCAGATTTGTCAGAGACTGTAACATCATTAAGATTTAATTTTTTCTTTTGGACAGAACACCAAGTATGCACAAGTTTCCTACAAAAAGTAGATTTTCCTTGACCAGCAGGAGCTTTAACAATAATACGTGTTACATTCTTGCCATCTTTATAAAAAATCTGTCTAAAACTTGTGACCTTCTTCTTATTATCTTTTTTCTCATTCTTCCTCTGTTGAACAGACTCTTCTATTTCTTCTTCTATGACTAAGTCTGTGTAGAAATCTTCAAGGTTTTTCAAGTTGACAGCACTTTCAAATACTGGGCTCATTGAAATCACCTGGACATGTTCATAGGCCTTAATTAGCAACCGTTGTATCTCTTGAACATCTAAAAAGAAAATTAAATTTGTGATCAATAGATTTAACAACACAAGTAACAACAGCTAAAGTGAAGAATTAATATTATCATCATCAAGATGAATAGCATCAGCAACAAGAACAACAACAATAATAATAATAATAACAATAATAATAATAATAATAATAACTGTGTTAGTCAAAATCATCAAAGGAGTACAGAACTTATATGATAACCCCAGGGCACTTGCCTTGCCAGTGTTATGAACAAGTGGGAGACAGGTTAATACTATAGCATGGTTCTCTTACTGGATAATAATAACTATAACAATAATAATTGCAGCAACTGCATCAGTCCAAGCCATGATAAAGCCCCCTCCCCAATATGAATTTCAGGGATTTTCAATTAAATGAAATAATTTTTGATAATGTATTGCTTGTTTGAAAAGACTGATCCATTTGGTAAAATGGAAGAGACTTTAAAAAGCAGCTCCATTAACCAGGGTATTGCTCAAATACATTCACAATATTCATGATTTTACACTAATAGTTTCTTTTTTAATTCTACTTAATTTAAATTGATTCCTGAAATATATTTAGCACAACAGACAATGACTCATAATTTCTTGAAGGAAATTATATCATGAATTAAACTGCAAATCAGATCCTAAAAGTAAAGAATATATATATATATATATATATATATATATATATATATATATATATATATATATATATATATATATATATTAAATATATTAATAGGATGTTCCTGCAACAAGTGCGACAACAACTGCTAATATTGGAAACATGTCAGAGGAATGTTTTGTGGCAGTGATACAAATCTTAACACTTACAAAAAAGTAAATAGTCTGGCGAAATGTTTTCCTGTGCAAGTAAGTCCAATTAGTTATATATTAATTGTTAAATTTATTAAAGTACCAATATTATGAATGTTTCAATATATCTTAATTTGTTTAAAAATTACTATTAATATGTTTATATACAGTTTATTTTCCTCAATATCATTTATTTTATTTTTGATAATTAAAATGAAATGAAAGCTGTTCAGTTTGAAAACTTAAAAAGTAATCTAAAGTAGCCATTGACAGTAATGTATAAAAATATTATTAATGTTTCTACTTATAAAAATTGAAGTGGAAGTCTAAATTGGAGGAAATATTTACCAAACTAACTAATTGCAGCTCTTGGGAAGAGGCAAAAATGATATACCCAGAGCATGCTGAAAAGGTGGATAATTTTTTTAGGCAACTCAAATTTTATTAACTTGCACAAGATTGTATTTTTAAAAAATGGAGGTGACATCAAGTGAAAAAAAGTTTATTTTGTAATCTTACCTACCCTTCTAAAATCCCAATTACATGTATTCAGTTTGTAATCTGTAGTAATTATCAAAAAATTTATTAAGAGAAATAATTACAAATGAAACCAAAAATTTTGTATAGCCTGATACTGGAAGGATTTATATTTCAATATTAATCCAGGCCACTCTGGGTTTATTACCTCTATATGTCATTGAGAAAGTTACTTAGCTATTTCCTTAAAATAGTATAACCAATAATCTGTTTAAAGTAAACCTAAGAAGAATCCAAACAATCAACCGTCCTTGTACATCAAAAGCCAACAACTGGTCACCTGTGTTTGCTGTTACATTTTACACATGAAATAGATAAAATAGTTTCTATTTATGACAATGGTACTGAAAGTATTTATTTAACTTTTAAGAAAAATTAACATGTATTGTGTGTAAATTTCAAGATAACATTGGAAAATATGATCACATTTAACATATTGGCATTTTATCACATAGTTGGTATAGTTTCCCTATAGTATCTACAGTTTCATATTTTTTATATTACAGTGCTACACTAACACAACCCTAGCTATACAGTGCCATATTAACACAACCCTAGCTATACAGTACCACATAACACAATTCTAGCTATACAGTACCACATAACACAATTCTAGCTATACAGTACCACATAACACAATTCTAGCTATACAGTACCACATTTGCATAATCCTAGCTATACAGTGCCTGTAACAAGATAACCGGGTGGGATTTTCAAATTCACAACAAAACTGCAGAGAGGAAAAAAAGCTTGGATCACATGCAGTCAGCATGGATTCCTATGTCTATCCCTACTCCCTGAAGAAATAAATTGAAAGCCACTATGATTGCTACACAAAGGAGCTTAGGTGGCTCAGTGGCTAAGACATGGCATTTCTGACCAGAATATTGTTTAATAATGTGATGTTAGCAACTGTCAAGTCCTATTTATATAGTGCTACGTTAGCTATACCCTAGCTATACAGTGCCACCATTTAATACAACCCTAGCTATACAGTGCGACATTAACACAGTCCTAGCTATACAGTACCACATAACACAATTCTAGCTATACACTACCACATGAGCATAATCCTAGCCATCAGTGCGACATTAATACAATTCTAGCTATAAAATGCCACATTAGCACAATCCAACAAAACAGTGCTGCATTAAGATAGTCCTAGCTATGTGGAACCACAATGGCTCAATCCTAGCTATACAGTGCTACATTAACACAATGAAACTGTACAGTGCCACATAAGCACAACCCTAGCTATACAGTGCCACATCTGCATAATCCTAGCTATACACTGCCACATTAACACAGTCCTGGATACCCAGTATACAGTGCCAAAGATGTTGCTGTTTTGGGGTTTAATGCCATTTCTCAGTGCAAGATAGGCTATATATGGTGGCCAGTATAAATGATTCAGGAAGAACCCAGGAAAACCCCAGTAAGCACAACCAACCCTGGGAAGCTACTCACAGGTTTCTCACATACGCACACTGGCTAAGCCTGAGCTTTGAACCCATGCAGACAGAAGTTGAAATGGCAGTGGTCACTTAAAATGGCAAGTGCTTTTGACCACTTGGCCACCCAAAACCCCTCAATGCCACAGTAAAACAACCCTAGCTATGCAGTGCCATGTAAATTTAGGTACTTCCTAAAGAGAACATAAAACAAATTAAAAATGCCAAATTAAAAAAAAAGAATGTCATATATTTTATATAAACTGTTAAATAATAACCCCAAAGCCTTCCTAGCTGAACAATCACACAATATGTCCAAGGCAGACTGTGGATCAGCATCATTTTGACCAAACTGGAAGGTGTTTAGACCAGGATGTTATCTGCCAAATTTGACCAAATTTCATGAAGCTAATTTCGAGAAGTCTTTCAAAGACTTTTCTATTGTTAGTAATGGTGACCATACTCAATAGCAGAATGAATTCATTTTAATGAATGTTGGAGGAAATGACAAATTGACATTTTAATGAATGATGGAGGAAATGACAAATTGACATTTTAATTAATGTTGGAGGAAATGACAAATTGACATTTTAATTAATGTTGGAGGAAATGACAAATTAACATTTTAATGAATGTTGGAGGGAAGAACAGATTGGTATCATTTTAATGATGTTGAAGGGAATGGCAGAGTGGCATCACTGTAATGAACGTTGGAGGGAATGGCAAATTGGTATCATTTTAACGAATGTTGGAGGGAATGGCAAATTTGTATCATTTTAACAAATGTTGGAGGGAATGGCAGATTGGTATCATTTTAATGAATGTTGGAGGGAATGGCAAATTGGTATCATTTCAACGAATGTTGGAGGGAATGGCAAATTTGTATCATTTTAACGAATTTTGGAGGGAATGGCAGAGTGGCATCATTTTAATGAATGTTGGAGGGAAGGACAGATTAGCATCATTTTAATGAATGTTGGAGGGAAGGACAGATTGGTATTATTTTAATGAATGTTGGAGAGAATGTCAGACTAACACCATTTTAATGAATGTTGAAGGGAATGGCAGAGTGGCATCATTTTAATGAATATTGGAGGGAAGGAGAGTTGACATCATTTTAATGAATATTGGAGGGAAGGAGAGTTGACATCATTTTAATGAATGTTGGAGGGAAGGACAGATTGACTTAATTTTAATGAATGTTGGAGGGAAGAACTGATTGACATCATTTTAATAAATATTGGAGGGAAGGAGAGTTGACATCATTTTAATGAATGTTGGAGGGAATGCCAGATTAACGCTGTTTTAATGAATGTTGGAGGGAAGGACAGATTGACATCACTTTAATGAAAGTTGGAGCTTATAGTGTTTTCTGCCAAGTCTGGTCAAATTCTACTGAGGGATTTTGAGTGGTCAGTTTTAGATGTTTATGTTCTAGTAACAATGACCACAACTGATGGCAAATTGGCATAATTTTTACAAAACTGAAACCCATCTAAGTCATGATGCCTTCTGCAACATTTGGTCAAATTTTGTTGAGCAGCTTTTGAAAAGAGTTATCTGAAAGTTATATCTTTTAGGAATGTTGGCCATATTTGAAAGTGAATTGGCATAATTTGATAAATATGACAGACATTCAGTGCAAAATGCTTTCTGTCAAATTTGAATATCTGCTGTTGAGTAGTTTTAGCTTACCTGGGCATAAGACCAAGTGAGCTTATAGTATGGCCCTTTATCCATCATCTCTTGTCTCATGCATGCATCCATCCTGCTTGTTGCAATTCTAGAGTTCATATTTCTAAACTGATTCAAATCAAACTTGAACATGAGTGTATGTAATCAAAACTCTTAGACAAGTTCGATAATGAGTGAAATCCATACATCATGACAAAGATTTTTTATGTCTGATTGGTTAATTGCACTGCTGTTCTGGAGGCCATATTTTACTCAAATTTGGAATATATGCTTGCATCATTAAGGTCTCAAATGAGTTAGATAATGAGAGATATCCATGCATAATAATGAGGTAATCATGCCTCTGATTGGCTTAGCTTCTTAGCAGAATATGGGACACATTTCTGATCCAATCTTGATCAATCTTGGAATTTATGCTTATATCATCAAGCTCTTGAATGAGTTTGATAGTGAGTGAGATCCATGCTTATTAATTAGGTGATCTTGCATCTGATTGGCTGTGCTTGTTATCATTCTGAAAACCTAATTTCTACTCTGTTTTTGATGACACTATAAGTATGAGTTTATACAGTTCTTGCCCTGTTAAGGTACCCATCTGTAGTATGAAAAGTGATTGCCATTCTAGATGGGGAGCAAGACATATGTGAACAACAAGTATAAAAGTATACCAGGCATTAAAAAGGTTCAATATTTAATATTTTCACTTATAAATCATTAAGAGATGTTATGGAATCAAGGCAATACAAAATTTGTATGCATGTTATTTTAAATAATTGTAAATAATCAGATAATCATTCATCCTGGTACAAACCAACTTGTCTAGTTGAAATTTGTCAATAAAGTCTGGGTACATACATTTGGTGGCAACTTGTCAATAAAGTCTGGGTACATACATTTGGTTGCAACTTGTCAATAAGTCTGGGTACATACATTTGGTTGCAAATAGTCAGTAAATTCTGGGTACATACATTTGGTTGCAACTTGTCAATAAAGTCTGGGTACATGCATTTGGTTGCAAATAGTCAGTAAAGTCTGGGTACATACATTTGGCTGCAAATAGTCAGTAAATTCTGGGCACATACATTTGGTTGCAACTTGTCAATAAAGTCTGGGTACATGCATTTGGTTGCAAATAGTCAGTAAAGTCTGGGTACATACATTTGGTTGCAACTTGTCAATAAAGTCTGGGTACATACATTTGGTTGCAAATAGTCAGTAAAGTCTGGGTACATACATTTGGTTGCAACTTGTCAATAAAGTCAGGTTACAAACATTTGGTTCCAACTAGCATTGTTCATCCCTTCCATTTTCCCACTGAAGTGGAATGTATACCTGATGATGCTTATTGGAATCTCGATGAAATCAAATTTTCAGAAGTTATCAAAAAACTCCACCTTTTATTTTTTTAGTCGAACTGCTTTCACTTTTTCTTTTAAGTTGAGAATTTCTGACATTTTGCAAGAACTCATTCCTTCATTGGCAATCTGTAGTTATTATGCAATATGCTCAGTCTTTACAAAGGAAGTGAGCTTGTCATGAGATGGACTGGTTTAAGTCTGGTACAACCTCAAGTACATTTTGTAATTTATTAAGGAGATGTCACAATGGCCAGCTTACCAGTCTGGCAACTGTTGTCAAGCTGTTTGGAACTGAACTGTAGCGACGATAACTGGGTTACTTACTCTTAGACTGAATTAAAGTTACAGTATGTTTGAACAAATGTCAAAGAATTAAACTGAGAAAATCAACAATATTCAAGATTTATTTTAATAAACTCCATTATCAGGTCATTCATGAAGGTCATTCATGAAGGGTCATTCTGGCAAATTTTGCACTAATATACGAGCCACTAGCTATAATAGAAGTGTACTTCTGAACACAAATAAGTGTTACTATGATATTCTGTCCATATAAAGTGGGGGATGCTGGTCAGAAGTGGGTGGGAGGCTTTCAAGAAAGGGACAACATTTTCCTCAAGATCTACTGTGAATTACCTCTGTGATTTGGAAAACTCTGTTATAATTTTAAAACAATAATTTTACAATACAGGATTCATGAATTTTAATAGAATAAGTTATATAAATTAACAAAACAATACACCTTAAGATGTAAATTGAAAAATCAGGAAATATATCAAATACAAATAAAATATTTAAATAAATAAATAAAAGCTCTTAACTATTTTAAATATTTTACATGCAATGTTGGGAATGCATTTGCTGTGTTCTGATTAATAACAATGTAGGTATGGTTTGTGGATTTCTGATACACTCTATGAATGTCATTGCCCAACTAAGCTTAAAGTTTACTAAACACCCTGGTATTGTCCTATTAAAAACACCTGACATATTTTGTTGATTTACATCCTTACATGTATATTCATTATTCCATGACAATTCAGATGTTAAATTTTACTAGTCACACATTATTCGATAATTATATTTGGTATTTTTGGCCTGTGTTAAAATAAAGACAAAAATAAATGAATAAATTAAACAAACAATAAGTTAAAATAATTTTCTTCTGAACCATTTCCAAAGCTTTAGATATGGATCCACCTTTTGTCCAAATGACAATCTGGGAAATAGTCTGACCATGGAACAAAAAATAATTGAGAACTTCCAAATTTTTCTAAATGTTATGACCAGACCACATTTCTTCTTGATCATATATAATATACAGCAAATTAAATCAAATACAAATTATTTTGAGTCATTATATAGTCTATACTGTGTTAAAAAATGATAAGCAATTGATGAAACACCAGTCTGTATACTTACTTGGCCTTCAGGTCAGATGAGATAAAATATATGATATTGCACATGAAGGATTTTACACTGGTCCCTGTGATCACTGCCATTATAAGAATTGAATAGAACAATTATGTACCACATGCTGAACGTCTCCCAATGACAGTGAACCTTTGGTGCCAAACAGACCAATCAGATATCACATCACCAGTATATCTAGGTTTCCAGAGTAGCATACAGTATATGGGGGCGCTCACCAGTTATTATGTACTTTTGAGAGAGTGACTTATGTAAGGTGAAGTTGTTTGCATTTAAAACATGCACAGTATAGAGAATGTTGACATACCTCTATGCTACATTAATGTAATGTGGATGATATTTCTCTGGATATTATACTTTTGGAAATTGTACATGATCTAAGCACACAGCTAACTAAAATGACTCTAGTCTAAAGTACACTATCCACAACAGCTATTAAAATAGGGAAAATGAATTTTGCAAGACTAGACAATATCAGCTTCTGAAAGTGCTTATGTTATTGTTATTGTTAGTATAGGGTTTAACGCCATTTTTCAGCACAAGATAGGCTATACATGGCAGCCAGTTTTAATGGTGGAGGAAGAACTCGGGAAAACCCCGGAAAGAACCACCGACCCACGAGAAGCTACTGGCAAGCTTTCTCACATATCCACATTGGCCGAGCCCGAGACTCGAACCCACGCAGACAGAGGTGAGATGGCAGTGATCCGTGACGGAGAGCGTTTTAGACCACTCGGCCACTCGGGGCAAAGTGCAATGAATGAATTACTAAATATATAAAATGTAAAAAAATGTATCAGCTCTTTTTTATACAATTTACCTCTGAAGTTCAGGAAGTGAAAATGACAAAGTGGAGCTAGCACTTTTGTTTTGAAAGGTGCACATCTGGAGTAAGGCCAAGCTGTATACTCTATAAACCATATTACACCCATCAATCATACACCAAAATAAAGAGAATAAAAGATTCTTTGAATTATACCAAAGATATACAAGGTCTTTTTTAAATAGCCAGTATAACCAGTGAGGACAGCCAGGGAAATTCTTTTTCTTTAAAATTCTAATGTAAAATACGAAACTGTAAAGTGCCACCTACGTTGTTGGTACAGTCTAAAGTACATCTTAAAAGGTACAGCAATTGATCCTTGACCATAAAATGCTGAGGCACAGATAAAAATCCATAATATGAAAAAGACCAAGAGACTTAAACAATTCAAATTTGCAATTTTCTGCAATGACATGTAATTCTTCATCATTGAAGGTATTTACACTAGGCCCATAGTTTTACAATGCAAGACATTGACCCTGATATATATGATTTTGGGTGGCGGGGTGGGGGATCATACATCTTACTGCCATAACATTAAGTGCCATGTAGCTCTGCTCCATATTAAGACCGTTGTACAGCTTTTAGTGTAATTACATACTATGACTTTTTCCATACTGAAGTAAATCCAGGCACACGCAAGTGGATGCATTTTTCAAATTCTATTGACTGCCATTCAAATTGGTGGTAGCTGAGGAATGCTGAGGTTGACTGAGGGATGCATTTTCTTAATGAAACAAAATGTCTAATCACATTCACCTGAATGGATTAAATCATGCCATCTATACTTTGGCTATTACTTACGCAGAATAAACACCGCCAGTAGGATGTAACTTCGAGGAGGTTGGGAGAGTGCATTCTGATTATGACTGGGTAAGTATTATTGAAGAAATATATTTTGCTCTAAAACTTGGCCTATTCTTCAAATACATGATAATAACTTAGTAGAATAGGTAAGTAGTGGAGGGAGTCAATCCTCTTACCCATGAGAAGGCCCAACACCAGTCTCCTAAGGTATGTGAGACAGCTTCAAATCTTGAGATATATACAAGCTGAAGTAGTGATGCCATATGCCATAAATTCCCAAGGCCGTGTCTCTGAGAAGACATTAAATCATACGGAAAGGCAGCCTGTTGAAATGCTGTTAAATTTTTCTCCTGGTCAAACTCACACCTTGTGATAAACAATCAGATCTCAGAGGTAAGCTACCACATGTTGACTGTTATTTCATTTCATCTTGAGTTAGTTGCCTGATTAGAGAATAAATATGAGATCTCACTTTTTCACCACCTTGTAATGGTGAACATTCATTTATTTATTTATGTTTATGGGTTTGGACTTCTACAATGAATATGCATCTTTCATTTGTATTGTGCATTAGTTATCCATATAAGAGATCTTCACTTAAGAATTTAAGTATTCCCATCAATAATCATCAATCTTGGATGAATTTTATTTAATTGTGTTTAACTGAGAGAACTTGTTTATTTAATTCAATCATTCATTGGAATTAAAAAGTGTTTGGTTTACTTAGAAATTTAGCTGTCTGGAATTATTGTGAATTCATATAAAGACATGTTTGGATTATATCATCATGATTAATTAGCACTATTGATAGATATATCAGAATACTTGATACTTCTGGACTTCATAGAACATTTAGAACTATTTAGGATTTCATTCACCTCACTGTAAGTTATTTGCCAAAGTCAAACCCAAGGAAACCACAACTTGCTGGCTTCCCAAAATAATAGCAGGAGGTGGGCACCCCAACCTGCTGTGCTGGCATCCATATGAATTGTGGTTCCTGGAGGCTTGACCTATAAAGGAACATCTCCTGTAAGCTAAGTGAGGATGTCCAATTTACTGAGTTGTTACCAAATATCTGTTTCTAAAACTGTTTGGTCCCATGTGCAATGCTTCCATAACCATTGGGACAATATAATCATTTACAATGGTCTCAGTAACAGGTGACCAAGAACTATGAAATCCATTGCAACAATAGTGAAAGAAGTTTTGAGATGAGATGTGATTCTTTGAGCAAATAGAAGACACCATTGAGATTATCTTCAAACCACGGTCCTGAGGAACACAGGCCCTGGACCCTGTTCGTGTGCATTTTGAACTCTGCCCCAAAATGGATGAGATGATTGGATGGGATTATACCAGATTTGTACTTTTTGACAAGGAATCCAAGGCAGGCTAGAAGTTAAACAATTGAATTCATGTCTGAACTTATAATATAACTCAACTGGTAATTTTAGAGTATGTCATCATTTGCCCTTGAGCACTTCATTTTCAAATGTGTACTTGGCTTGTATATCAGGTCTTTGTCTTCTGTGCCCTATAGCTGTCCTGCTTCTCTCCTCCCTGCTCTGAAAAGGCTACTGAGGTCTGTGAAACTGGGCCTGTGTGAGATTTACCCGCTTTTGAACTTCCACCACATACCCATGAAATAGTAGCTTCCGTGACAATGGATGTAATCTGAGTGTGGCCTTATGATGCTCTTTGAGGAAGACAGAACTGCTTGCTGGATGACAGACATGGATACCAAGTCAAGCAAAGAGCACATATTGTAAGGACATTCAAGACTAATTGTGGCATGGCATTGAAATGTGCATGCTTCATCCATACTGAAGAAGGTTATGATATTTAGAGGCCTAATACATCAGTCAAAGGATAGGACTACTGCACAAAATATGTATCTTTTATAGTACACTTTATTAAATTTGAATGGAGAGTTCTGTCAACATGTGAGTCTTGTATCTGCCACTCTGAAGAGTGTACAAAGTCTGCCAACTCATAAAACTTCATCAGTTGCTTAAATGTAGGCTGGTGTTTCTTTGCCAAGTGGAACAGGAGGAGGTGCACAAAATTCAGACAGGAGCAAACAAATGAATTCATTAGCTGTCATTCTGAGGACAAGTAAAGACACTGAAACTTGCGAGCAAGCGAAGAATGGGGTGATGAAAATGCCTCCTGCAATATTTGTTATGGTTTTGTTGAAGGTTAACAATGCCAGCTGTGAACCATACTGGTAATCTGTCCAATTTTTTATACATGATAACTTGAAGATGATCATTGTCTATTGCCTGTGGTCCAGGCAATCGTTTGGGGCACCTGGCTCTAACACATCACTTTAGCCAGTACCACAGTAGTAAGTTGTTACAGGCCATCCTGTACTTATTTAACACTGGTTGGCAATGGCATTAAGCTGAGCTATATTCATAAAGGTACCAAGCCTAATTGGATCTATAATATTTATAGAACCGCTCCGGTGGCCTAGTGGTTAGAGCGTCCACCTCGGATGTGGGAGGTCGTGGGTTCGATCCCCGGCCGAGTCATACCAGAGACTTACAAAAATGGTACTAACAGCTGCCTCGCTTGGCGTTCAGCATTAAGAGGTTAGTGTTAGGACTGGTCGGCCTGGTGTCAGGATAATGTGACTGGGTGGGACATCATGCTACATGTCTGCGGCATGATGTCCCAGTGCTAGACATCACTATAAACTGCCACATTGCAGACTTCATAGCGATATGACTGAAAAATTGTTAAAGCTACGTTAAAAATCAAAATCACATCACATCACATAATATTTATAGAATGTGTTATGGTAATATACTGTCCTAGGTCCATAATAGAAACTGGGTACAATGGCAGTAAATGTGCCAATAGTTACCCAGGTACTCTGGCAGATGTTATACGACTAAAAATGTTCAAGGAGAGGGATTCTGTTAAACTGCAGAATGAGTTGCTTCAGGAAAAGGACATATCAATAGCGATTTACAAAGTCTGAAAGAATAATTCTACATTGATGTAATACAGGATTTAGAATTTGAGGACTTTCTGGCCTTTCAGCGAAAATTAAACATATGCGATATTGACTAGATCAAGTGAATATTGTGCATAAATAATTATAGGTTACTGCATTTGTATGGGAAAATAGGAACGAGTTTTTCGGAATGAATACTGCACGAACTTGTGAGTGCAGTATATCCTTCCGACAAAACAAGTTCATATTTTCCCATACAAATGCAGTAACCTTTTTATTATATGCTCATTTTTTTATTCAACCTAAGGTTTAATTATATAAACAAAATACACTACAAGAAACAACGTAAATGAATGAATGCCGTATTCCAAACTAAATACACAAGCACAGATTTGGCATTACAAAATGACATCATTATTAATGCGCACATAGCTCCGCCCAGATAAATTTGAACTGGGCATTGCATGACTTTTCCATTTGATCTGGAGTGAATATATTTTGGTGTTTTGTTTTGATTGACGAAAGTTTGTGATTTTGGACTGGATTCATCTGCGCAAATTATACATGAAATACATCGGATTGAAGTGGCGTGGGAGAAGCGTGTTTACGTCTGCAAATGTCTTTTTGTTTCTGTCACTGAATGTCTGAAATCATAACGTGGGGAAAATATGAAGTCTTTCAATTGCAATTTTCAAAAAGACGCTGTGGAATTTAATGTGTATTTCATTTTGAGTGCAGTAAGGAGGATGCAATTGCACTTATCATCGAAATTACAGCACACTTTCGAAATGTGTAATGCAGATTGAAAACCTATGACATGACTCATGTAATTCGGATTTGGAGAATTAAGAAAAAACATTTTGAGGAAATTCAGGATGTAAAACTAAGTATATTTTATTTTGACATTCTAATCACCAGCTAAAGAAAACAGTATATGCCTTGTTATTTGTAAGGACCTAATCCATCATTTATATAAGGTAGCTAGCCTAAATCCGTAACATTGTATCAACGCAAAATGTCAAGACAGCTGGGGTTTTTTGCAGTCCACGAAACATGTTTTAGTTCATTCAGAAACAAATAAACAACCACAACGTAAAGAGCCTCTTACGCGAGTGTACATGATTTGTTTACAAATCAAAAGTGCTGGCGTCTGAGTCCATTGTTTATTTACAAAAGAAAGCAGTTCCTTTATTCATGTGAATGCTATATGTGTATTGTCGCGCGCGTTCAGTATCGGGGAATATTGAACGATTCTGTCAATGTAAAGTTAACGGGGAAAAAAATGAGCATATAATAATGTATCATTTTATTTTTTTCTTTATCCTCGTACTATTCCTTATGGATTGTTAGGATTTGTGACAAGAACTTTAACAAACTGCAGATCCAGATAAGTAGCAAAAATAAATGTACATTTTCATATGGTTTTCTGTATTATGGCATGTAATATACAAATTACTCTTTTTCTGTTCAGATTTTTTCTGACTCATATTAGTAATAATGATGCTTATACCCCTCGGAAGGTTGACATGTATGAATTTGCAACAAAACAGTTCAGGTTTGCATTCAATAACTTCCCTTTGATCAGGTAACTGAGTAACTGATCATTAGGATTGACAAGTACACCGTTGACTCTTCATAAACATTTGAAATCTCTAAATGGCACCAAAATGGCCATGGTACTATAATGGGTGGGCTTCTGGTTTCTTTGATTGTTCCTGGTATGCTTCCAGGAAGGGATATGTGATATTGGATCATTGTAAGTACTGACTAAAGAAATTGTATCGGGATGGTCATTACATATATGGGGTTATAGTCAATGATACTACATAAAATGTAGCTGTATATGTGTGTTTGGGTATACAATTAATTTTAATGATGTAATACTTACCTGTTGTTATTGTGTTGCTTATTTTTCTGTGATGCATATTACCCTCATCTGTATAAAATTTCAATTATTCCATTACATGGACAGTTCCAGAAAGTTTTGAACTAGAATAAACACATATCTGCCTGCCACATCATAGGCCCATCTGCAGTCGTCATCCTTTTCTTAAGGGACACAGATTACTCAAGGGACATCAGAGTGTGATGTGAGTAATGAATCTGGCTCAGGTAAGTATGATGTCATTAAAATTATCCCCCATCACAAAAATACTTTTCAATATCATCAATACATCACCTGTCACTAATGTGCCAGAAATGTGCTGATAGCATTAAAATACTGGTACAGAAACATATACCCACCCTCATTGTAGGAATATCCAATAATGTAAGCTGTCATTTGTCTGGGGCACTTTTTGTGCTGCAACTATGAGCCCTAATGAAAATAGGCCTTCACTATGGTGTGCCAAAGGATGAATGTAGAAGGAAAATGAAGTATGTTTGTGACTTTTGTAGGATTCTCCATGACAAGTTAGATGGTCCCATGAGGTAGTAAGGGCCCATGAACGAAGGATCCCTCTCTCGATCATCAGGACAATCCGCTGCCTACCATTTCGGCTTCCTTGAGAAAAGGCCACATAGAACTGTAATGCCCTAACTAAGTATAAGAGTGAATCCTGATCATCCCTGCTATATCCCAAGAATGGCTTCTTTGGGCATCTGTGGGAAGGAGACTGACAATCCTACCTCTTTGTTAGACAACAGATGATTTAGGCTGCAACCAACAACACTGACCCTACTATAAGACCAAAGCCCTGATATCCACGGTGACATAAACAGGAAGAACAGTTTGCCACTTCCATGAAATGAATGTCACCGATCCCATAGGGATTAAGAGGAATTATAAGAAAGCGGTGGCTACCAATCTGATCTTTATCTTGTGTGGCATTTATAAATGTATGCATCTGTAATAACCTTGTCTTAAACCAATCTTGTCCCAATAACAAAGGAGCTCTGATGAGCATTGGTTGATATTCACACATCAGTGACCACTGCCCAGTGACCTATGAATGCTGACTTTTGACTGGTGTTCAATCACTTTTCACTGACCATTATCTAGCCAATAACTATGTCACATGACTCAGATGTGTATGAAGACCTCTCAGATTTTACAGATCAAGATCTTGGCTCTCCCCACAAGAGTGGGTTGACCTACCTTTCTCCATTTCAAGGCTATGGAATCTAAGAGTGTGCTGCTCTTCACAAATGGGCAACTTGTCCCCATCATCACAGTACTGTGGACTTTGAGAGGATTTTTATCTCTTCCCTCATAGGGGTGTGACTCATCCTCTAACTTAAACATTTCTCCCTTGGTCCTAACCACAACAGGCACTGACTTATGGGTCCATGGGTCTTGTATGTCTGCAAAGAGACAGACTCCACATTCTCCTGAGATTGAGGAGTGCCCTTCATCAATGAAGAGCTAATCTTTTCATGAGGCCTGAGGGACTCAGATAAGGATCCAGTATGTTCTGGAGATGTTCTTTCCTTCTTAGTGTATATATGTGTCTACTTTTTGTAATGTCTCTGACCTCTTCTGACAATAAACAGCAGAAAGGACTCACATCTGTCCAATGGCAATTAGTACTTGCAAGGCAGGTGGAATGTGTATCACAATGGAATTTTTTAAGTCCACATTTTCCCCATCCCTGCCTTTACATAGATGCAAACTAGAAAATCTGAAAACAATTGACAATAATATCAAAAACTGATGATAATGTAAATGGATGGCAGGCCACCTGAAGTCAGATGCAATGAATGGTTCAAAACCAAAGAAACACATAATAATTATAAAGAGTATGATCACTAGAACATGATAAAGATGATTATGCTGGTATATGACCTGCTAAAATGAGACTAAAATGAACATATAGCAATAGTCAATGAATCATCATTCATCATATTAAATACACACTAATAGTTGTCAGAAATTACAAATCTGAGAAAAACAACTGTAACTGAAGTAGGATAGAAAAGGTACAATTATAGACTATGGTCCTGATCACTGCTAGGGATATTATTACAAAGGGCACTGCAGACAACTGGAACACATTTGTCTTAAAAGCTTAATAGAAAGCACCTAATACAATCATATATGCAATGGAATTGAGGGAATAATACTTTAACAATATGGAAAGCAGTATTTCAATGCCAAATATGACTTATACAATGCAAGCAAAGGCAAAAATTCTGTATAGCATGAAATTTACGACCAAGTCATAATGTCATCCTTGAAAATGGGGATGACTACAGTGACTGGATCTATGACATGGGGAGCAGAGTGGTAGGGTTTTTTTTCTTCCAGTTCTAAGCTTTCTACAACTTTCCATCTAATGGGAGAATGTAATTTTCATAATTGGATTTGCGTAATTTACATTATGGAAAGGTTAGCAGCGACAGTGACAGGTAAAATATTACTGATATTAAAATACCCTATGCTGTTGGTAAGGTGCAATTAGACCTGGAGCTGTATGTGATACCTTGGGTGGGATGGTTCGGCCATGTTTCTTTCATACCAGACAGTTCTCTGCCATAAGAAAATTGCTTATTGAGGCATTTGTCAAGTGCTGTTTAAAGTTACTATGCAGCTGATGCTAGTGCACAATAAGAATGACCACAGAAATTACATGCAATACCTTCTGGTCTGTAATTAGTCAGTGACTGAAAAGTGTCACATAAGCTTAAAAAAAAGTGGACACCAAATAAATGTCTATACAACTGATATCCATGTTTATCTTGTTTATATTCGTACAGTAATCAGTCAGTGATCATGAACATTCAATAGGTCAAGTGCATATTACTGAATGTACTAGTGACCAGGACAGGTATAAAAAGATGGCATCAACATGCATCTCTTATCACAAAGTTTTAAGTTTAAAAGAGCTACAAAACTTCATCTTGGATAGAAAAGAGCAAGCAATAGTGAAACATGTAGATTAGATGCCTTCCTTAAATGAGAAATTCCAACTGGATTAGTTTGAAAATGCCACCTGACGCAGTATGTAGTCTATCATGACAGACCATTTGCAAATTTTTATCCTTCCATGTCAGACATAGTGAATCACTATCAAGGTTTGTCCTTTTCTGCCATGTTGAGATAAGTATGTTTTAGTTTTACCAGTATTTACCACCATGCCATTGCATGTGCACCAGCTGTCCAGTTTGTTCAGGGCATTCTGTTAAGAAATTTCAAGTTCATGCTTTGTGTTTTGGATGTCTGACCATGTTGTGTCATCTGCATAGAGATCTGTAGATGATATTGAGTCTCTTAGTAAAAGTGTAGGTCATTAGTAAATAAAATAAATGGTAATGGACCTAGAATTGAGACTTGTGGTACTCCATATTGAATTGTTCCAGGTTCAGACTGAACATTATTTATACAAATATGATGTGTTCCTCACTAAGTAAGAAGTAAACCATTTAACTGTGCTTTCATCACATTGGTAGATTTTGAGTTTTTCCAAAAGGACTTCATGATCGACCATGTCAAAAGCTTTCCTGAAATCTACAAATACAGATCCTATTATTCACATGCTTGAAGCCATTTATCAGTTAGGGAGATCAAGGCAGTCTCACAGTAATATTTTTGTCTAAAGCCTGATTGATTAGGGTGTAACAGCAAGTGTGTGGTTAAATATGACATGAATGAGTAATGGACATGTTTTTCAGTCAATTTTTACAAGTTTGGTAGTATTAAGATTGGCTGGTAGATATCAGCATCATCTTTAGAACCAGATTTGTGAATAGGACTTACTTTTGCAGTTTTCCATATTTTGGGCACAGATGAGGTTACAATACTTAAATTGATTATGAATGTTATGCTAGCTATCTACAATAATAGAGGCAGAAGATTTAATGAGTCAAGGACCAATTGATCAAGTCCTGTAGCTTTCTTGGTATCAAGTTCACTGAGACAAATTTTAACAAAGAATTTTGATACTGGTGGGATAAAGAAACATACCTCCTTTGAGATTTTTCTGCTGCAGAACTTTTTCAGTTCAATAAAGTTGTTTTCTGTCACTGGTTCTTTTAACTTTGTGGTAAAGTTGGTGAAAAAATCATTGAAAACATTCGCAATGTAAGTGTCATCAGTGACTATGGTATCATTTACCAGAAGTGAGTGAATTTTATTTGATCTTTGTGTGTTCCTCCAATGAGTTCATTGAAGACTTTCCAAATGGAGTTTGTGTTGCTCCTTTTCTTTTCAAGCAATGATTGATAATACGTTTTTTTAATAGCTTTTTGAATCTTACTTGTTATTTTATTTCTCCATACTTTATATTGTACATGGCTTCCCATAGCCTTGAATTGGTCTTGTGTTTTCATAGCATCAAGGATTTCAATAGTAAGCCAATTAGGTTGAATTTCATTCTTTATGCAATGTACTTATGTACTTATGCTCCTTATCTGAGTATTGAGAAGGTCCTTATTTATATCTCTGAGTATACATGTTTCTTTCTCCTATGCAAGAACATTTTCCATTTGTTTCAAAAAGTTATCATTCCAAATTGCTCTGGAGGAAGGTGTCCTATAAATGAAACCAATTAGATAATGCAGCAACAAAACCTTTTTTCCCATTCTATAGTTTCATTATATGCATGAATTAGCTCCACAAGTTTACAGTTGTAAGTTGCTCATGTGAGCAATATTAGGCCCACGTGACTCTCTTGCTTAGAAAAAGTTATGAAATGTATCTAACATGTTATTGTGTGTATCTGACAAGAAGCTGAAAACATGAATTGTTAACAAATGATGGGCAACAGATTAAACACTATACTACAAGCTTACTTGGCCTTACGGCTAAATGAGATAAAATGCAAGATATTGTGTGTAAAGGATTTTACAGACCACTGTGACCATTGCCATTTTAAAACAATAAATTGAACAGTAATGTACATGTCCCGAATGTCTTCCAATGATAGTGAATCTTGGTTTCCAGACTAGCAAATAGCACATGTTGTAGGTATAGTCAAAAAGTGCATTCTAAATGTTATAGCAATAATTCATGAACAGGAGATGCTTTCAAAGTTGTAGTTTACAGCGAAAACATATTGCACATAACAGAACATTTATCATGTTGAAAATACTATCTACTAAAATTTAGAAAGTTTAAGGTATACACATGAGGACCATATTATTACAATGCAAGATGCTGACCATGTTATTCAGGATTTTGGATGGTGGTGTGGGGTATCGAGGTCTTACAGTCATAACCCTTAGAGCCATGTAGCTCTATTCTGAACGTCAACTTCATAGCTGGAAGCCACATTTTGAAGAATATCTCCCACAGCTAGCACCCATATTAAGGCTATTGTACAGCTTGGAGTGTAATTACATACTATACTTGCCCTAATAACTTTGTCCATACTGAAGTAAATCCAGGCACAATCAAGTTGATATAATTTTCAAATTCTATTGACTTAGCTGTTTTAGTTGGTGCAAGAGAGTTGGAAGCTGTGGAATGCTCAGCTTGGCTGAAAGAATTGGTGTTTTTCTTAAATGAAATTAATGTATCTAATCTAAGTCATCTGAATGGAGTAAATGATGTCATCTATACTTTGTGTTACTACTTGAACAGAAAAAACATTGCCTGTAGGATTTAGCTGTGTGGAGGTTGGGAGGGTGCATCCCTATTATGATTGGGTTAGTATTGTTGAAGAAATATATTTTACTCTAAAACTTGTTTTCTTCAACAAATACATTACCCAGTCATAAACGCTAACACAATAGGCAAGCATTGGAGGTAGTTACATCCTGTTAGTCATGAGATGACCCAACTCCAGTCACCTGAAGTACATGAACTATCTCCAAAGTCTTCATATATATATATATATATATATATATATATATATATATATATATATATATAGGCTTCTCCAAGGTAAGCAACCACAAGTTATTTCATTTGATCATGGTTTATTTGAATGAATACAGAACAAATAAACATCTTATGACCGGATATGAGGTAATGGCCATTCCCATTCCTTGTCAGTATCTCAAGTTTAGATTGACATTCCATTCAATACATTTTACAATTGCAACAAAGTCAACATTCAAAAGCAAAATGATCTCCAACAGGATTTTTAGCTTTTATTTTACGGGAGCAGCCTGAGACACGGTCTATATCACTTCTTTTAAACCATGAAAAACTGATGCCGTCATGTGAATTACCATGAATTAGGTGAAAAAGACTCACTGAATCTTACATATTAAAGTATGAAGAGAGAAATGGTTTTCCCAAGTAAGACTTAAACATAAGCAAAGTAACCAACTCAGACTAGATAGATTTAGTAAAGTTATGGATTAGCATAGTTTAAATATATAATCCAGCTTGATTAATCGATATGATTGATGGGTAGGAGACTGACTTTTAGATTCCACTGTAACTACAATCAATAATAGATTGTGAGCATTGGCACAGTTATTACATCCAGGTAGAACTGATACAAATGCAGTGTTTAAACTGCAGCTAGGAAAGGAAAGCTTGAATGTTGGCAGTGTTATTACATACGGGGATCATTGATACATAGCAGTGTTAAAACTCTGGAGGGGAAACAAATCATAAAGTTTAAGCATAGGTACTGTATTTACATCCAGGAAGCACTGATGCACATCAGTGTTATGAGTGTAATGATAGATTGTGGGTGTTGGCACTGTTATTACATCCAGGGAGCACTGATGCATAGCAGTGATGAAAGTGTAGAGAGGAAAGAAAAGCTGGGATTACACAGAGTTTCCACACCATTAGATGTTGGTCTAATGTATCTTCTCTCACACACAATATTTACATAAACCCTAAGAACAACCAGCATTGTCCCATGGACCTCTCTGCTGCCACTTGGGAACAGGACATAGATTTACAACAGAGACATAATTCATAGCCCTACCCATAAAGTATACCTACCTAGTATTACAAATTTTATGTGTTACTATTTTCAGTCAGCATGGATTCCTAGGTCTATCCTTACTATATGAAGCAATAAATTGAAAACCACTGTGATTACCAGGCTGGTTAAAACATAGAATTCCTGACAAGAATCTTATGAGTTCAATTCCCATGATCATATCAGCCTAGTTCATCTACTGGATTTGATCTGAGTTCTTTACAGTGATCAGTTTCTTAGCTCTTTTTATCAATGCCTGAACTTCATTCAGAAGAAAAGCATATTCATTGGCTTTGATTGTTTATTTAATTAAAAGATTTAAATACAAAATGTACATCTGAAATTATTTGTGTGTAATGGTTTTGAATGTATCAAATAACTTATGGCAATGAAAGTTACATGTGAGAACATATAAACAATGCTTGTGTCAGGCAGTGTAATAAGACATTGTTAGCGATTATCTACTTCAGTCACACAGTCTGTTTTATATATAAACACAAGGCCAAATGTTACAGTCAATTTATTGTGGCAATTTCAGTAACTAACTCAGTCACAGTGTGTTTTATGTATAAACACAATGCCAAAGGTTACAGTCAATTTAATAAAACAATTCTTGCCTTATTGGGAGGATGCTTCATTATTATGATTGGGTAAGTATTATTGAAGAAATATACTGTACACTAAAAATTGGTTTCTTCTTGAAATAAATTAGCCAATCATAATACCTTAGCAGAATAGGTAAGCAGTGGAGGGAGTTACACCATTTTACTTATGAGAAGGCCCAAGTCCTATCCCCTTAGGTATGTGAGCCATCTTCAAAGTCTTGAGAGATATATCCAGGCTGGAGTACAGATGTCATTAATTCATTAGACTGTGTCTCTTAAAAGCCATTAAATGATCTGGAAATGCAGCTTGTTGCAATGCTGCTAAATTTCTCTCCAGATAAAACTGAGCTCTTGTGATAAATGATCTGATCTTTGAGGTAGGCTAACACAAGTTGACTGTTATTTCATTTGATCTTGGGTCAGTAACATGGATACATAACACATAAACATCTAATGTGGGGTAACCTGATCTGACCTTTCCCTCTTTCAAAATTGTAGATGAACGAGATTTCCCTCTGTGCACCAGCTTGTTTTGTTTTATGTACTGCTACAAAGCATTCACTAGATCTAAAGATAATAGAGGTATCATCACAAATGACTGACTACTGGAGCTGGGTACAATGCTGTATACCATGGTATATATGAACACATCTCAATATGTTCTGTTACGTATGTCCATATTATGTGTATCATTTTACAACACCCAACAATTTGCAAGGGTTCTTTAGTTAATTAATACTAATATTTTTATGTAGTAGATTTGCACTTTAACAAAGAGGTCATTTTTGTAATCATACTGTGTACATTCATTCATAAGTTTCTAGGCTGAGTTGAACTCTCATCCAAGTAAACATCACCTGATTTGACTTAAGGAATATGTACTTGAAAGGCCAAGCTGACATAATTTCTGATTGTTGATTATAAAGCAACTGGTCTTGTTTACAAGTTCAGACTTTTTAAACAAATATGCATCCATATTATGTATTGTGTATTAGTTATCTATAAAAGATATGTTCATTTAAGAATACGTATTCCTAACAACAATCATCAGTCTCAAAGGAGTTATGTTTAGTAGTGTTTAACTGAGATGATTCATTTATTTAATTCAATCATTCATTGGAATTACAAAGTGCCCATATTACTTGGAATTGTAGCTGTTTGGAATTACTGTAAATTCATTTAAATATATAATTAGATTATGTCATTGTAATTCATCAGTACTATTAATACATCAGTACAATAGGGAACATCGTTTGGAATACCACTGGAACTCATCTGGATTACTTGATACTTTTGGACCTGATAGAACATTTAGGACTATTTAGGAGTTAATTCACCTTACCGTAAGTTATTTTTAATTTTTCAATTTGTAATTCAGGGAAATAAATTATGTTTTCAATTTTACAATATTTATTTGTTTTCACTATTTTTCGTTACCTAATTTAAGACAATATAGTTGAAACAGTACCATGATATACCACAATTATATTAGCAACAAATAATTTAATGTTCCTGGGTCAGGGACCTGTAAAATGTTCATCTGTCAAATGCTGGAAACATATCTTAATCTGTTTTATGGCAAAATAACACCATACCATATCCACTATATTATCTAAAAACAAATTAATTATATGGAGTTTACAGAAAAAGAAAATTCATCTCAAAACAAAATCATAGCCCCCACCCCATGAAAATTAAATGGCCAGTATCTTATAGTAGATGAATTTGTTATATGTATGTTAATGTAATCTCCAGTACAGTTAATCTATGATGTGCTCCACAGGGGTCTGTTCTTGGACCTGTTCTCTTCATTCTATACACTCAGCCACTCTCAAGTGTCATAGATCATCATCCAGTGTCTCACCAATTGTGTGCCGATGACACCCAACTATACAAATCTAGCCCCCCAACTGAAGTTGATGCAAACATCCAATCTGTAGAGAGGTACATTTCTGATGTGAAATCATGGATGACATGTAACAAGCTGCAGATGAATGATGATAAAACTGAAGCCATTCTGATTACAACACAAAGACTTTCTCATTCTGGGGCCCCGAGTGGCTGAGTAGTCTAAAGCACTCTCTGTTACAGATCACTGCCATCTCACCTCTGCCTGCGTGGGTTCAAGTCTCGGATTCAGCAAATGTCGGTATGTGAGAAAGTTTGCCAGTAGCTTCTTGTGGGTTGGTGGTTCTTTCTGGGGTTTTTCCGGGTTCTTCCTCCACCATTAATACTGGCCGCTATGTATAGCCTATCGTGTGCTAAAAAATGGTGTTAAACACTACAACAACAACAACTTTCTCATTCACATAATTTGCCTCAAACAATAAATATCAGCAACACTAACATTCAATTCACATTCAGTACGAAGCCTAGGTGTTACTCTGGACAGCACTCTCTCATTACCCCAACATGTCATGAACATATGCAAGGCTGTATATCTTGATCTGAGATGCATCAGCTCCATTTGCAAATATATTTCAGTTGATGCCACTAAAACACTTGTGTTTTCATTAGTACTTTCAAGACTGGACTATTGGAACTCAATTCTGTCTGGTTCATCTCAAGATCTACTCCAGAAACTTCAAAAAGTTCAAAACACAGCTGCTCAGATCATCCTAAGAGTACCACGATCAGAGCACACCTCCCCACTGCTCTGTACTGTATACTGTCTATCCATTCGATCCAGAATCAAACACATTTGTTTTCTGTGTTATATTTCACTAACGGGCTCCAGTCCAACATACCTATCCGACCTCACTCATGTGTACACACCAGCAAGATACTTACGCTCATCTTCTGACAATTGTATACTCATTATTCCCACTATGAAAATGAAGTCATATGGACAGCGTTCTTTTCCATACCAGGGCCCAGCATCATGGAGCGAATTGCCCACTGAACTTAGACACAAAGACACAGTGATCTCATTCAAGAGTGCTCTTAAAACTCACCTATTTCGACTGCAAGAACAAACCTAAAGACCTAATAATGTTTCCTACCCTAAATATTTTAAGCATGTTTTATGTTTTCTAATTTCATTGTGTTTTTTTTTGTTGTAATCATATCATTACACCTCTCCCTCGATAGCTCGCGCACAATGGGGTCCACAAACATAGACCACACTATAAGCGAGGGTGCGAGTTACCAAGGGACCTCCAAAAATTGAGAGAAAAAATCCGCTTAGGCATAGAGAAAATCTGGGGGCTGTTTAATGACTGAATCCTCGTTTTACAATCATGTCAATAATAATTTCAATAACATGCTTTTCCTAATGAAATTGTTATCCTGTATAAATAACATTTATTTTCAAAATGTCCAACACATGTAAGATCGTTTAAACTTTTCTCAACAAAACATCACGTGTACGTGAAAATATACGTGTAATAAGTCACTGCATTTCATTTGTTGATTAGCTTGGTTCCCGGATTGGTATTTAGGTGGTACTCTACAGTTTCATATTCTGCATTAGAATTTTAAAGAAAAAGAATTTCCCCAGCATTCCTGGCTGGTTATACTGGCTATTTGAAAAAGACTGTATATCTTCAGTATAGTTCAAAGAACCTTTAATTCCCTTTATTTTGGTGTATGATTGATGGGTGTAATATGGGTTAGAGAGTATACAGCTTGGCCTTAATCTAGATGTGCACCTTTCAAAAATGTGCTAGCTTCACTTGGCCATTTTCACTTATGAACTTCAGAGGTAAGTTGTTTAAAAAAAGAGCTGATAATGTTTTTAATATCTTATATATTTGGTAATTCATTCATTGCACTTTCAGAAGCTGGTATGGTCTAGTCTGGCAAAATTCATTTTCCTCATTTTAGTTAGCAGTGTGCTCAGATCATGTACAATTTCCAAAAGTACAATACCCAAAGAAATGTCAGTTACATCAAAGTAGCATAGAGGTATGCCAACATTCTCTCCACTGTGCAAACAACTTCACCTTACATACATCACTCTCTCAAAAGTGCATAACAACTGGTGAGCACCCCCTTAATAGTATACTGCCAAGTTGGGAGTCAATGTAGCAGGGAACTAGGCTAACTTTTTATACACCACCAGACAAGGATGCTTTTAAAAAATAAAAAACACACAAAAAACTAGAGACATTTATTTCATGAGACAATCGTCTAAGTACAATATTGATGTCGTGACTTCACTGGAAGTAAAAGTAAACTTCTTATTATCCTTGAGGATATCTCTAAGTGCCAGTTCAGGAAGTCTCTAAAATTCGTTTACCCACAATGGTCCGTATATTTGAAACCAAGCTCTTTATTTTATGAAGTATTAGTTTTGCCTGGTTGCCTTGCTATCTTTGATCAGTTATGAATAAGTCTGTTAATTTAAGGTAGTTTATGTTACATACACTAAGATTTATAACAGTGTTTGACTGATCAACTGAAGCGAGTTCACCCGACATACGACTGGGGCCACTAGATTTTAAGTATGTAGGATTTGCATGCCTTTTACCTTTTCTTTTATTCAAAAGACATCATTAACATGATAATATAAAGGAGGCCAGCTTTTAATTCAGTGCAACAATATAAGAAATACTTCTACAAGTCAGTTATCAAAACACGGTCGACACTTAACTAGGTTTTCAGAGAAATGCTTGTGGACATAGCTGTTATGGTTAATTGCCACATTTTACATTTAAATACACATTGCATGTATGATGATTACACTTAAGAGGAATGAAAAGATAGAATTAAAACACAATTTCACTTAATAAAATTATTTACTGCCTATAACTATACATTAGTGACATTATCATTAATCGAAATTTCCTTGAATTTCTTTAATTACAATGCACTAAGACTGTTGTTTGGTAAACAAAATGTAACCAATAATATGACTTCTTATTAAAAGCTGATAATTTCAAAATGTTGATTAAAATTTCCAGGTTCTATTGGTATATACCGTTTTCAACCATAAAATGAGAGATATATCAATGTTTCAGTTACCAGTTTTGATTGCAATCTTCTTCAAGTTCCATAACTAGGGATCAATTTTTGGGGTATTTTCTGGTTTAAAAAATGGGATTCACGCCTGACCCTGCATTATAAGCAGGATTGTGAGTTATCAGGGTGTGAATTGTCCAGGAAGTGGTGTATATATGTTTTTTTATGTTCTAGAAGTTGTCTAATTTTGTAAAGCACTTGGAGCTTCTAAAGATTAGGTGCTATACAAAGTCCTCATTATTATTATAATCTAAACACTGTAACTAAAGTTGGATGATTAAGCTTACACTATAGCTGAGGCTTGACAACTTGTTGATAAAAACAGGAAGTGTTGGCATGGAAGCTTAGAATTTCCTGGCTATACTAT
Organism: Sinohyriopsis cumingii; assembly: GCA_028554795.2. Lineage (NCBI taxonomy): Eukaryota > Metazoa > Mollusca > Bivalvia > Unionida > Unionidae > Sinohyriopsis > Sinohyriopsis cumingii. Next base: position 686,530 of record JAPYKE020000322.1, on the reverse strand, counting down.
TGATGTAATAATAGGCAGGGAAGCTTTGAGTGGGATGCCAACACCTGGTCAAGATAGTAGTTATCAGAGAGAACCAATAAATATGAAGCACACAGACTCAGCAATGACAAAATATGTAGTGGATATGAGATATGATGTAAAATTCATACAGAAAACAACAGTCACCCCAATCTGCTGTGCTTGGATCCATATGAATTACAATTCCTGGACTCTTGACCTAATAGTGAACATCTTTTGTAAGCCAAGTTAGGACGTACATTCTGCTGATATGTGACCGACTATAATATGAGATTACAATTGTTTTGTCCAAAGTGAAATGTTGTGGTTAACATTAAGACAAAGAATCAGTTACTATGGTCTCAAGAACAGGTAATCCAGAACTATGAGATCCATTGCAACAATGAAGTGGTCTAGTAGGGGACAAAATTATTGGGATGTGATGTGATTTTTTAAGTAAATAGAAGACACCATCGATATTATATTCAAAGCATGTTACCGAGGAAGGCAGACCCTGGGTATTGATAGCAGTTCCAACAAGGCTTTATTCAACCATGTCAGAACCCCCCAGATATAATGTCATTTATCCATGATTTTTCCCACTTGAAGTGTGCAGTCAGGATAAAATGCCACTCAGATTCCTTTGCCTTTAGCAGAAACTCTGGAATCAGAGGTATTGGGGTATAAGAATTTGAATCCATGTCATTCCAGTCAATGAAATGAGCATCAAGAGTCCAGGTTTTCAGACATGGAAGTGGAGTGACATAGGTTGGGAGCTTTGCATTCCACTTTGTCCGAAATAGATCTATGAGTGGCCAGTCTTAGAGGATACAGATTTTACTTTAACACCATGGGGTAAATGTACCATTTTGTTTGCATTGGCTGATTCTGATGGGATTTGTCAACCAATAAAATGAGACTGGCCAGGATGTGGTTGACATAAATGTGGATTTTTAATTGATGACACCACCAAAGAAAATCCCAAACCAGGAAGTACAGGTTTGGGGATTTGTCCCCCTGACAAAAAAAACCAAAAGACCTACTGCCTTATGAGATCATTTAGCACAGTACACTTGTGGGATCTGATGAGTATTATATTTAAAGCTAACACGTCCCACCACCAATGACATGCAGATGCAGATATGGTCCTGAAGTGAGTGTTCTTGAAAATTAGCTGCAGCAATTTCCTGGAGAACTTGTGTATTGCAGCATGGAGGTAAACATCTTTCAGATCTGTAATGATTGCAGTCTTCCTTTGGAAATGCATTTAAAACCAGTTTTGATGCCTCCATTCTGAACCATGGCATCCATATCAAATAGACAGGAAAGTTCAAATGTATGACAAAGTGTTCCATTGGCTTTTGGCAGAAACAATCCTGAATAAAAACCTGGTGACTCTTAGCTTCAAGCAATCTCAATTTAAATTTCTCTCCAGATAAAACTGAGCCCTTGTGACAAACAATCATTTCTCAGAGGTAAGCTATGACTTTTGACTCTGTTATTTCTTTTAATCATGGATTAGCTGCCTGAATTTTTAAGGTAGAAAGCATGAACCTAATTATCACAAGCCTAGCATTTATAAATTCATGCATAAGCTACATCTGTAATGTGGTTGAGATTTACTTGAGTTAGGCTTGGAAATGGACTGGCTTGTTGGTGACTGCCTGTCACAGTTAGATGAGCATTGGAGATCAAATGGGCAACTTGGGCTGCAAATGAGCATCCGACTTGGCTTATGTATTTACATGTGTCTGCTACAGAGGTAAATATCTAAAAATCTAGATGGTTGAGGGGTGATGAAAAGTATGCTGATTTGTTATAGTACTAGTGAACTTGATTCATGCATAAGGCACATACTGATTCTTTTAGCTGCCTTGTCACAGGAAAATATTCAATATAGCTCTTTCCTGTCAAAAATGAATGTAAAAAAGAGGGGGTAGGTGGCAGTGTTGGTTCAGTATAAAAGCCATCAGTTGCATTAGGAATTAACCTGATTGCCGCAGTCAAAATCTCACATGTATGCTTTCTATAAAAATAATTAGTTTGTTTTTATTTTGTATCTTCAGTGTAAAATTATTCTCATTTTTCTGCAATAGGTCATTGTCAGATGAAAATTCACCAGATAAACTGTCCAGTGAGACCTTAAGGCATCTGACTAATTTCACTAATTCTAAAATAAAACCGGGATCCAAATCAAACACGGATAAGAAAAAAAATTCCGGATTTTTAGGCAATGATCATTTTTCTGTAGTTTTTGCTTTCATACCATAAGTCTGTTAATTTTTGTAAGACTTAGGCAAAATCATTAGGGTTGGCAGGTCTGTCACTGAAGGGATAACCCACTTGTCTGATTCTGAGACCTCACTGATGCTATCAAATTCATTGACCAAACATGGCTGTACCATATCGACATAAACAGCATCGATAGTGATATGCATCAGCAACAAGTCATTGTTGGTGTACAGCATCTTGACCTGATCCTCATAAAATAGTTTGATCTTGTCATAGTAAAACTCGTACATGAGCAACTTCAACAAGACTATTTCATAAGATCCAAGGAAGATTGGTGTTGTCAGTATTAGTTTCAATTTTTACTGTGAAGGGCAATAAGTCCACCATCAAAGATTTTTCTGGATTCAAAGACTGAGTCAGGGATGAACCTTCTAAATTTGCCTTGTTCACTAACACCATCAAAATGTAAATGAATTCATTTGTGCAGATTCTCCATGGTTTTGCCAAACACAGCATTGTTCATGAGCTTGAAAAAGTCCTTCTCAAAGTCATTGGTGGCCTTTGTTCTCAGAATAATATTCATCTGGATATACAGGGCATGCTGGCAAATTGAAGCACTCATTGGATCTTGGTTACATGCATGCCCAATCACAGATACAGCTGAGGCTTTGTACACGCAGTACATAATTGTATTTGGTTCTGAGATTTTGTATTAGTTTGGTGCATTTAGTGTTTTTACATCCAGATTCATCAATGATTGCAATCTGATATGGAGACAATCAGGTACCGGGCTAGAAAAGCGCTTATGACGACAGCCGATAATCCTTGTCTAAATCATGTAAATGTTAGGAGTATTCTAGATTAACTTCAAAAAAGTATCTTAGTCTTTGTTATGTTTTTATTGTTTATGTGTTTTTGCAGGTCAATGTATCTAGGATCAATCCATCAAAACCCACCAACTGGCAACAGCTGCATCACTGTCCACTAATGGAGGCTATTGTCATCTAGATACATAATGTAACTATTAGGGGCAGCAGGGTCATACTCATCCATGTTTGGGTTGCTGGCACAAGCATGTCTGTGACTTGCCAGAAAAATCCCGCCACAAAGTGATCACTCAACAAAATATATGCCGGTCAATGTCAGTGAGCAATTCCAACTCAATTTTGGTTTTGGACAACAATCCATCCCATGTCATACCTTGTCACAAGAAGTAATGTGCAGGATCGACCTTGTACATGTGCATGGCAGTGTCACGACATTCCTCAAACACATCAGCAAGCTTTGTTGTTGTATGTTTGTTGTATGGTTTAACGCCATTTTTCAGCACAAGATAGGCTATACATGGCGGCCAGTATAATTGGTGGAGGAAGAACCCTGGAAAACCCCGGGAAGAACCACCGACCCACAAGAAGCTACTGGCAGGCTTTCTCACGTACCCACGTTAGCCGAGCCTGAGACTCGAACTCACGGAGACAGAGGTGAGATGGCAGTGATCCATAACGATGAGCGCTGTAGACCACTTGGCCACTCGGGTCCCCACAGCAGCAAGCAACAACAAATCAGTGCGCAAATACTGACCATGATAGTTGCCAAGGTTCCTGCATTCAAATGCAGTCCAAACCTTGAACTTTCCAATGAATAATTTTTAAGAAATAGAATACCAGTACAATCTCTCCTGAAGACACAAGAATAAAGAGGCAACTCTCAATTATAATTAAAGTCTCAGACATCACTCCAGACAGAAATACCAAGTCAAACGATGGTCTATATTTTGTAGCCAAAAATCCATGGAAACTATGACCTATACAGGTTAATAACTTTATCATTTATCTTTATGCAAACAATTCGTAAATATGATCTACCTCATTTCTGTCAAGTGATTTATGTCCCCAAACAAATGTTGACTCCCATTTAATAACAGTTATGGCTGGTAACAACAGTGATAAAGCAAACAATTTTCTAAGACAGACTACATGAGAAAAGTAATGAATAATAATTACCTAACATAAACAGAAATAAACATCTGAAAATATCTGCAACTCACACAAACACAAATTTTCCTGAGAAAATTACCATTATATCTAACAGAACATCCGTACTCAAAAATTTCATTTTTCATGGAAATATAAACTCCAGCTATCCAACATGCTGCTGCAAAAATGATAGTTTCCTAACATAAATATCCAGTTTTATCACACAGTTTACAAAGTAATTACACTTAACTTACCATGCCATTATGTGGAGTAAATTTTCCAAGACAAATTACATGCTGACTGCTTGACAAAAACAACTAGTACTATTTAAAATTTGCATTCCATGCTGACTGCTTGACACAAACAACTAGTGCTACTTAAAATCTGCATTACATGCTGACTGCTTGACAAAAAACAACTAGTGCTATTTAAAATTTGCATTACATGCTGACTGCTTGACAAAAACAACTAGTGCTACTTAAAATTTGCATTACATGCTAACTGCTTGACAAATAAATTAATGCTATTAAAAATTGGCATTACATGCTATCAACAATGACATTAGATATTGTCTAGACTGATTTAAGAATGGTAAAAAATAAAGAATTTCTCATGGAAATTGTGTGTAAATATTATAATTTAACTAAACTTATTCAGCAAATGGTTTCATAGTAGTTACCTATGATGTCAGAAGGTAGGCTCACCCTATGCTCATAATAATGAAATTTATGGAATTGCATGATTCATTCTGTGCGAGCCATATTTAAACACAACAGAGACTATAGATATTATTCACATCTATTACATTATAATTATTTGTAATAAATCTTGATTTTAGTCTGCGTCAGAACACAACCAGGTACTGCAAGGCTGAAAGTTACTACAAAATGAACATGCACCATTTTCATGTAGGCACAAATGCACTGTGTTTTGGGGACAACCATGCAAATCAATCTGCATGACCACCACCCTTTTTCTAGTTTGAATGTAATGGAGGTAAAAGTATTTTCGAAAAGGCTGCTTTGATATCTATATTGTCTGTTGGTGTAAAAGATCAGTAATTTAGGTAAGCATTTCCAAACCTTAGAATGAATTTTAACGTGTTTCAAGTCCACTTCCCAAAGGCTTGCAAATATGAGCAAAAAAGCTGCCAACTAGTTGTCTGAGCTCACCCACCCCACCACTCACTGTCGATTGTCCAAACCCTCAGGGCGCCTTAGCAGTGTACCAGTCCACCCCAGAAAGGGCTGGTCTAAAACCTCCCCTTCCTGCAGGCCTGGGTCTCTAAAGCATTTTTACTATGAAAGCCATGGAGAAAATGTTTGTTGCAAAGAACACGTGTCTGGTTAACAAGTGAAAAAACAGATCTGTCACATGTCAGTACTTTTGTCACAGCTGTGACCTACTCCTGAAGTTCTGCACAACATACTGAATAAGGGCAATGGATTGTGAGACAACTGGTGTTCTCTCAGATCTACTCAGGGTAAATTAAAATGTAAAGAAAATGCTTGTACAACTTTTTGGTGTGTCATTCCGGCAATGATTTTGCTTGTGGGTCCTGATGCAAACAGTCATGATGTACCACAATGATATGATCCAAAATATCTTTAAATGAATGCAGTCATTTCAAGACAGTGATTTAGTCCTAAAGTCTAAGAGCACTTTGTAATTACAATGAATAATTTAAATAATAAATCTTCTCATATGATAATTAAACACAACAAAATACTGACTCCATTACAGGTGTTTAAGACTGGAATAACAATTTTTTTTTAATCAAATCCCCATATTAAAAAAAATAAGACACAATCACAGAACTAGGATGAAGATTAATATTTCACTTCCATAACATTCTAACTTGTAAACAAGGCTAGGTTCCTTGGCAGGCAACCAATCAGAAACCAGGCATACCAGAATTTCCAAGGGTAAAACCAATAACCTGAACTCAAATCCCATTAAATTAATCCACACGATTATCTTCTAGAACCTTCCAAAGGTGAAAGCATACATAAGCATATTTACCAAACTTCAAGTACAACCTTTAATCATGGAGCTACATAAATTTATTTACAAAAATGACCCATACAATCTACAATCACGAACAAAAATGAAACACACAATCTAGATATGCATAATAATGTAATAAGTCTTCTTGTGAAAAGCTAATGGCGATATGACATTCCATCTAGGATGAGGAGCAATAAGATTTTCAACATGGACACTGTATCAGCCATATCGGATATAAAATCCGAACAAGTAAACACCATAAGAAGTCTTTTGGTTAAAACAAGATTCTGCTGATTTTCCATTCAGCAATAGCAATACCAAGATGGCCATATGGGAGGTCAGATCGGCACAAGTTACATTTGGGACTAATTAGACATCACAATAAGCCTCTAAGTGCAAACCAGATGTTGATATGGCCATCCATTCAGGTGGAGTAGTGTTAACAAGATTTTCAGGATGACCTGTGATGGTGGTGGCCATCTTGGCCATATCAGAATGAATAGCAGTGACATTTTCATTTAGGACTAACTATACTTAGGGATTAATGTGTGTAAATAGCTTCATTGCAATCTTATCAGTAGTTTGGGGGAAGTAAGAAACACATGCTAACAGATAGGCAGATGCCCAACAACAGGCTAAGCCATAAGCTCTGCTGGACTATGACCACAGGAGCTACAAATGCTGAAAACTTGTCCGAACAAAAGACATCATGAAATGAAATTCCCCACCCCCACCCCTTGCCCTCTGCTTATCTTAGACTCCTATTGAAAATACCCAATGGCTGAGCACTCTGAATTTTTAAAACAACTTATACTAGCATCATTTAGTGTAGATTCTCAATTTATATACTACTTTATGCCACACTTTATTACCATGGCAATAAAAAAAATATATTGAATGATAAGTCCCCTGTATGCTTGGTCAGTAAATATATAAAATTTGTTTGAAATTCCTTGAATAGTCTGAGAATTATGCTCTTTAAAGGAAAATATTTTTAGGCAGATAGACATGTAAATAGTGACAAATCATTCCAATGAGACGAAACTTGTTAACAAGAGGCCAAAGTATATCTGATTTCGCTTACGTGGGCAACTGAAATATGTTAGCTTGTGAATACAAATTCAAAGCTGTACTGAAACTGGAAGGCAAAGACAAGTTTGAACTATTTAGTTGCTATGTTGACTATTAATGTTCATTTGAATATCTTCTTTTTCACACCATAGAATAACAGTAGATAAATAACTGAAATATCCAGCTCAAACCTTGTTGATGTAACTGGGTTCGTTTGGATCTTGGTCCATCTTGGCCAACAGTTGATCTCCTCTTTTTTCCTTTTGTGCCTACAATGTCACATGAAATAGTGAAAAGCAACATAAAATCGTAACACACATAACAAGCAAAAGTTTTAAGCCTTGAGAGCAATTATGGTCTGGACTGTAAGGATCTGCTATATCCAACTATATCCAATCTTCAGCTTACAGGAGACAATGAGAGAGAGAAAGAGAGACAGAGACAGACACAGACAGACAGATAGACAGACATACATGTTACACAATAACATTAGATTTCTGTAAGATGATGATCAATAATGGATAATAACATATTTATCTGATGATACCTTTATGCATAAGACAAGCCAACCATTTGCTCTTAGATACATTCAATCCAAGCAGTATTTACAAAATGTTTGAAGATGGCTAAGAATTAACTTTGTCTGATATGAGACTATATTGATTTCTTGAGTTTAATCTGGAACATCAAACAATTCCATAACTAAGCTCAACGGTGTAATGACAATGAACACAAGTGTTATAAAACCCAGATCTGAAAACAATTTTAAAACCCATTTTAAGGAAACAAATTACAGGTAGTTTCAAAATATTATAATCTTTATGGATTTTAATTATACCAATGGACTTTTCCCCCACCTAAACTTCATGTGCATGACAAAAACATAAGGATTAAAATAAGAAACCTAACATACCAATCAAAGACCATGAACAGATTTCTAAGCCCCAACATATCTAAGACCTTCTTTCTTAAACACTTATCAGATTCAGGTAACAATTGATGAGGAACGATGTAAAATGAAAATCAGAATTGTTCATTATGTCTACATTGACTCTTTTTGTTATAAACAAAAAAAAATGGCAAATTAGTTTTTTATATACAATTAAATTAACTGTGGAAACAATTTACATGCAGGCTTGATAGAACTTTCAGATTGGAGGCTAACATTAACAACCAGGAATTAATAATACTGAAGAATATACATGAATCACAAATTATGGGTTTTAGACATAGACATCAATGTCCTACTGTGTCATTTGTTATGGCATTGAACCTTTATCATTTTTACAAACTTGGGCATTACTCTCAAACTTAAAACAAAAGTGATCTTTTTTTTACTTTAAGTTTTGCCACTACTTAAATATATGAGATAATGGGCTTTCATAGTATAACAAATTTCCAAACAATGTCCACATTATTATTATTATTAAGTTTTGTAATCAAAATCAACAGTAAACATGAATCTTACTTTTTAACTGTATATCCAGCCCTGAGCTAATACAGAAATTCATTACCATATTTCCATATCAATCCCACATCAATTAGATTAATTAATAGTTGGCACAATTTGTAAGTTTTGTAAATTTTAAGTCTTACTTTAGTTTTCCAAATGTATAAGCAAGACAGCATAGTGAGGAGGTAAATCTGTCGTAAGAAGTTATAATCAGAACTTAGAAAAATCAATACAATTAAACCTGATTTTCTCACTAAGCAGTTTCATCAAAACTTGATGCATACAGATTATTCAGAACTGAAGTTTCAAGTTTCCAAATCCCTACACATTTTGTGACCATAAAACAATAACAGACAAAACTTTTATTTTCATTGTTAATTTTGCAATCAGGTTACATTTCATTTCTATCACAAGTTAATATTTCTCCCAATAATTGCACCTTCTGTTTATTTTGTTTGGAATGAAACCCATTCTCTGCACAAGACAGGCTATACATGGTAGACAGTATAACTGGTTAAGAAAGAACCTGGGAAAACCCCAGCAAGAACCACAAACCCACATGAAACTAATGATCAGCTTTCTCACATACCCACATTAGCCACAGGCAAAAGTTAATCCCAAGTGGACAAAGGTGAGATGGCAGTGATCAGTAGAGGTAAGCACTAGGGACCACTCTGCCACCCATGAGAACTTTGCACCTGCTGTACATAGACTATAAAGCATAATTCAATAATAGCTACACTTGCATGTTCTTATCTAAACATAGTTCAAATTTACAGCATGTTATATCAAACACAAAATTGATTTAAGCCATTATAGAGAGTATATAGCAAAAGCTACTGTGTTTTTGAGTAATATTGTCATAGTCTGTTCTCAAAGGAATATAATCAGATCATGCAATGTGGTACACATTTAGTTAATAGCTGGGGGAAATGAATTTAAATCTTATTCTGACCAACAATGTTTTATAGCATGAAACTGGAAAAACAGACAAGGCAGTTATTACAGTTCATCTACTTTTGTTGTTTGTTGTAGTGGAATTTTTGTAGCTGCAAATAACAAGACCTTCATATTCCTTATTAGTCTGTAGCTAATTACATGTGCTAGCTGTTGCCATGCGTTGAGACTATATTAAGGTTAGTTCTTTGTAATGTCCCACATCAAGAGATTGTTTAACTATTAATTATCATTAATTTCTTAGTCATTTTTATGGAATTGTTTTGATTTTATAACAGTGTATCATTTACTGAAATTTTACATACACTGAAAAAGAGTTGAAAATGCTTTGCGTGTGTAGATAAAACACTTATAAAAATTCTCTTGCCCACACTATGCTCCATAGGATACATATATATATATATACATATATATATATATATATATATATATATATATATATATATATATATATATATATATGAAATGGAAATATTGATATTGTCAAAAAGGAGCCCTAAAGAAATTGAACAATGTGTCATTGAATAATGTTTAAGAAAGCTGAGAAAGTACTTAAATCAACACATACACACACATATATACATATATTGTACCATATTTACTAATATTTAATGAATGTTGTGGAACATTACTCCTTGCCTACGTCTTACCTTCTATATCAGTATTGGGTATGGCAGCAATGCTACTCCACATCTGCAGGATTATTCTAGAGGAAATAATAGCTGGGTGAGTTAAAATATTAAATACACCATTATGGGGCAAAACAACATCTTTCCAGCGTTAATTAATTTGTAGAAGAATAATAGACTCCATTACCTGATTGAAACTTGACACCATCCTGAAAATTAATATATATAAAATTTAATATGTGTAAACTTAACAGCAAGGAATGTTCATTCTCTCTTCATAAAGATCACCAGTACATCATTCGAAAATGTGCCCCCCTCCACTCAATGCAACACAAATCATGTTCACAGAACCAGGCTTTAGGTCTTTTGCTCCACTAGGGAATATGCACACTGTTATCTGTGTGTGAGTGTGTTTGCAGATTCTAATGATAATTTGACTGAACTTTTACTAAAATATTAAACATGACTGTAGTGGATGATATGGCATTTAACACCGTGTTTCGGCACAAGATATGCTACACATGGTGGAAAACCCCCCCATAAAACCACCAACCCAAGGGAAGCTACCAGCATGCTTTCTAATGTACCAAAATTGGCCAAACCCCAAGACTTGAATCCACACAGACAAAGGTGAGATGGCAGTGATCCGTAACAGTAAGCACTTTAGGGCCCTTGAAACATGAAAAAGAGCATAATAAATTTAATTTTGGCAACAGAACTCATCATTATTTTGGGACATAATATACATGGCAACATACAAATGATAATTTACTATACAGTGCTTATCCTATTATTCTGCAATACATGTCTTCAATATAAAAGAAAAGGACTGAAATTACAACTGGAACAAAGATCACATTACAAAATCCTGCCCCCCCCCCATTTTATCAATGTTATAGTTTACATAAATTTGCTCTCTTTAACATATGTTGGTGCTTTGCTGGTTGACCTGAGATATGTTATATGTGGATGTGCTGACCTATAAACACATAGCAAAGAAAATAAAAGCTTTTGCTAAGATTTTGGAGGATTTATTTCTTTCATATATCAATGAACATTAGCAGTAACAAGAACTAATTACAAATGCAAATTTTCCTGAGTAACTCTGGATAAATGTGATCATTATTATGTATGACTATATGGTGTTTAATTTTTGTCCACGAGAGTAGATTGTAATGGTCATTTAAAAAAAATTTGCAAGGCTATTTTTTTGTCAAAGATAGAAAAGTATATTTTAAGACATTTATCACATGTAGGTAAACATTTTTACTTTGAGAATGTTCTGGAAATGAACATTTTACTCTCACCCTGGCCCTCTTATTTTGTCTTATGTTATTTCATAAAGATTGTTTAGAACTACCCATTCCTACTTTAACATGTATCTAGTGGAATCAGTTGTTTAGTTGTGTGTCCATTTGTGGAGAAGATTTATTTAAAGTATTCATTGGAATGACAAAGTGCTCACTGCCTTTCAAACTTAATCACTAATTTGGAATTAATGTGAATTCATTCAAAGACATTCTGGATTATATCACTGTGATGTATCAAGAATGTTGGCACATTAACACATTTAAACTTACAGGCACATCAGCATTATCAAGTTTGGAAGTCATTCTTAACACTACTTTTGGACTTTTTGATTTAACTTTTAGGACTATTTGGGATTGAATTTACAACACTATAAGTTCCATTTAAGCTAAATTATTTGTTGAACTTTTACAAAATTTGTTGGGTTTCTCTTTTTCTGTTGCTTAGTTTAAGACCTTAGAGTCATAAACTTATTATCCTCACAAATGTAAGTGTAAATAATTTTCATACTGATCATCAGTACATCAAATATATTTTGCATGTTTTTAATTTGAATTACACTTGCTATGCACAAGACTTAAATGCTTATCAGTTTATTGATTGTTCAACTTGCTAGTTTTCACTTCTTTCAACAAATGTTTGTGAAATTGAAGTCAATCTTACCTTCTTTTTTGAATAGCATTTTAGCAGTGTTTTTAGGTTATAACTCTTTGTAAAGAGTATGTATTTGTTTACATTATCCGTTATAAAAAATTACAGTATAAGAAACAGATAAGTTGATAATGGTATTTTATAAATTTTACAACAGAACTCTCTTCTCTGAAATCAATGTCAGGGTAATAATTAGATGGTCTAATTTAGTGTTTTCTTGCTGGGATAGCAAAAAGCAAACAACAGAGAAGAAACATATGTTATCCTTGTTTAAAGTCTCTTTGCCCATTTCAGGTAACTCTGTGAATGGTCCTCACTCACTGGCTGTGTTTATATCAACCTGTGCCTTTTAATATTCTATTCTACCAAAATACCAATTTGTATCTTGACCAAATGTTATGTGTAGAACTCTAAACACCGTATCAATTTCCTTCTGAATTTCCCACTTCCTTCAAAATGATTAAAGTCTTTTTTCTGTTATTCCATTTCCTAACATGATCACTCACTTGGCTAAATCTACCAAACAGACAAAAGAAAACAGTTTTTGATAAGAAATCTGAGTCAGCCAGATATCCTTGCTAGAAATTTATTCCATTGCTGATGATTACATAGATGAAAACCATTTTTTTCTAGTACAATAAGTTTCTTCAATAATACTTACCCAATCATAATACCCTAGGAGTATAACTTTTACTTCAAAAATCCAGTTCTTTCTGGTTAAAACTTTTTATCTAAAAAGTTAAAAGTTATCTGCCCACCTAGATGGCAGTCTGAGTGATCTCAGAGCAATACCAGGATTGGCACCAAATCCCATGAAATAGCCAGTTACCACTGGAGTGGAAGGCACACTCTCTCTATGGATGTAACTGCAGGGTGCTGGAAGGGTGTATGTGCAATAATGATTGGGTAAGTATTATCTAAGAAAGATTTAACTAGAAAAAAATTGGTCTCTTGTTCAAAATATGTTATCCAATCATAATACTTTTGGAGAATAGGTACGTGGTTGAGTGAGGTATATCCCCTTACTCCGGAGAGACCATCTCTGGGGCCCTAAGGTATGTGAGACAGCTTATAGATAACCCGACTGAAAATAGACTCCATATAACAGGGAGCAGCTGTCAAAGGGAAAATCTTCCTTCTCACAAATCCAGCTGAACTCATGAAAGTGCATCTTTATGAAACTGCTGAACAACCAAGAGAGGTAACCTTTTGCACCACTGGCAAAGGTTCCTGCCATTTAAACTGGGCCTTTTAGCATGACAGATCTTCGATATGACTTGAGAAGTGTGCTCAGATCTCCATCTGGATAATTACAGCTAGAGAACCATTTCACTCATATGCAGTGTTTGTGGCAACTGTCCTACGTTTGTGAGTCGATATGTAAAGAATATTCATTAATGTGGGTTTAGTCTGTTATGAGGAAGAGACGTCAAACTTGATTCAACATGAAAGTGTCCATGTTGATACACTGTCCTTTCAATCTCTTGAAGGCAAAATAAGTCATAATCTTTGATCAACTTCTCAGTCTTCCTAAATACCACTTCAGAGCTCGCACTGGGTCCTGCAGATGCCTTTGAGATGAAGTGTCTTGAACAGACAGGAATTATTACCAATATCTGACCCCTCATGAACAGTAAGCCTGTTCTTGACAATGAAAGTAGTGAAAAGGCAGGACTTATTTGAAAGGTGAAATAAATAAGCCCTAGAGAACAGTTCAAATGGTTTCTTGTTCAGTCAGGTAAGTACCCATGATAAATTCCACATGAAGACATTGTCAATGGACAGGTGAAATCTGGAATGAACATACAATGGTTTAGTTTGTCTGATATCCTCTCCTCCATGATAACACAGTGTGCCTGTGATCATGGAATGGTAGGTTTAATTATGATTGGTGCTAAATGTTTCTCATTGAAGAGCCATAGGAAGCAAGCTATTGATGTATGGATCCCTACATTAGTAAAAAGTACTCTTGCGCACACCACTGAAATTATATTCAACTGCCTTCGTACACCTCAATGGATTGATGGCCATCTCACTTGAGGGATTCTCCACCACCTGTTGTGAGAACTGTTTGTTCTTAAGGGCGTATTTAATAAGATCAAGATGAGCAAGTTCAGTAACTCTGGGTTGAGATGAAAGGACTGCCATTGTGGTTGCTCAAGGAGGGAATATCTTGATTCCTGGTGATTCTGTTGCGAGATTCAAAAGGTTGGTCTAAGATTTCCATCTGAATGGAGTAATCAGGATGAGACAGTTTAGCTTCCTGTATCACCTTCAGAAAATGAGGTGTTGGTGAATTGTATACATTTGGTCATTCTCATCTATAAAAAGAGTACTGACTATCAGGGCCTTTTGGATCCAGGACTGAAAAAATAAGGTTAGGATTTTGGCAATCTACCTTGTTGCAAATAGGTCCATCATAGGTCAATCCTATCAAGTATATATAGAGTGAAAACTGAGGGATGAAGAGACCATTCTGTGTGTATTAGTTCCTTCTTACAGGACACTGAGTTCACCAATATATTAGCCACCCTAAGACATGTTGAACTTAAATGCAGATTTGTCGTTTAGGACACCACTTCCCAAACAAGAATACAAAGGTCTGGGTACTTGGTTTCACTTTCCTGTTTGAGATAAATCACCCCAGCGGAGTTATCGGGCAAAATGAGAACTCCATTCCCATGTAGGTTTTCAGCCACCAATGAAAAGCTTTCAAAATGATATTCATCTCAAGGATGTTGATATGTAAATAATGATCCTGAACAGGCTACACTCCAATGTCATCCCAAAATGTTAGGAGACTTGCTCTCCCAGTCATCTGTTTTCGTATCCATAGCGATCATGATTGCTGGTTACTGTACTTACAGAGGTATCTCAGAAACAAATCCAGGGTGGTTTCCCTACCTTTGAATTGCAACCTTATATTATGTAGATCATGAAAGTTGGTCCAATGGGCAAAGGTTCTGACTCCATTTGGACCACATTATCACTGTTATGGAAGCCCAAGGAGCAACCATGGACTAAGGTGTCAGCTGCTGCATTGAGCAGGTGAAGGAATTCTCAAACAGACGGATTGTCCCATGTAGACAAGGAATCTACCCTTGCATGAACTCAGTTTGCATTCCTGGGTAAAACATTTCTTCTACTTGAATAATGATTTCAGACCTAGTCGAACAAGTAGCTGAAAGAGTATGAGGTCGTAGATGTCCTGTTTACAAGGAGATTGAAAATAAAATGGGAGGTTAAATCATATCTTGCTCTAAAATATAACTAGCCTGCTGCTTTATATCTTGTTGTAGGTGAATCATATGACTTCTTGAAACCATGTTGTTGCATTCCACTGTGATCTCAAGATCATAACTGAGCTGACTGAATGCACATTTGATAACAAGTGATAAGTGCATCTTCATAACTAAACGTAATCTTGTTAAAGGATTAAGAAGTGTGCAGAATGTGATACCGAGTCCCCAGGAAACCCCATATGTCTGGTCCACATTTGTCATAGTACATCCTCCCCATTCAGCACTGAAAGATTTGGAGTCTTTTCATTACTATCATCTGTGATAATGGGGTCATGGATATATGTTATATATGCAAGGGAGGGTTTCATGGAACATTTCTGGTAGGAACAATCGACCTTCCTTTGATTCTTCCAATTAGTTTTGGTTTGAAACAGTTGTAAAGTCAGTAACATGTGCTCTTGGGATAATTGACCTTCCTTTGATTCTGGTAGGAACAATTGACCTTTCTTTGATTCTTCCAATTAGTTCAGGAAGACTGGTTTCAAACAGTGTAAAGTCAGTAGCATGTACTCTAGGGTCATTCCTGTAATCTTTTTGTTGGTTGATTAGCTAAGAGTGTGAGAGATGGAAAGAAGGCAACCTAATCATCAAAGAAGAGATTAGATGATTTAGGTTGTGAGCATAACTTGGCCTAAGAAGGTCTTTAAGAAAGGCTGAGGTAAAGAGCATTGCATCCAATTCCAACTGTTTTAAGTTCATAGCTCCTGTAACAGCAATAGCCATAGTGTGCTGGGGCACTATGTTACAAAGTGGACCATCTTATAGATATGCTCCCATGTATTCCATTGCGATTCATGGTGGGAGAAGGTAAGGTGTTCCGCCTCTTGAAGATCACATTAGATATCAGATGTAACATTGATCCAAGGTCATGATCTTATGAATTAACTCATGGGTATCCAAATAGAAAACAGTGAAGACATTTGCAAAAAAGGTGTCTGTAGGCACTTGGAACATGTAACTGATGATGTAAGCATGCCCAAAATGTTAGTAACTTGTCAGACTGTGGAAGCAATTAAAGTAGTTCTTTCCACAGACAATGACTGATGTCGGAACTGTAAACCTGGCAGATGATGTAGAGGAATGAGCATGACAGAACTCAGTTAGGAGTGGGCGGAAAACTTCTTCATTCCTCATAGTAAGATCAATGTAAGATCTAATTATGATAAGGGAACCATATTTCTTCAGTTTAGGATTAAGGTAGTGAAGAAGATGTCTCCTGTGCTACCTGTGAAGTAGGTGGAGAAAAAGATCAAGGATGGTGGCTCACTACACTTGCAGTATGTTATGAATTAAATCCCCTTACTTCTAAGGTGTCACTAAGTAAAGGCTTGAGGGCAAGTAAAGAGACATCTCTTAGAAACTGATGCAACAAGATGACCAAGATGAACCAGAACTGATTAGAGGTACTATGCATGATAGATTGATCCATACGAGTGCCAGTACACACTGGACGATGTTCACATGAAGTGTCTGACAGCACTATGCCAAACAGAGTGATCTATGAGAGTGCTTGTATAAACTGTGTGTCATTCTGCTGCATAATTAGTTTCACAAACTGGGTTCTTTGGTCTTGTGGAACTAAACTGGGCATCAAACACAGCAGCAATAAGGCAGTTGTGGAAATGAACAAGTTCCTTCTCTGGTGGCTGATACTGTATGGTCATTTGTGATCAAAGCCCATTGTAATCAAAGTTATATAGCTGAGTCTGATCATGAAGGAACATGGCCTTCTTGGCTGGCAAGAGGCTGTCCAGTTCTTGAGACTGAGATGGGTTATGGAACATTGATCCACATAGCCTGTCCATAATTCTAATATGCAAGACCATACTTGAAGCTCCTGTTGCTCTCCAATAAATGATATGCAAGCCTGACATGTATCCAAGGAATGAAAGAGAAAACAACACATGTTGAGAGGTTGTCAGACTGGCCTCACTTATGTTCTAAATCTGTAAGACAAAATGAAGACAAATACATTATACATAGCGCAGTGTCCTGCTTTATGAACTTATGTGTGTCCTTGCACAGTTACCTACGATGATAAATACCTGTAATGGGTATATGTGCCCTGTACAGGTAGAGAATTAGAGCATCACTATTAATATTTGTAAAGTGGATGCTAATAATAAATTCTAGTAACAAGTAACCTGTGGGAAGGTCAATTTTGACTCCCTATACAGGTAAAATTACTGAAATATCATATAAAGCAACTACATATATTAAGTGGAAGAAGAATAATCAATTTTAGTAAGAACTTACCCACCAAGGAAGGCCAATGTCTGAATGCCAATAACGGCAAAATCACTTAAGCATTGCTTATAGTAATTACATGTATGAGCTGGATCACTCTAACTGCCATCTATATGGGTAAATAACCTTTATCTTTCAGTTAAAAAGTTAAAACATTTTTCTTTTGTCTTGCAAAATTATGTTGCAATCCTGATAATAGTCTGCATATTGTTCCACTGGAATAATTTTCACCTTTTAAAATATCACAATATGTGTCCTTGAATATATGATTATGTGATTTTGTTTTAGGCAGAATTTTAATTCTGAAGTGACAAATTTTATGTCTTCCATTAATGTTATTGTTACAATATTTTCAACTGGCTCTCAGTTCTCATACAAATTATCATACCCCTTCCATATTGCCACTGAAAAATTCCTAGTTGTCTTCAAAGTATTTTCAGCCTTATGCAAGTCATCATGTTTGTCATAGTGACACTCATCTTTGTAAAGCAAATCTCAATATTCTTTCCCTTTAAGCCTTCTAGTTTGTGGACAACTGATTTTTAAAATCTTCTCTGTAGAATTAAAAGATATTTCAAAATCCTAGCTGGGTAACATATCAAATACAGCTCTCCCCTATTAAAACAGTTGTCAGAGTCCATAAGTACTGACTGCATTATGTACTGAACAGCAGTATAGCAAAAATGATACAAAATGTTGAGTCTATTTGTGTGTGTGTGTGTGAACAAATCTCTGGCAAATGCATAGTAATACCAAGCTTTCTTTCTTTCAACCCATATTGTCATATATATGACAGATCAGATTGTGAGTAACATAAAAAACAATGATATAAACATTTCATTTTAATGATTAAATTTACGCTGCTCTTGAGGCCAATGCAACCTGATGTTAACAGCTTCATTCTTTTTTAATTAGGAGCCCTCAATCACATATTTACTACTTCTATACCAATCCTGCTATTAAATAAATGAACATCTCTCTTAAATGAGTGCACTGAGTAATGTCAAGTCAGTTCTAATCAATAAAATATCTCGTTTCCAGTTCAAAATATAAGTTACATGGTTAGAGACTAAGTGATGACATTATGTGCAGCATGCTTTGATCAATTCCAGAACATGGAATAACTGAAAAACTAACATGAATGTAATAAATTCAATCCAGTTATGTCCCAAACACATTTATTCACAAAAATGTTGAAAAAAGGAGTACATGATAACAATATATGGTTTGTTTCTTTCTTTTTATTTTCCAATATGCCTTTTGTTTATCTATTTTATTGCAGCGTGCAGCTGGGGGGGGGGGGCACAAATGCAATACAAATTTCTTAAGTCTTGGGACATTCAATCTACGTGAAGAAGTTTCACCATAAGTTCTGGGACAGGAAAAAAATCATTTTATCATGTTACAATATATATGGCGAATATGGTATGGCTAATTAGAGATTCGGGTGTTCAATAGCCTGCTAGGAACACACTATCTTACACTGCCTGAACAGTGGCTAATTAGAGATAAATTGTACCCGTAGAAACATGTTCTGTCCAACCAAGGAAAATAGTTTTCGATGTAAAGGTTTTCAGCTGATAGATATCAAAAGAAATTTAAATTTGTTTTTAATTATAATATTTTAAATTTCTATTTTGGCGTCCATAGCACTACAGTGTTATGTCTGGAATCGTGTTACAGTAAAGCATATTATAACAATGGAGAGCTGTAATTTAGTTTTCCAGAGGAAATCAGTTGTTAGGAAACCAAATAAATTAATCCTGACCTCCCATTCTTGCTCTGACTGGGTTTTCGACTATTGGTCTATGATAATTGTTAATTATATCCTTCGATAAGACAATAGATCTACCCAATCTTGTTCTATGAAAGCATCATCACATTCTAGTCTTTAGAATCTTCTTAAACCTATCAACAACACATGCTTGCTTTTGAGAGTACATGAATTTGGACATTCTTATGAATGTACACATGATAACAAATCCATCATATTCTTGTTATGCTAAAGAAATTTCAAGAAAATACTGAGCACATTCTTCATCAAAATGGTATAAGCAATTTACCAAGCAGACAAACATAGAACCATATATTAACAAAATAAAAGCAATCCATACGAAAAGGTCAATTGTATCCATAACCTAGTATAACAAAAAAAATGTCCCTTATTCCTAATGTTTATATTCTACTTTCCGGTGCTGAATCTTTAATCAACTATGCAACAACAATTTCAAGAGCATGATGTAAATTGTTCTACATGATTGATTCAAAGTAAATTTACAGTCACCAAATTTTACTTGCCAGGACATATGTCTACTATGACAGTTTCTATTTATTTGTCATACAATGATAGTAAGATTAAGAATGAATGATGATTATGACAGAAGACTTCTAATTTAGTAACAATATGAATAAATAGCATTCTAATCACTGAAGTGGTTTACAGAGGTTAACATTTGGTTTTGATACTCCTTATGAAATTTCACAACATTCAAATACATGTATTACAAATAATATCATTTCAGTTTAAAAGTTAACACACAATGCAAACCCGAGGGGAAAAAAGGAACCCATAATCTACCAAAATGTTCATTAAAATTATAACCCATTTCAGGGGTCTTTAAATATTGTCTCCAAAGTACACCTGCCTGAATACATACCTTCTGTGGGCTAAGATTTATGCTGTTGTGGCTGTTATCACCAGTTGCAATGTTGCTCTTCATTACAGTACCAATATTGAAATTATTGATGATATTTGTTGGGATACCTGCAAGAAAAAACAGTTGCATACTTACAATGACAGGGATGTATATATGGTAAACAATGCCAAAATAGGTTATCCATCATATGTATGTATTTGCTAGAGGATATTCCTTTTGTATATTTTGAGAACAATCCACTGGCTTGTTCTCTCTCCATACTGTCACTCTATGTAAAACATGTACATTTACAAGATACTGTTTTTTGGTTAACATCGTACAAATAAGATATGTTTCTGAGATTGGCTTTATCACACAAATTTAATGTGTATTGATACAAGAGGCAAATACTGTGACAGGTTCTTAAAAATTCATGATGTTCTAGAGTGATTGCAACCAAGCACCTTCCTATGACACATGCTAGGATTAAAATGCGCAGTTAGGATTTTATTAAAGTTTTGACCACAAAAGCAGAATATCATACCTATTAAGACTTAAGGATGTATAAATAAAAGAAAGCATCCATTATGAACACATTTTCGAGTTTACATGGAATTCTTTAGGTAAACAGAATCTTGTAGGCTCTACCTACAAGTCTTAAGATATTTGAGTCAATGTGTGTGTGATTTAGATTTTTAACATAGCTTTAACAATTTTTCAGTCATATCACTACGATGTCTGCAATGTGGCAGTTTAAAGTGATGTCCAGCACTGGAGCATCATGCCGCAGACGTAGCATCATGTCCCACCCAGTCACATTATCCTGACACCAGGACAACCAGTCCTAACACTAACCTCTTAATGATGAGTACCTAGCGAGGCAGCTGTTAGTACCATTTTTTGAAGTCTTTGGTATGACTAGACTGGGGATCTAACCCATGACCTCCCGCATCCAGGGCATATAATCTAACCACTAGGCCACCAGATTGGTCCGTTTTGAGTCGATATATAATCTATGACCTATACTTTGTCATTTTTTTTGTATCTGGACCCTGGACCAATATCATTTTTGACTCTGGACTCTGGACTAAAAAGATACCATTCTGTTTATAACCCATGTTGTTTATCTTAAAATCTAACTAGGAATGTTGAGTAAAATAATTAATCATGTACATATGTTACAATTCTATGGTCTTAACTCATTAACCCCTGGTGCCTTGTTTACGCCTCAAAGGCAGACAAATGTACCTCTACAATGATGCCAAATAATCAGGACTTTCTAGTTGCACTACAAAATACAGAGGGAAAAACGTAATTTTTTGGACCTGATTTTTTTCCACCTAAAATTCGCCCATGGTCAGCATCCGATTGTGTGTTCAGATTTTAGACTTTTTGGCCTCATATCTAAGGCAGACCAATCTGAACTGCACACAGACAGGTGAACCTTTGCAAAAAGTAAGATAAGAATAAAAAATGGTCTGGATATGAAAATGATGGATCCGTTAAGCAAAAAAGAAAAAAGAATTCCAACTTTTACCCTTCTGCTCATTCGCGAGCTAAATAGCTAATAAAAAATTATGTTTCTAATACGACTAGGCATTAGGTTAACCAGAAATCGCTAGGGAGTCAATGTATTAGGATGTATTCAGAAATAGCCCCCAAAATGTGTTTCCTACTCGCATTTTAGGCGAAAATGACAAAAACCTCCAGGGGTTAAGGAGTTAAACTAAGTAACAGGAAAGAGTGAAAAACAGGAAGTTTAGTACAATTAAACACATAATTTAATTCCCTAGAATGTAAAGAGAAAACTTAAAATAATTAACGGTATGGTGAATGAAATCCTAAATAATCGTAAAAGTTCTATCACAAGTCCAAAAGTATAGAGAATATCATGAGTTACACTGGAGTTCCGATTGAAGTCCGATCTATTGTTCTGATGTGCCAATAGTCTGGAATAGTTTGATATGCTATCCCATTGCTATAAACTGAAATGTCTTTAAACGAATTTGCGGTAATTCCAAAATAGTTACTTTGTCCGGAAGTTTATGAGCACCTTGTTATTTCAATGAATAATCAAAATGAATAAATGAAATCCTCTCAACTGAACACAACTATATGACTCCATTAAGACCGGTTAACATCCCTCATATGAGACACTAAGATGCAGTTTCAGAATCAGAATGAGGGTCAAATTATCATTTCTAGATCAGTTGAACTTGTCAACAAGGTCAGGTCTTTTAGCAGCTAACCAATCAGAAATTAGGTCACCTGGTTTTCCAAGGGAGAAATGCACGTCATTGACCAGTACCGTACTTAAATCCGATCAAATTCATCAACAATATTTCTTCTACGCCTTCCTAGGTCAAAAGGACACAAAAACATGTTTACCAATCAAAATGACCTTATCTTACAGTACAAACTCACTACCTTGAAGCTTTGTAATGTCTTTAAAATTACCCTTACAATCTACAATCATAAAAATAAAAATTAACACACATAATACAGATATACTTAACACATATATATGGGTATGGAAACTCCATAGTCATGGGCAGAAACTTGGAAAGCATTGCTCATTCCCACAATTATAAACCCTTTTATGCAATTTACCCAAAAAATTGTACATTCTTGTAAGGTTTTCATGAGATGAGGTGGACAAAGGATATCAAGGGTACTAGAGATTTTAGTTGGTGTGGGACGAAAAAATGAGGACAGCTCCCATAGATTCTGGTGTTAAACAATGGTATACTTGGAATAGTCAATTTAGTGCCCCCTGACTGGCCATAACATTCAGCTTTTGAATAAAATGTTCTTATTTTTTAAGGTATTATTTTAATTTTTGTGTGCCTCATATAGCATTAAATCAAAGTCAAGCACTTTGGGGGAATTAGCACACCGTGCTGCTCAGCAAATTTAACAGCATAAAAAAGCAAGATGTGATTAGCTGCTACACAAGGTTTACCTGTTACAACATCCATGGAACTGTTGTTCTGGCAATTGCCATTCCACCAATGCCCTTACACCTCTCCCTCAATAAGTCTCACACAATGAGGTCTAAAAATATAGACCGCACTATATTCAAGGGCATGCATTGCTGAGGGACCTCAGAAAAAACAAGAAGTGATGCCATCCTCGCTGGACATTAAGGCAACTGTCAGGGCTTAGGGGGAAGTAACTAGGCTGTTTAATGGCTAAATACTCATTTTATAATTGCTCTAAGAATAATATTCAAAGAAGCGCTTTTGTAAAGAAACTGTTCATTAATTTTCTAAAAATTACATTTGTTTTCAAGATATCCAACAACTGAAAGATTATTAACATTATTCCAACTGGTTTCAACAACCTTCACATGTATGTGATAACATTTATGTTATGTCACTACTTTTCGTTGCTATTGACAAGTCTTATGCTTTAAGAAGTGTGAAGCAGTGATCTATGAAGAAGGAACCAGACAAACTGTTGATACACCACCTGACAAGATTTATTTTTATTAAAAACTTAGAGCTACATTTCAAGAAACAAATGTTTACATCAAAACTCAATTTTTGTATTGTTCATTTAGTAAAATACTGATGCTGTTATTTCATAGCAAGTAATAGTGAAGCTTCTAGTCATACCTGAGGACATCTTTTATGTGCAAATTCAAGAATTCTCTGAAATGAAACTCGCTTCTCCACAATAATCAGTATCTGTGAAACAAAGCTATTTATTTCATGAAGTATTCATTTCGCTTTGTTGCCATGCTATCTTTGATCACATTTATCGTTAGGGTAATTTACGGTGGTCTAATTAGATTACGTACACAATAATATTATAATAGTGTTTGGTCAATTGAAATGAGTTCACCTGACATATGACCAGGGCTGCTACATCTTACACCTGTAGGATTTGCATGTCTTTTAATTTCACTTTCATTCTGCCTCCTTTATTTGATACAAAAGGTGCAATTAATGTGATAATATAAAAGAAGTCAGCTTTTAATTCAGAGCAAAGTAATGAATTTTCAGTCGTATTTCCTAATAAAGGCACACAAATACATTTTTCCCTCATGAGGTGTTGTGATGGATAGCAGAAATCACTATGGAAGCTTGCCATGCTTCAGGTACGTTTTGAACAGACCGAACATGTCATTGTGCTATATAGTTACCTTGAAGCATAATTGATGCAGACTGCATGATTTCATTTTTTTTTTCTTTTCTTTCACCTTGCCCTAGGATTTTGAGTTTCATGAATACTGAATTACCCTACACTGGGTTGTAATATATGATTTATACGGTTTTCAGCATCAAAGAATCCAAATTTTACATTAGAATGGGTCTCCGAGTTAACCTGGTTGATTTACAAAAAAAAAAAAAAAAAAAACATTTTTTGGATACACCACAAACTTTAAAAATTCAAAAACACATCAAGATGATGAGAACAAAGAATTTTTTTTGACACGTTGGAATGAAGACCAAATCCCCCCAGTTTCAGATTTTTAGGAGGTCATCTATGGGGTTCCATTATCTCTTGAATAGGGGAAATTTACTCGTTTTTGCTCTGGAAACCATCTTTAAGGCAAAAAATCGGAAAATCTAATGAAGGTACTGGTCTTTTTACAGATTAATTACAGAGTATCATCCATTGCCTCACTACATGCCCAATATTTAATCGCTAACTATTTGCATGTGGAAACTGGACTGCAGCAAAATCCTGAAAAAAATTTAGTACATTGCTTGGGATAGGGGTTTTGTGGCCATATAATATGCCAACCATGTTCAGATCCATGATCTACACAAAAAGTTCTGTAGGATTTTGTGATTTTGAGCTGTCTAGGCCAATTAGAAATGTGGAAAAAAGCTATGTGAAAATCCACCCCAGCTACATGCTTTTGCGAGTTATTTGTCACACTCAATTTTTAAAAAGCTGTATCTCAGTCAATTTTTGAGCTCTGAGCCTAATATTCTGCAAGTCTTCATCCCTCAACAAATAATATTCTGGGAGGGCTGGATTTGTGAGGTAATAGTAGCTCTCCTAAGGTATTCTGTTTGGGTAAGTCTACAAGGAAATACTGGTTTTTCTTATTTTGTTCATATTGTCCAGTATTTCCTTCTGAATACTGAATATGATGACTTTCAAATTTTCTTTGTAAAGCTTAGGCATACAGTGATTAAGGATTCTTCAATG
The DNA here is from genome assembly GCA_028554795.2 of Sinohyriopsis cumingii. NCBI lineage: Eukaryota > Metazoa > Mollusca > Bivalvia > Unionida > Unionidae > Sinohyriopsis > Sinohyriopsis cumingii. Next base: position 660,898 of record JAPYKE020000322.1, on the reverse strand, counting down.
TGTGACTATGTCCAAAATATAAATGAAATATTTTCATAATGGCTACATTAGGCGCTAGACAAGATTAACACTTATTGGAATATTCCATGAAATATTCATAGATGTAAAATAAAGAAACCAATTTTTTCTAGTAAAATGTGTTTCTTCAAGAATACTTACCCAATCCTTAGAAGAACTACTGTAACCTCACAAATCCAGCCCTCCCAGATAATACTTTTAGCTAAAGGGTGTTAAAAGTTGTCTGCCGATCTATGTGGCAGTCAAGACGAGTTATCTCCCCTTAGGCATAAGAATTGGCGGCAAAATCTAAGAACTTCTCAGTTACTACTAGAGTAGAAAGCATGCTCTCTATGGATGTAACTGCAGGGAGGCTTAGAGGTTGTACGTGTATTATGATTGGGTAAGTAGCCTCGATGAAACATTTTACTAGGAAAAATTGGTTTCTTCTTTCAATACGTTATCCAATTATAATACCTTTAGAGAATATGTAAGAGGTGGAGGGAGATACATCCCCTTATCCCTGAGATATCATCTTTGGTCCCCTGAAGTTTTGATATAGCTTCTAGGTAACCCAACTAGAGAGGACTCCATCTGTCAAGGCGAGGCTTCAAAACAGAAAAATTGCCCCCCACACACACAAATCCAGTGAAATTGTAATTCTTAGCTATGTATTTATGAAGCAGTCAAATAGTCTGAAAGGGTGACCTGTTGAGATGCAGATATAGGTCCTACCAGATCGACCTGACTCCTCTGGGATGTCAGAAATAAAAGCTGGAGAATGTGGTCTCCGATCTCCATCCGACAGCTTGAGTGATGTCGATTCGCGAACAGTTCCAGTCTGATGCTAGGTTGGTGGCAACAGCTGAAACCTCGTAAGCCAAAGTGCATAATAAGTTCATTTAGCTGGGATTATTTCCCTATATGCTGAGCTAATAACCCCCTTACTCAAGAAGTTAGACAAGATTAACACTTGCCTGTTCTGATAGATCATCCTGTCCTTTTATGAGAAGTAGAAAGAGGCGTGATTGCCCTCACTGCAATGGCTCTGTTCGTATTAAAGTATCATTGAAAACTCAGAAAAGGTCTCATAGGTGGCCTTTGGTTGATGTGTCCAGATGAGACAGAGGGTTCATGCCAAATGTTAGTTACCCATGGAAGGGAGAGGGTATTCTGACAAGGATGCTATCAGGAATAAGACTGACCTGTCTTGTCAGAACTTTCATGTAATTCAGGTCTGCTGACAGGGCATGTATTTCGCGAATCCTTCCTACAGCTGCTAGCGCCATAAGGAAGCAGGTCTTGTAGGAAAAGGAGCACCAGAGATGCCCTTGAAATCGGTTCGAAAAGGTGTCTAATTCAGCCAGTTTAGTAACCAAGATAGGTTCTGCTTTGGGCATGGGATTAACATTTTTGACCAAAGTTGTTGAGGTCTGATAAGTCATGGGTTTGTATGATATCCTCTGTATCATGATGATGAAAGGTGTCGGCAATTGTGGGAGCATTAACCTTTGATCGTACTCAGCGTTAACTGAGTCTCTTCGAAACGCCAGAGGGTGAATTTAGCTTTATGCAGTATTGATGTCTGGAGAGGCAAGATATACTCACAGATGGGTGAAACTGTACCATTTGACTTCATATGCTTTTAGAGTGGAGGTTAAAAATGCCTGAGTGATTCTCTACAAAACTGGTTGCGAAATTTATTTAAGTCTGAGACGATCTAGACATGCAGATTTGGAGCTCCAGCCAAGGATGAAACAACTGCCATCATTTGTATGAGCAGATGAGGGAAAACCTGAATTTCCACTGGGTATCCGACACAACATTGGTTCCTGACACAAGACTGGAACAGTCGTTGATCCCCAGCTCCTCCCATCATTGTGGTGCGATGAGGATGAGGCACCATGCTGATTCCCTTGCTTTCTGTATCTTTTGAAATCAGAGATGCTCGAGGGTAGGTGTATGCATTCAGGTTGTTCCAATCCAATGATAAGGCAGTACGGGACAGACAAAAGGACCAGAGTTTGGCATTCGATCTTGTTGCAAACAGGCCCACCAATGGATGGTTTCATAGGGTAGAGATCTAGTGAGAACTGAGGGATAGAGAGATCATTACTTCTGTACCAGTTGATTGTTCTGCAACAAAGAGTCCACCAATATGCTGAGGTGTCCCAGAATAAGGCAAACATATCTGTGGCTTCATTGAAGACAATACCACTTCAAAAAGTCCTGCACCATGGAGCAAAGGTCTGCGGACTGGGGTCCTCTGTGTTGCTGGAGATTAAACACCACTGTATGATTTGGTTCCTCCTTGTCATTTGAGATAAGTCTCCACTGTAGAGTTGTCGGACAGAATGAGAACTCCCATGCCAAGCAAATATTCCTGCCTTCAGTGAAGGAATTTTGCAATGGCCATTCTCTCTAGAATTATTGATATAAAAATATCATTCCTGGCAAGAGTATGCACTGCCAGCATCCCAAAAGGATGGTAGTAGGCAGGCTTCTCAGCCTTCCGTACTTGATCTCAAGCGGGTGGACGTGTAGACATACTCCTGCTGTGAGCCAAGTTAGGTTGGTTCCTTTTCCACTGAGGAAACCGTAGCAATGCAGTAGAAGGCAACCTAGGACCATGAGGTTCACTGCTGCATTGAGTAAACCTAGTATGCAAAGTGATTCCCGTGCAAATAAAATTTCCTCAAAAGTACGGTGCTACCATGGGTCATTTCAATGCCCAATCAATGCTATATCGCTGATGTTGCTGCAGGATGTCATTCAGGTAACTTGTTGATGCCATAGAAATGGTCCAGACATTTGCCATTACTCAATTAATCACACAAGTGAAGACCCAGGGACTGACATTGAGCCCCATTTGGAATGCCCTGAAATGGTATACAATGTTGTAGGCTAATTGAGGAATGTCCTGTGAATAGAGACATTAAGGTATGTGCCATCTAAGTCCACAGTTATGGCAAAGTCTCCCTCATAAATAGCATTCAATATGCGCTGTAGTGTTTCCAGTGGGGACCAGAAAGCATACATGAATGGATTTAGTTCGCTTAGGCTGAGGACCAGATGCAGAGAGTTGTTTGACATTGGGACCAAGAAAAGGTGAGGAATGAATGATAAAACCCTATCGGTGCTATATCCTCATGGTATACAGAAATGGGTGGAGCTGTAGGACAGATTTCAGATGTTTGTGCCCTATGGCTGGCTCTTGTGTCCATTTATTGCTTTCCAGAACTGGCCATATATCAATGTTCTTGTTGTGGGAGGGAGGGAAATATAACTCCTTGATGGACTGTTTGCGGACATCATCCATCAGGATGTGAAACAGAAGGTTAGAGGATAAAGGCTCTTAGCTTGTCCATAGAGGTCCTTCAGGTAAGCGCAGGCAGAGGGCACTGTGCTGAAATTCCACCAACTGGACTGGAAGCTGCAGTTTATGGCATTGGTCAAAGTGTGTTGAGCGGCTCTGCTTATTACTCAACAATTCTTGAGACTGGTTCCCATGCATGCTCTAATGTATTCAGAGTGTGAGAAGATGGGCTTTGTTCCATCGAATGGAAGATAGCCGGAGAGAAACGAAAGTCCAAAAATGAAGTCACAGCAATGATATTGCTCACTAACTGCCCAGTGTCAACAAAGGCCATCCGGTGCATACATATGGAGTGTGGCAGTGTCTTCCCTTAAAGCAATGATATCACTGTCAGCTGCTGGAGTTCCAAATGAAGGACTGGTGGTGAGGAGGGAGAGGTAGAACCACCAATGAACTGATGATGAAGGCAGGTCAGAACATCTGTAACTCTCCCAGAGAGCGAAAGTAACTGAAGTCAGAATTGTCCATTCCGTCACATGATCAACAGATGTCGGAGCTCTGGTCCATGTTGTTGATGGAGTGGGAGGAGGGGGACAAACATCCCGGGGATGGGAAACGACCTTAGTGGAGATTCGGAACACTTAATCTTCCCATGCCATCAGATAGTGTAGAAGAGATGACAGTAATGAAGCAACATTGTGTTGGTTGTGTGAGATGAAGCTAAGGTTCCCTATAACATCTGAGACTTAACTGGTGAAGAGTGATAGTGATTGCGCTGGGCTTCACCAATGTCACAAATTGCAACTTTTTTCTGCTTATTGGCAACAAAAAAAAACATCTACCGATTCTTTGGGTTTAACACTTCTAGCTGTTAACTGTATATACAGTCTTGGGCTTGGAGTGGAGAGATTCAAAGGCACCATGAGAGGAAGCCACAAACTTCGATATACAATGCTCTGGAACTTATTGTTACATAAACATGTCCCTTGTTCATATTGACAAACCACGCTAACAGTGCATTGTTATATCACAATCTGCTTATGTAAATGTCTGGCATTAGTATTGTATGCTGTAATATAATCCAAATAACCATGCGACCTGTTTAACTAAAATTGACCACCTCTGAAGGCAAGATGGGGAACGACTACAATCAACCAGGCGGCATGTACCAGAATAAATATATTTTCTGAAACTTCAAAGAAAACTGATTACCTCTGAAACACTGATGGTTATGTGTATATACTAAGCAGATGAAAAAATAATTGTCTCAATGTTCCACAATTATTTGATGTTGCTGCAGCAATAACAAATAGGCATTTGTTTGGCCTTCAAAGAGGGCCCTTAGAGGTGCTTTCAATAACACATGCACCTTCATCAATGCAAGCCGGCAACCTTTGATCAAAGGAAGTCATCAACAAACTTAAATAAAAGCATTGTTTTATTTTTCATAGTGATTGGAACATATTTATTGTGCCATGAAAGTTTCCTCTTTGCAGACAAAATGTTCATGCTTATGATCACTACGCATAAAATCCACATTAAATTTCCAATATTTGGAAAAAATAGATATCCGGCCGTCAAGTTAATTGAAGGTGGGACATCTCGCAAGAATGTTTGCTAAACTTTTAATTGGTTCATGTTTTCATTTCCCCATGATAAACCTCATCCCCTTGGTAGCCTTGGGAGGTTGGTAGTTGTCTCTGGCTGACCAAAAACTAGGCCAATTTAAGTATAAGTACATTATCACATACTCAACTATATGGCCATATGCTATTAGAATAATGAATATCCATGTGAATTGTTTTTTTTAAAAGTGTTTGTTGGCAACAGGGTATAGATCAAATGAGGACTAAATTTTTTTTAATAAATAATTGTTTCTTCAAACATGTTTGTTGACAATGTGATAGAAATCAAACGACGAAAAGTGCTTTCCCTGGATTCTATAGAAGAATGCTTGATAATAGAAGGTAGAATTAATATTTAATACTAATAACACTATTATACAGGTTAGAGAATTTTTAATTCATACTTTACAGAGATTCGAACCCAAGTCCGCGGGTAAACGGCACCAATCACCTTGCCCCTGCACACGAGCCGATATTCCCTAATCACTAAGCACACATCACCATATATATATATATATATATATATATATATATATATATAACTGTGTGTTAGATGGTTTTTCTAACCAGATATGACTGATACATGGCATGAATTTTCTAACATATAATCTGTGTGTGTGTGTGTGGGATTTCAATTTTTAACGTAGCTATAATAATTTTTTAGTCATATGGCTATGATGTCTACAGTGTTACAGTTTATAGTGATGTCTAGCACTGGGGCATCATGCTGCAGTCATGTAGTATGACTCGGCCAAGGATCGAACCCACGACCTCCCGCATCCGAGGCACATGCTCTAACCATTAGGCCACCGGAGTGGTAACATAAAATCTAATACTTGAATTCATGTATTTTTCATATACATGTGCATTATCTGACACATTGTGGAGTGTACAACACAAATTTAAGTTGTCAGCATACAATTGTATTTCTGACTAGTTGTCTTCATTTAGTCAAAATTTCCATTGCTTACATTTCTTTTTTTTCTCTCTGTAAATCCTAGTTAGTGACGACAGGTCACCTCTTAAAACTTTCACTTGTATGCGAAATTTAAATTTATTTTCAGACCCACCACATTACCTACCTAAACATTCATTTATGTTCACAATATTACTGTGATCCCAAGAAGGCTGATATAAACAGATAGTACTGTATTACGAAAATGGCAACATTTTTGGAAAACTGGCCACAAAATATTGAGTTTGGTGGTTTTGGGCAACAAAGTTTTAAAACCAGCACCAACCCTGAGAGATGAGGTTTGACACTCACAAAACTCATAGAATTCCCTGAATTAGAAACCGTGACTTCAAGACAGTCGCTGGGTAAAGTGACGAAGTTTGTCGCTCACTAATCTCGTAGAACAACTTGAATTAGAAACCATGACTTCAAGACATTCATTGGGTAAAGAGTCTCTTCTCTTGTCAGAGTGCAGAGACAGTGCAAAGCAACATCTATTCGTGGTATCATGCCAAATGATTGTCTCGAGGTGGTATGAGGGTAAGAAACACGTGTCTGCAAAAGTTGGGTTTGACTTACTGAAGCTTATGTGCTCGATAAACATGATTTAAAGTTAATGTGGATAAACATGACTCAGGTGTCACCTATAGAAACATGAATGTACAGGTGACAGAATAAACCATGTACAGAGCGTGGACCTGTACTTGTCCAACTGAAGTGGAAGAAATACAAAAATGCACACGAATGTCTACATTACACAAAAGAAACCTCATAAAAGGGAACTGAGGCACCTTTAGAGAAATATACACAGTAGGTATGACAATATCCATTATGATGCAATTCTTTAAGGGAAAAAGTCCCAGAGATCATCAGTACAAGTAAATAACATTACAGGTAGCACATGGACAATATGAGTGCCTTGACTAGAAATGCGCCGATGTGTACCCATTCGTAATGGAAATACACACACTATATAGGAGTTATATGTGCACTAAATAAGTGTGTGCATGTGTGTGTGTGTGTGTGTGTGTGTGATTTGGATTTTTAATGTAGCTTTAATAATTTTTCAGTTACATCACTATGATGTCTGCAGTGTGACAGTTTATAGTGATGTCTAGCGCTGGGGTATCATGTTGCAAACATGTAGCATGATGTCCCACCTAGCCACATTATCCTGACACCAGGCCGACTAGTCCTAACACTAACCTCGTAATGCTGAGCGCCAAGCGAGGCAGCTGTTAGTACCATTTTTCTAAGTCTCTGGTATGACTCAACCAGGAATCGAACCCATGACCTCCTGCATCCGAGGTGGACGCTCTAACCACTAGGCCACCGGAGCGGTCATAAGTATAGCCTGAACTGAATGTAAAGTCACATAGTCTCAACATGCAAGTACCAAATGTGTGATGACAACAAAGTGAAGCAACTTGTAAATGCAGAGAAAGAAAAAAGGTTGGAAATATTGATGGTGTATATTTTCTTTAGAAGTGAAAAACTCCTCCAACTTTTAGTGGTGATATCTTCCATGTAGCTTCTGGCTTTTGTGAGGTCTCTCATGTCAAGAGCATGCTTCTTGGCACAAGTAAAAGGAGAAACTGAGGTATTTTTAAACTTAACCACCAAGTCTTATACCTAAGGGGAGATCACTCTGCCTGACCACCACATAGGCCGGCAGACAAATATTAGCTCCCTTTAGCTAAAAGTAGTATCTGGGATGGCTGGATTTGCAAGGTAGTAGTAGTTATCCTAAAGTATTATGACTGGGTAACATATTTGAAGAAGAAAAGACAGATTTAGGCATCAAGTGGCCATAAAAGCCACTGATGTCTACCTTAGCAATTGATTTCTACCTAAGCCACAACTTTCACCAAAGAGATGATGATGGTACTCCAAATGTGAGGTCTGTTAGAAATAAACATAATACTCAACCAAGACCAAAGAAGGAATTATAGAAAACTACTTTAAATATACTGGTCCACTATTATGGAATATTATTCTCAGTGACATAAGTCAGGCTCTTGGCATTTCTTCTTTTCATAGTACATGTCTTAAATGGATTAAATTTTGAGACAAGTGAACAGTCCAACTAACATACCTCCTGCTCTTCTCTGCTTATACATGTCTTTCATAGATAATTTTTAAATACAATATATTTATATATTTTTATGTGCTCACCAATGCATGTGTTACAGGCTTGAAACTGTGCTTGATTTTCAGAATAACATAACTCTTTAATGTTCACCAATAATTTTGTCACACTGAACTGTATATATGGTACATAATAGAAGATATCAAGGTAAATCATTAATAATTCAATTGCTTTCTCTAAATAAGTCCTCATTATTATTATGTCTCCCCTTTCATATATATGTACATATTAAACAACTTCCCTGATCCAACTAATTACTTACTCAATGCTATTTGTATGTTTTAAAATCTAACCAGGAATACTGAATACAAATAATGCACCATTGACATGGCTGTGGTATGGAAACTCTACCCTTGCAATAAAATGTTATGGGCAGAAACGTGGAAAGGTCATTTCATTCCCACAATCATAAACCCCTGGATCCAATTTCCACACAAAATTGTACACGTTACATTCTTTTAAATTCTCATGAGATGGGACAGACAAAGAATATCAAGGGTCCCAGAGATTTTAGTTGCGGTGGGAGGAAAAAGATTTTAGTCACTATTGTAAAAGCAATGAGCAATATCAACTACACTGTAAAGATCATTAGGAAAACGAGGCCTATGCTCTGGTTATTTAAGTATGCATCCTTGCAGCTGTCCATTTAGCATTCATATTTCTACAAAGTTTTCTTTCCTGATGATTGGTGAACTAACCTGTAGTGTTATGGTATTTGACAAGCTTGTGAATAATCTTCCTGAATTTCTTTAAGGTATAGTTTAAAAACTTTTACCTAATACTGTACTATTTATAAGTGTGTAAAATTTGTCACTGCTAAATTATTATAATTTACACTATTAGACATACTAGGTGCTTGCAAAGACTGTGCCTGGAATTACGTAGTATTGTTGCTCATGTTCTGATTCTGCTGATCTGGGATTAAAGGCTGACCAGTCTGATATTTTAGCAACTGGTTATGTTGCTGCCACAACCCTGGGAAGTCTGCTGTTGTTATGCATAAAAAGAAGCAGATAAAAGCCAAGTATATAAATAAATAATCACAACTACAGCAAATGGATGCCCTTGTGTTCCACACTGTAAAATATGATTATACACATATAGGAATCCAAGAAAAATACTCTGACACTTGTTCATGAACAAGCTCCAAATTCTAATTCCTTACATCACCCTAAATAATCTTCAACGATTTTTACTGAATCGCCATGAATATATTGCTGCCAATAGATAAACACTCTCACACAGGCAACATAGATAATACTATACAAAAGCTATTCCATAAACATTTAAAATGAGGTAGGAGTTGTGGGATATTTAACTACATGCAATTTTCAATTTATAAATGTGTTAAATTTGTCACTGCAAAATTATTGTAATTTACACTATTAAACATACTAGGTGCTTGCAAAGACTGTGCCTGGAATTGCATAGTATTGTTACTCGTGTTCTCATTCTGCTGATCTGAGACTAAAGGTTGACCTGTCTGGGTTTTGAGCAACTGGTTCTGTTGCTGCCGCAACCCTTGGGGAGTCAACTGGCCCTGCTGTTGTTGAAACAGGCTTGTCTGAACTCCATGATACTGAGGGATGATGGTTGGTCCTGAAAGAAGCAAATTTTTAACATAGGCATATTTCATGCATAATAAGAAGCAGATGAAAGCCATGTTCCAATTCAGACACTTTTTCATAATGTAAAGTCACCTTTGTTTGCAGTGTACTAGTTATGGTAGATTTCGTGAATATCAATTGCTACAAACCAAACAAATAAAATACCCAACATACAATATCCAAAAATGACATTCCTTCAGAATCTATATGCATTTATAAAACCAGCAAAAATATTATAGAAACATGAATGTACAGGTGACAGAATAAACCATGTACAGAGCGTGGACCTGTACTTGTCCAACCGAAGTGGAAGAAATACAGAAATGCACACGAATGTCTACATTACACAAAAGAAACCTCATAAAAGGGAACTGAGGCACCTTTATAGAAATGTACACAGTAGGTACGACAATATCCATTATGAGGCAATTCTTTAAGGGAAAAAGTCCCAGAGATCATCAGTACAAGTAAATAACATTACAGGTAGCACATGGACGATATGAGCGCCTTGACTAGAAACGTGCCGATGTGTACCCATTCGTAATGGAAATACACACAACTATATAGGAGTTATATATGCACTAAATAAGTGTGTGTGTGTGTGTTTGTGTGATTTGGATTTTTAATGTAGCTTTAAAAATTTTTCAGTCACATCACTACGATATCTGCAGTGTGACAGTTTATAGTGATGTCTAGCACTGGGACATCATGCCGCAGACATGTAGCATGATGTCCCACCCAGTCACATTATCCTGACACCAGGCCGACCAGTCCTAACACTAACCTCGTAATGCTGAGCGCCAAGCGAGGCAGCTGTTAGTACCATTTTTCTAAGTCTCTGGTATGACTCGACCAGGGATCAAACCCATGACCTCCCGCATCCGAAGCGAACGCTCTAACCACTAGGCCACCGGAGCGGTCATAAAATAAGCATAGCCTGAACTGAATGTAAAGTCACATAGTCTCAACATGCAAGCATCTAAATGTGTTACTATGACAAAGTGTAGCAACTTGTAAATGCAGAGAAAGAAAAAAAGTTGGAAATATTGATGGTGTATATTTTCATTAGAAGTGAAAAACTCCTCCAACTTTTAGTGGTGATATCTTCCATGTAGCTTCTGGCTTTTGTGAGGTCTCTCATGTCAATAGCATGCTTCTTGGCACAAATAAAAGGAGAAACTGAGGTATTTTTAAACTTAACCACCAAGTCTTATACCTAAGGGGAGATCACTCTGCCTGACCACCACATAGGCGGGCAGACAAATATTAGCTCCCTTTAGCTAGAAGTAGTATCTGGGATGGCTGGATTTGCAAGGTAGTAGTAGTTATCCTAAAGTATTATGACTGGGTAACATATTTGAAGAAGAAAGGACAGATTTAGGCATCAAGTGGCCATAAAAGCCAATAATGTCTACCTTAGCAATTGATTTCTACCTAAGCCACAACTTTCACCAAAGAGATGATGATGGTGCTCCAAATGTGAGGTAAGTTAGAAGTAAAAATTATACTCAACCAAGACCAAAGAAGGAATTATTTAAAACTACTTTAAATATACTGGTCCACTATTATGGAATATTATTCTCAGTGACATAAGTCAGGCTCTTGGCATTTCTTCTTTTCATAGTACATGTCTTAAATGGATTAAATTTTGAGACAAGTGAACAGTCCAACTAACATACCTCCTGCTCTTCTCTGCTTATACATGTCTTTCATAGATAATTTTTAAATATATTTATATATTTTTATGTGCTCACCAATGCATGTGTTACAGGCTTGAAACTGTGCTTGATTTTCAGAATAACATAACTCTTTAATGTTCACCAATAATTTTGTCACACTGAACTGTATATATGGTACATAATAGAAGATATCAAGATAAATCATTAATAATTCAATTGCTTTCTCTAAATAAGTCCTCATTATTATTATGTCTCACCTTTCATATATATGTACATATTAAACAACTTCCCTGATCCAACTAATTACTTACTCAATGCTATTTGTATGTTTTAAAATCTAACCAGGAATTCTGAATACAAATAATGTACCATTGACATGGCTGTGGTATGGAAACTCTACCCTTGCAATAAAATGTTATGGGCAGAAACGTGGAAAGATCATTTCATTCCCAAAATCATAAACCCCTGGATCCAATTTCCACACAAAATTGTACACGTTACATTCTTTTAAATTCTCATGAGATGGGACAGACAAAGAATATCAAGGGTCCCAGAGATTTTAGTTGCGGTGGGAGGAAAAAGATTTTAGTCACTATTGTAAAAGCAATGAGCAATATCAACTACACTGTAAAGATCATTAGGAAAACGAGGCCTATGCTCTGGTTATTTAAGTATGCATCCTTGCAGCTGTCCATTTAGCATTCATATTTCTACAAAGTTTTCTTTCCTGATGATTGGTGAACTAACCTGTAGTGTTATGGTATTTGACAAGCTTGTGAATAATCTTCCTGAATTTCTTTAAGGTATAGTTTAAAAACTTTTACCTAATACTGTACTATTTATAAGTGTGTAAAATTTGTCACTGCTAAATTATTATAATTTACACTATTAGACATACTAGGTGCTTGCAAAGACTGTGCCTGGAATTACGTAGTATTGTTGCTCATGTTCTGATTCTGCTGATCTGGGATTAAAGGCTGACCAGTCTGATATTTTAGCAACTGGTTATGTTGCTGCCACAACCCTGGGAAGTCTGCTGTTGTTATGCATAAAAAGAAGCAGATAAAAGCCAAGTATATAAATAAATAATCGCAACTACAGCAAATGGATGCCCTTGTGTTCCACACTGTAAAATATGATTATACACATATAGGAATCCAAGAAAAATACTCTGACACTTGTTCATGAACAAGCTCCAAATTCTAATTCCTTACATCACCCTAAATAATCTTCAACAATTTTTACTGAATCGCCATGAATATATTGCTGCCAATACATAAACACTCTCACACAGGCAACATAGATAATACTATACAAAAGCTATTCCATAAACATTTAAAATGAGGTAGGAGTTGTGGGATATTTAACTACATGCAATTTTCAATTTATAAATGTGTTAAATTTGTCACTGCAAAATTATTGTAATTTACACTATTAAACATACTAGGTGCTTGCAAAGACTGTGCCTGGAATTGCATAGTATTGTTACTCGTGTTCTCATTCTGCTGATCTGAGACTAAAGGTTGACCTGTCTGGGTTTTGAGCAACTGGTTCTGTTGCTGCCGCAACCCTTGGGGAGTCAACTGGCCCTGCTGTTGTTGAAACAGGCTTGTCTGAACTCCATGATACTGAGGGATGATGGTTGGTCCTGAAAGAAGCAAATTTTTAACATAGGCATATTTCATGCATAATAAGAAGCAGATGAAAGCCATGTTCCAATTCAGACACTTTTTCATAATGTAAAGTCACCTTTGTTTGCAGTGTACTAGTTATGGTAGATTTCGTGAATATCAATTGCTACAAACCAAACAAATAAAATACCCAACATACAATATCCAAAAATGACATTCCTTCAGAATCTATATGCATTTATAAAACCAGCAAAAATATTATAGAAACATGAATGTACAGGTGACAGAATAAACCATGTACAGAGCGTGGACCTGTACTTGTCCAACCGAAGTGGAAGAAATACAGAAATGCACACGAATGTCTACATTACACAAAAGAAACCTCATAAAAGGGAACTGAGGCACCTTTATAGAAATGTACACAGTAGGTACGACAATATCCATTATGAGGCAATTCTTTAAGGGAAAAAGTCCCAGAGATCATCAGTACAAGTAAATAACATTACAGGTAGCACATGGACGATATGAGCGCCTTGACTAGAAACGTGCCGATGTGTACCCATTCGTAATGGAAATACACACAACTATATAGGAGTTATATATGCACTAAATAAGTGTGTGTGTGTGTGTTTGTGTGATTTGGATTTTTAATGTAGCTTTAAAAATTTTTCAGTCACATCACTACGATATCTGCAGTGTGACAGTTTATAGTGATGTCTAGCACTGGGACATCATGCCGCAGACATGTAGCATGATGTCCCACCCAGTCACATTATCCTGACACCAGGCCGACCAGTCCTAACACTAACCTCGTAATGCTGAGCGCCAAGCGAGGCAGCTGTTAGTACCATTTTTCTAAGTCTCTGGTATGACTCGACCAGGGATCGAACCCATGACCTCCCGCATCCGAAGCGAATGCTCTAACCACTAGGCCACCGGAGCGGTCATAAAATAAGCATAGCCTGAACTGAATGTAAAGTCACATAGTCTCAACATGCAAGCATCTAAATGTGTTACTATGACAAAGTGTAGCAACTTGTAAATGCAGAGAAAGAAAAAAAGTTGGAAATATTGATGGTGTATATTTTCATTAGAAGTGAAAAACTCCTCCAACTTTTAGTGGTGATATCTTCCATGTAGCTTCTGGCTTTTGTGAGGTCTCTCATGTCAATAGCGTGCTTCTTGGCACAAATAAAAGGAGAAACTGAGGTATTTTTAAACTTAACCACCAAGTCTTATACCTAAGGGGAGATCACTCTGCCTGACCACCACATAGGCGGGCAGACAAATATTAGCTCCCTTTAGCTAAAAGTAGTATCTGGGATGGCTGGATTTGCAAGGTAGTAGTAGTTATCCTAAAGTATTATGACTGGGTAACATATTTGAAGAAGAAAGGACAGATTTAGGCATCAAGTGGCCATAAAAGCCAATAATGTCTACCTTAGCAATTGATTTCTACCTAAGCCACAACTTTCACCAAAGAGATGATGATGGTGCTCCAAATGTGAGGCAAGTTAGAAGTAAAAATTATACTCAACCAAGACCAAAGAAGGAATTATTTAAAACTACTTTAAATATACTGGTCCACTATTATGGAATATTATTCTCAGTGACATAAGTCAGGCTCTTGGCATTTCTTCTTTTCATAGTACACGTCTTAAATGGATTAAATTTTGAGACAAGTGAACAGTCCAACTAACATACCTCCTGCTCTTCTCTGCTTATACATGTCTTTCATAGATAATTTTTAAATATATTTATATATTTTTATGTGCTCACCAATGCATGTGTTACAGGCTTGAAACTGTGCTTGATTTTCAGAATAACATAACTCTTTAATGTTCACCAATAATTTTGTCACACTGAACTGTATATATGGTACATAATAGAAGATATCAAGATAAATCATTAATAATTCAATTGCTTTCTCTAAATAAGTCCTCATTATTATTATGTCTCCCCTTTCATATATATGTACATATTAAACAACTTCCCTGATCCAACTAATTACTTACTCAATGCTATTTGTATGTTTTAAAATCTAACCAGGAATTCTGAATACAAATAATGTACCATTGACATGGCTGTGGTATGGAAACTCTACCCTTGCAATAAAATGTTATGGGCAGAAACGTGGAAAGATCATTTCATTCCCAAAATCATAAACCCCTGGATCCAATTTCCACACAAAATTGTACACGTTACATCCTTTTAAATTCTCATGAGATGGGACAGACAAAGAATATCAAGGGTCCCAGAGATTTTAGTTGCGGTGGGAGGAAAAAGATTTTAGTCACTATTGTAAAAGCAATGAGCAATATCAACTACACTGTAAAGATCATTAGGAAAACGAGGCCTATGCTCTGGTTATTTAAGTATGCATCCTCGCAGTTGTCCATTTAGCATTCATATTTCTACAAAGTTTTCTTTCCTGATGATTGGTGAACTAACCTGTAGTGTTATGGTATTTGACAAGCTTGTGAATAATCTTCCTGAATTTCTTTAAGGTATAGTTTAAAAACTTTTACCTAATACTGTACTATTTATAAGTGTGTAAAATTTGTCACTGCTAAATTATTATAATTTACACTATTAGACATACTAGGTGCTTGCAAAGACTGTGCCTGGAATTACGTAGTATTGTTGCTCATGTTCTGATTCTGCTGATCTGGGATTAAAGGCTGACCAGTCTGATATTTTAGCAACTGGTTATGTTGCTGCCACAACCCTGGGAAGTCTGCTGTTGTTATGCATAAAAAGAAGCAGATAAAAGCCAAGTATATAAATAAATAATCGCAACTACAGCAAATGGATGCCCTTGTGTTCCACACTGTAAAATATGATTATACACATATAGGAATCCAAGAAAAATACTCTGACACTTGTTCATGAACAAGCTCCAAATTCTAATTCCTTACATCACCCTAAATAATCTTCAACAATTTTTACTGAATCGCCATGAATATATTGCTGCCAATACATAAACACTCTCACACAGGCAACATAGATAATACTATACAAAAGCTATTCCATAAACATTTAAAATGAGGTAGGAGTTGTGGGATATTTAACTACATGCAATTTTCAATTTATAAATGTGTTAAATTTGTCACTGCAAAATTATTGTAATTTACACTATTAAACATACTAGGTGCTTGCAAAGACTGTGCCTGGAATTGCACAGTATTGTTACTCGTGTTCTCATTCTGCTGATCTGAGACTAAAGGTTGACCTGTCTGGGTTTTGAGCAACTGGTTCTGTTGCTGCCGCAACCCTTGGGGAGTCAACTGGCCCTGCTGTTGTTGAAACAGGCTTGTCTGAACTCCATGATACTGAGGGATGATGGTTGGTCCTGAAAGAAGCAAATTTTTAACATAGGCATATTTCATGCATAATAAGAAGCAGATGAAAGCCATGTTCCAATTCAGACACTTTTTCATAATGTAAAGTCACCTTTGTTTGCAGTGTACTAGTTATGGTAGATTTCGTGAATATCAATTGCTACAAACCAAACAAATAAAATACCCAACATACAATATCCAAAAATGACATTCCTTCAGAATCTATATGCATTTATAAAACCAGCAAAAATATTATAGAAACATGAATGTACAGGTGACAGAATAAACCATGTACAGAGCGTGGACCTGTACTTGTCCAACCGAAGTGGAAGAAATACAGAAATGCACACGAATGTCTACATTACACAAAAGAAACCTCATAAAAGGGAACTGAGGCACCTTTATAGAAATGTACACAGCAGGTACGACAATATCCATTATGAGGCAATTCTTTAAGGGAAAAAGTCCCAGAGATCATCAGTACAAGTAAATAACATTACAGGTAGCACATGGACGATATGAGCGCCTTGACTAGAAACGTGCCGACGTGTACCTATTCGTAATGGAAATACACACAACTATATAGGAGTTATATATGAACTAAATAAGTGTGTGTGTGTGTTTGTGTGATTTGGATTTTTAATGTAGCTTTAAAAATTTTTCAGTCACATCACTACGATATCTGCAGTGTGACAGTTTATAGTGATGTCTAGCACTGGGACATCATGCCGCAGACATGTAGCATGATGTCCCACCCAGTCACATTATCCTGACACCAGGCCGACCAGTCCTAACACTAACCTCGTAATGCTGAGCGCCAAGCGAGGCAGCTGTTAGTACCATTTTTCTAAGTCTCTGGTATGACTCGACCAGGGATCGAACCCATGACCTCCCGCATCCGAAGCGAACGCTCTAACCACTAGGCCACCGGAGCGGTCATAAAATAAGCATAGCCTGAACTGAATGTAAAGTCACATAGTCTCAACATGCAAGCATCTAAATGTGCTACTATGACAAAGTGTAGCAACTTGTAAATGCAGAGAAAGAAAAAAAGTTGGAAATATTGATGGTGTATATTTTCATTAGAAGTGAAAAACTCCTCCAACTTTTAGTGGTGATATCTTCCATGTAGCTTCTGGCTTTTGTGAGGTCTCTCATGTCAATAGCGTGCTTCTTGGCACAAATAAAAGGAGAAACTGAGGTATTTTTAAACTTAACCACCAAGTCTTATACCTAAGGGGAGATCACTCTGCCTGACCACCACATAGGCGGGCAGACAAATATTAGCTCCCTTTAGCTAAAAGTAGTATCTGGGATGGCTGGATTTGCAAGGTAGTAGTAGTTATCCTAAAGTATTATGACTGGGTAACATATTTGAAGAAGAAAGGACAGATTTAGGCATCAAGTGGCCATAAAAGCCAATAATGTCTACCTTAGCAATTGATTTCTACCTAAGCCACAACTTTCACCAAAGAGATGATGATGGTGCTCCAAATGTGAGGCAAGTTAGAAGTAAAAATTATACTCAACCAAGACCAAAGAAGGAATTATTTAAAACTACTTTAAATATACTGGTCCACTATTATGGAATATTATTCTCAGTGACATAAGTCAGGCTCTTGGCATTTCTTCTTTTCATAGTACACGTCTTAAATGGATTAAATTTTGAGACAAGTGAACAGTCCAACTAACATACCTCCTGCTCTTCTCTGCTTATACATGTCTTTCATAGATAATTTTTAAATATATTTATATATTTTTATGTGCTCACCAATGCATGTGTTACAGGCTTGAAACTGTGCTTGATTTTCAGAATAACATAACTCTTTAATGTTCACCAATAATTTTGTCACACTGAACTGTATATATGGTACATAATAGAAGATATCAAGATAAATCATTAATAATTCAATTGCTTTCTCTAAATAAGTCCTCATTATTATTATGTCTCCCCTTTCATATATATGTACATATTAAACAACTTCCCTGATCCAACTAATTACTTACTCAATGCTATTTGTATGTTTTAAAATCTAACCAGGAATTCTGAATACAAATAATGTACCATTGACATGGCTGTGGTATGGAAACTCTACCCTTGCAATAAAATGTTATGGGCAGAAACGTGGAAGGATCATTTCATTCCCAAAATCATAAACCCCTGGATCCAATTTCCACACAAAATTGTACACGTTACATTCTTTTAAATTCTCATGAGATGGGACAAAGAATGTCAAGGGTCCCAGAGATTTTAGTTGCGGTGGGAGGAAAACGATTTTAGTCACTATTGTAAAAGCAATGAGCAATATCAACTACACTGTAAAGATCATTAGGAAAACGAGGCCTATGCTCTGGTTATTTAAGTATGCATCCTCGCAGTTGTCCATTTAGCATTCATATTTCTACAAAGTTTTCTTTCCTGATGATTGGTGAACTAACCTGTAGTGTTATGGTATTTGACAAGCTTGTGAATAATCTTCCTGAATTTCTTTAAGGTATAGTTTAAAAACTTTTACCTAATACTGTACTATTTATAAGTGTGTAAAATTTGTCACTGCTAAATTATTATAATTTACACTATTAGACATACTAGGTGCTTGCAAAGACTGTGCCTGGAATTACGTAGTATTGTTGCTCATGTTCTGATTCTGCTGATCTGGGATTAAAGGCTGACCAGTCTGATATTTTAGCAACTGGTTATGTTGCTGCCACAACCCTGGGAAGTCTGCTGTTGTTATGCATAAAAAGAAGCAGATAAAAGCCAAGTATATAAATAAATAATCGCAACTACAGCAAATGGATGCCCTTGTGTTCCACACTGTAAAATATGATTATACACATATAGGAATCCAAGAAAAATACTCTGACACTTGTTCATGAACAAGCTCCAAATTCTAATTCCTTACATCACCCTAAATAATCTTCAACAATTTTTACTGAATCGCCATGAATATATTGCTGCCAATACATAAACACTCTCACACAGGCAACATAGATAATACTATACAAAAGCTATTCCATAAACATTTAAAATGAGGTAGGAGTTGTGGGATATTTAACTACATGCAATTTTCAATTTATAAATGTGTTAAATTTGTCACTGCAAAATTATTGTAATTTACACTATTAAACATACTAGGTGCTTGCAAAGACTGTGCCTGGAATTGCATAGTATTGTTACTCGTGTTCTCATTCTGCTGATCTGAGACTAAAGGTTGACCTGTCTGGGTTTTGAGCAACTGGTTCTGTTGCTGCCGCAACCCTTGGGGAGTCAACTGGCCCTGCTGTTGTTGAAACAGGCTTGTCTGAACTCCATGATACTGAGGGATGATGGTTGGTCCTGAAAGAAGCAAATTTTTAACATAGGCATATTTCATGCATAATAAGAAGCAGATGAAAGCCATGTTCCAATTCAGACACTTTTTCATAATGTAAAGTCACCTTTGTTTGCAGTGTACTAGTTATGGTAGATTTCGTGAATATCAATTGCTACAAACCAAACAAATAAAATACCCAACATACAATATCCAAAAATGACATTCCTTCAGAATCTATATGCATTTATAAAACCAGCAAAAATATTATAGAAACATGAATGTACAGGTGACAGAATAAACCATGTACAGAGCGTGGACCTGTACTTGTCCAACCGAAGTGGAAGAAATACAGAAATGCACACGAATGTCTACATTACACAAAAGAAACCTCATAAAAGGGAACTGAGGCACCTTTATAGAAATGTACACAGTAGGTACGACAATATCCATTATGAGGCAATTCTTTAAGGGAAAAAGTCCCAGAGATCATCAGTACAAGTAAATAACATTACAGGTAGCACATGGACGATATGAGCGCCTTGACTAGAAACGTGCCGATGTGTACCCATTCGTAATGGAAATACACACAACTATATAGGAGTTATATATGCACTAAATAAGTGTGTGTGTGTGTGTTTGTGTGATTTGGATTTTTAATGTAGCTTTAAAAAATTTTCAGTCACATCACTACGATATCTGCAGTGTGACAGTTTATAGTGATGTCTAGCACTGGGACATCATGCCGCAGACATGTAGCATGATGTCCCACCCAGTCACATTATCCTGACACCAGGCCGACCAGTCCTAACACTAACCTCGTAATGCTGAGCGCCAAGCGAGGCAGCTGTTAGTACCATTTTTCTAAGTCTCTGGTATGACTCGACCAGGGATCGAACCCATGACCTCCCGCATCCGAAGCGAACGCTCTAACCACTAGGCCACCGGAGCGGTCATAAAATAAGCATAGCCTGAACTGAATGTAAAGTCACATAGTCTCAACATGCAAGCATCTAAATGTGCTACTATGACAAAGTGTAGCAACTTGTAAATGCAGAGAAAGAAAAAAAGTTGGAAATATTGATGGTGTATATTTTCATTAGAAGTGAAAAACTCCTCCAACTTTTAGTGGTGATATCTTCCATGTAGCTTCTGGCTTTTGTGAGGTCTCTCATGTCAATAGCGTGCTTCTTGGCACAAATAAAAGGAGAAACTGAGGTATTTTTAAACTTAACCACCAAGTCTTATACCTAAGGGGAGATCACTCTGCCTGACCACCACATAGGCGGGCAGACAAATATTAGCTCCCTTTAGCTAAAAGTAGTATCTGGGATGGCTGGATTTGCAAGGTAGTAGTAGTTATCCTAAAGTATTATGACTGGGTAACATATTTGAAGAAGAAAGGACAGATTTAGGCATCAAGTGGCCATAAAAGCCAATAATGTCTACCTTAGCAATTGATTTCTACCTAAGCCACAACTTTCACCAAAGAGATGATGATGGTGCTCCAAATGTGAGGCAAGTTAGAAGTAAAAATTATACTCAACCAAGACCAAAGAAGGAATTATTTAAAACTACTTTAAATATACTGGTCCACTATTATGGAATATTATTCTCAGTGACATAAGTCAGGCTCTTGGCATTTCTTCTTTTCATAGTACACGTCTTAAATGGATTAAATTTTGAGACAAGTGAACAGTCCAACTAACATACCTCCTGCTCTTCTCTGCTTATACATGTCTTTCATAGATAATTTTTAAATATATTTATATATTTTTATGTGCTCACCAATGCATGTGTTACAGGCTTGAAACTGTGCTTGATTTTCAGAATAACATAACTCTTTAATGTTCACCAATAATTTTGTCACACTGAACTGTATATATGGTACATAATAGAAGATATCAAGATAAATCATTAATAATTCAATTGCTTTCTCTAAATAAGTCCTCATTATTATTATGTCTCCCCTTTCATATATATGTACATATTAAACAACTTCCCTGATCCAACTAATTACTTACTCAATGCTATTTGTATGTTTTAAAATCTAACCAGGAATTCTGAATACAAATAATGTACCATTGACATGGCTGTGGTATGGAAACTCTACCCTTGCAATAAAATGTTATGGGCAGAAACGTGGAAGGATCATTTCATTCCCAAAATCATAAACCCCTGGATCCAATTTCCACACAAAATTGTACACGTTACATTCTTTTAAATTCTCATGAGATGGGACAAAGAATGTCAAGGGTCCCAGAGATTTTAGTTGCGGTGGGAGGAAAACGATTTTAGTCACTATTGTAAAAGCAATGAGCAATATCAACTACACTGTAAAGATCATTAGGAAAACGAGGCCTATGCTCTGGTTATTTAAGTATGCATCCTCGCAGTTGTCCATTTAGCATTCATATTTCTACAAAGTTTTCTTTCCTGATGATTGGTGAACTAACCTGTAGTGTTATGGTATTTGACAAGCTTGTGAATAATCTTCCTGAATTTCTTTAAGGTATAGTTTAAAAACTTTTACCTAATACTGTACTATTTATAAGTGTGTAAAATTTGTCACTGCTAAATTATTATAATTTACACTATTAGACATACTAGGTGCTTGCAAAGACTGTGCCTGGAATTACGTAGTATTGTTGCTCATGTTCTGATTCTGCTGATCTGGGATTAAAGGCTGACCAGTCTGATATTTTAGCAACTGGTTATGTTGCTGCCACAACCCTGGGAAGTCTGCTGTTGTTATGCATAAAAAGAAGCAGATAAAAGCCAAGTATATAAATAAATAATCGCAACTACAGCAAATGGATGCCCTTGTGTTCCACACTGTAAAATATGATTATACACATATAGGAATCCAAGAAAAATACTCTGACACTTGTTCATGAACAAGCTCCAAATTCTAATTCCTTACATCACCCTAAATAATCTTCAACAATTTTTACTGAATCGCCATGAATATATTGCTGCCAATACATAAACACTCTCACACAGGCAACATAGATAATACTATACAAAAGCTATTCCATAAACATTTAAAATGAGGTAGGAGTTGTGGGATATTTAACTACATGCAATTTTCAATTTATAAATGTGTTAAATTTGTCACTGCAAAATTATTGTAATTTACACTATTAAACATACTAGGTGCTTGCAAAGACTGTGCCTGGAATTGCATAGTATTGTTACTCGTGTTCTCATTCTGCTGATCTGAGACTAAAGGTTGACCTGTCTGGGTTTTGAGCAACTGGTTCTGTTGCTGCCGCAACCCTTGGGGAGTCAACTGGCCCTGCTGTTGTTGAAACAGGCTTGTCTGAACTCCATGATACTGAGGGATGATGGTTGGTCCTGAAAGAAGCAAATTTTTAACATGCATAATAAGAAGCAGATGAAAGCCATGTTCCAATTCAGACACTTTTTCATAATGTAAAGTCACCTTTGTTTGCAGTGTACTAGTTATGGTAGATTTCGTGAATATCAATTGCTGCAAACCAAACAAATAAAATACCCAACATACAATATCCAAAAATGACATTCCTTCAGAATCTATATGCACTTATAAAACCAGCAAAAATATTAAAGACTCTGCAAAACATTGAAAATGATGCCAACAAAACTAAATGACTTCACAGTACATATATACCTCTAGAGCACTCCTCCAGTCTATGCAACTGAAATTCCAACCATTCTAATTAGAATATCCACATGGTTGATACAATTTCTTTTCCTGCTCTATATTTTCTTATGAAAACTATATTTTGTCCATGTCATTTTATACATCACTACATAAAAAAGTATAATAGTATACAAATAAATAAATGCAACTAATTAACAAGCCAATACAGCAAAGGGATGCAACTCCATCTGGTAGCTGCCCATGATGTATGTCACCCATATATATATATATATATATATATAAATAAAAGTTTCAACTATGTGTATTTCCTCTGTATTATGTTTTATACTGATATGCATTCTTCATTGAAAATCACTGAAAGTGGCCTACAATGACATCTTTGATATCTATTACTAATTCTTCATTGCTTTCTATGTTATTTGACTTCCTACAAGTATAAGCTTATATCTGTCTGAGCGTTTACATCCTGATATCCTCTACCTCCTATTTCATTCATTAATTCAGTTTCTGTCTCATGGGTTTTACTGCCCTTCCCACTATACACACATATACCTACCTATAAAAACACATTCTGCAGTGTCTACTGTAGTTTAGCCTAAGTTGCATTAAGTGGATGACCACTATTACATTATCATATTACTGTGACTTTCCAGTGGCAAATATAATTTAATATGTCCACTACATGCAATGACATCAACAATAATGACCACCACAATTCTGAGGTCCAATATGGACACAACAAGTTAAATAAGCACTTAAGAGGCATTGCTGTTCCAATATCCACAATGTATACATAATCTGTAGGTTGGGTTTACTAATTACTGTATAGAGTTTACTCTGTTTATTCACTGCAATAAGTGAAATAAAATAGTTAAAACATCCTCTCTCCTTCCTCGTTACAAAATGAAGTCAATGTCATGGGTAACATTACATTGCTATGTGCACTTTTCATTGCTGTAATCTTCAGGGTTGGAGCAATTACTGAAATAACTTTTCCAGATACAAATATAAAAAAATATATAAAAATTTACAATACCTTCCACTTCAATTGATGACACAGTTGCAACATCTGAAATAAAAAATTATATCTGTGTTGTTTTGGTTATTTATGTATGTTTTCTTAGTACATGTTGGCTGGTTGGAAACTGAGTTATTATGAAATACACATATTTTAAGACTAACTGATGTTTATAGTATTCCCTATATAGAGGACAACACTGCAGGCACCTGTAATGGTGATCAGTAGATATTTTAGAGTCCCAAGCTGTAATATGTCCATATGCTTTTTGAATTTTGCTCCACACTGTACATGCAAAACATGAAAAAACAAATATAGTACAATATCTTCTTCTTGTATATAATTTATTCAATATAAATTTCTTTCAGCTTATTACAATGTACTTTTCTTAGTGATTTTTTTCTTGTTTAATGCCAAACTCACATCCATGAATTTTCTGTATGTCGGTTATTCTTCTTGTTTAATTCCAAGCTCATGCCCATGAATTCTCTGCACATATGTCTGCTTTTCTTTCTCAATATATAAATACTAGGTTGTTGGATGCAATATGTTCTTACATGTATGAAAGATAGAAAGATGGAGAAATTGAGAGAATTACCACTATTTAATGAACCACCATCCATGGGACCATCACTGTAACTGCGTTTTCTGATTTGTCTTGATATGCATTTTTCCTCATTTTTTAAGTGGTCCAGGATGTTGATATACCGACTTGCTTTCAGTGCCTCCTCCAGGTACTTGTATTCCCCTACTTTCAACACTCCTCTCTCCTCCATTAGAACAAACACATCTGTCGGATTTTGCTGTACTCTCAACAACCTTCCCAAAGGAAGAACATCAGACACCAAGCAACGGATGAAATTTTTGTATGTTGGATTGTTGGGATCCATCATATCACTCAAGTCTGTCAGAAGACATTGGTGTAGTCTTTCAACCTCCTTTGAGACCGATGTCATTTTTTACAAAAGGTGATACAACTTTTGTTTAAAGTAGTAAGTAAGTTTCAAGGTACATAAAAAACATGTAGCGAGACAAGATAGCAACTTAAATCTCCAACACAAACAATTTCCTTTCCATTCAGAAATGTTTCTGTCCTGTTGACTGGAATTCTGATAACTGACTGAATCTTCCAATATAATATCTTTGGAAGGTCCTTATATGTTATTTTTTTATTCCCTGATTAGACCATTCTTCATAGGTGGGTATGGTGAACCGCTCTGGACACTCTGGATTGTTCATATATGATGCATTTCTCAAGTACTGCAAATGAAGAATAAATGTAGTGACAGTTACGTTCCTTAAAAGGAAGTATATTACATTGATGAGTTAATTATAAATTCACATTTTAGTGGGATATACAGATTTGTGCATTTTGTGGCAATATAAACCAGGAATTTAATTCCAATTAGCAACAATCCTTCTGTCAGGATAGAACGACTCACAGTCAGTGTGATTTTCTTTTAAAACCCAACTAGTACTGAACCTTGTATCATGATAGAAGAATCCATCCATTAGAGTGGTACCCAAATTTCCCATTTAACACCCAACAAGGGTCCAATAAGCATTGATAATTCTGTTGTGGAAAGTATGATCCAAGAAGTGTGGTATTCACTGATTTCCCATTAAATCTCAACATGCACTGATCCTTCTGTTGTGATATAAGCACCCAACTTCAGTGAGATACCCAGATTTCGCATTAAAATCCAAAGAGCACTACCTTTCAAAATGTCATATTGTCTTCCTTGAATACAACCAGCATGAAAAGAAATGAATCCACTATATTAATGCAAGACTTCAGCTGCATTTTCATAAAAAGGTCCACAATTATAACTTATACTGGTAGTTTGAAAGTGTTTTTCATAACACTTTTGCCATTCAGATTTATCCCAAGTGTCAGAGTAAGCTGTTTAATTTCTGCAAACATGAAACTCCATATTTTGCTTATTATCATATTTTTAAATAGCAATTTACAGATAAATAATTGTTCTTGAATATGGCAGAACCTTCCTAGCATAATATAGTCATGGTTGTTGCTATCTTCATATAATGTGCATTTTTATACTCTCCTTACGAGGGCCTCAAGCATTATTATTATTATTATTATTATTCAATGAATATACCACATATTGTTAATATTTGCATTACTGTACCTTTGCATACAGCAAGTGCAAGATAGTATAGTATAGTATGTACGCCGTATCAATGACATACCACGAGATGTATAAATTTTTCATTGAAAGGAAACGAGTGGTATATTATTGATATAGTGTACATACTATACATATATTTTATTTATACCACATCAAAGTTTTCATTTTATATGGGAGATAAAACTGACAGCCACAAACAGTGCACTTTAGGGGAGTGAACTCTTCACAACCCCTTACATATATGTACGCTCAAAAAAGAAGTTCTGTAGTGATTCATTATTTCCTTTACACTTCATTCATATTAATTCCTATATGTTTCCTTTAGCAATAATAAATGAAATGAAAACACAAGGCTGATAGTTAACATTCAAAATATTTTTAATAATGTGCATGCAAACATTGAATTTGCAGCGTTCGTTGTCATGAACAGTACCAGGATGGCCATTTGCATCTATAGCAACAGTACGGTTCGAGCCAGAAACATAAAAATAATGAAGGAACAATAGGTAATTAAGCAATTTAACCTTAACCACATTTCATTGATATCGTCTATGTCCATATTATGCTATTCCTATTGACTGTCAGTGTCACTTTCAATAATTCTCCTACGTTTCTGCTGTGTGGGCCCTGTTTGCCTGTTGAAAGAAGTTGACCCAGTTAGGGATCTCGATCACGTTTTCTGTTAGGTTGACAACAAACATATTTTGTATGGTGATGTTTGATCCGTAGAATGGGTTGCAGATAATCTGATTCTGCTGAATATTACACATTTGGGAATTTGATATACTACAGTCTGTTTCTGTGCAGTTGGAAATTTCTTTGTTGTGGGGTGGGGGTTGACAGCATCATTACTTGGGTGGCCGGTGTTGCTCATTGTAAACAGGGGACATAATTCAAAAAAGTTTCATTAATTAACGAATGTCGTATAAAGTTTTGGAATTTAGACATTTTGGATAAACATTATTAAGAATACAAATGGTTTCCTTTAGCAGATGTTCCATCTCAGAATCAGCGACAAAAATAGGTTGAAAGGAGAAATCTTGCAAAGTATGGGAACCCTTGCTAAAATGTGTGGCATCATGAGATTTGATGTTGCACAATTAGTATCACTAACACTATATAATATGAATAAAGTGATACTAATTGTGCAACATCAAATGTTATTTATTTGATCACATGCAAAAACTGTGGCATCAAATATACTGGAAAACCAGTCAACAAATACCTAAATATGTAAACCTACATAGATCAGACATAAAAATTATATTGATCAATCATTTTCATCTCATGGTGTTAATGGGAAATTCCAAACTATACGATATTCATTAATGAAACATTTTTTTTATTTATGTCCCCTGTTTACAATTAGTTAGGAATATTTTTTATTATTCTAATTTACAGAATAACTTAATTGGTAAAATTATAAATTACTATAAAAAAAAGTTTACTAATTCTTTAAAAATGAAAGGGTATTTTAAAATTAATTCTCAATATATTATGGCTAATTATTTATAAAATGCTTATTTATTATGATTATCAGTATTATGCAGACCATACACTTTTATTATATAATTTGAGTTCTGATGAAATATTGTACATTCGTCAATAAAATTTCAAGGTATAATATATATTATATAGTTATCAAAAGAGATAAATGTATCTTTCAGATCCACTTTTATGTATTAAAATATCATTTATCTGTACTCTGCATGCATATTTCCATGTCAATTATTCGTTACAAAATAAAAGAATTAGGTTAAAAATGTAAGCTACGACATCATCTTGTTTACATCATACTGTTTATTTCATTGATCACTTAGAAACAGAATATATTTAATGACATAAACAATGATATTGAATTCAGTTTAAATTCAGTCTGATTAAGCAATAAAGCAAAACCAGTCACACATTCTACTGTTGATGTTTATTTTATATAAAATCAATAATTGTTAAAGTAACTGTTCTTCTAAAAATGAAGCCTACTTCAATGGAATGAGAACATGTTATAATCAAGTTCACTTCATGTACTTAATTCATTGTACATAGTAGTGTTGTTCCTATTAATGATTATAATCAATCATCAGTTGGTTGAGCAAACCAATAAAATTCTCAGTTGTGAAACTCCATAATCAATTATGTGAAAAGGGAGACAACTTCTTTTAAGTGGTATGCAAAACACAAAGGTTAGTAAAACTCCTGTGTGACTGGTAAGCTAAGTGAGGCTTCCAATCCACTAAAGTTGATATGAATTATTTATTCCCTTCACAACTTAGAAAAGTAAAACCATATACCATATTCGTTCAGTGCAAACTTTCATGTGTGCGCGTGTGTGTGTGTGTGTGTGCGTGCGTGTGTGATTTGAGGTTTTTAATGTACCTTTAATAATTTTTCAGTCTTATTGCTATGATGTCTGCAGTGTGGCAGTTTATAGTGATGTGTAGCACTGGGGCATCATGCTGCGGACATATAGCATGATGTCCCACCCAGTGACATTATCCTGATACCAGGCCGACCAGTCCTAACACTAATCTCTTAATGCTGAGCACCAAGCAAGGCAGCTACTAATATCATTTTTATACTGTACATCTTTGGTATGACTCTGCCGGGGTTCAAACCTGCAACCTCCTGCATCCAAGGCAGACACTCGACCACTTAGGCCACAAAAGCAGTCTGCAAACTTTCAAAATTAATAATATATAGTCATGATTACATGATGTTGAGTTAATAAATTTAAACACATTTTGATGATTTGTTTTAGTTTAAACGTAAAATCCTTTGTAGTATTTTTGTAAATAACAACAAACAAGAAAACAATGTCCTCCTATACTTTAAATTACTGACACATCACATATGAATGAAAGGGATTTGGAGGACTGCAACTTACAGTATTTCAGCTACATAAGACTGATCAGCCATAAAAAGTTGCTTTCATTTAACAAAGTTTAAAAACAAAAATAACACAACACAATAAAAAAAATGTAATATATTTAATCAGGTTAAAGTATACATGTCATAAAAAGAGACTACTCGGTTACAATTAACATTTTGATTTCTTGAGCAAAAATATAACTGTAAAACAAATAAAAATTAAATTTGCTCCTGGTAACCATTTATAACCCATTATCAGTTGGTTAAGTGGAACTGATTATCAGTTGTAAAATTCTAACCAATTCCCATGACTTGAACACAGTAAATTTCACCTCCATAATAATTACTGAAGCTTGTCAGAAAATGAAAACAAACTATTGACAAATTATTTCCAGTAATAACACTGATCCTTGCAGCTGGTGATTTTCAATTTCTATCCTGGTAAATGTCAGCTGTTATTCACACAGTCTGTTATTGTCACATGGACATTAATATTTTTAGCTTCACTACTCTTCCATATCTGGTGATGTACACATTTGGAATATCATTTTGTTTACTTGCTAATTA
Organism: Sinohyriopsis cumingii; assembly: GCA_028554795.2. NCBI lineage: Eukaryota > Metazoa > Mollusca > Bivalvia > Unionida > Unionidae > Sinohyriopsis > Sinohyriopsis cumingii. The sequence continues at coordinate 631,035 of JAPYKE020000322.1, read as the reverse complement.
GCCAGATAGTTTACATGAGTACAATCCTGGCCTTCAATCAATATTTGAATCTCAGAATCTTGGCTTTGAATAGGTTTGTTTGTTTTCAATAAATGATTCAATTACATATATATTTATTACCATCTGGCGTTTGTACTGAATAAGACCTATCACTATGTTTATCTGTGACAACAGCTTCTATCCATCTTTTCTTTGGCTGTTGTACTCTAGCTGAATCACCTATATTTAGAGGCTCTTGGTGCTTTGCCTGTCTACCATAATACTATTATTGCCTTTGTTTGTTAAGCCAAACTTTTCCTTAGGTTGAAGGAAGAAGGTTTTCCTTTGTTGTTATCAGTACTGTACATAATAGCCTACCAATAAATAATTGTGCTGGTGAGTATCCAATGTTCAAAGGGGTTGTCCTATTCTCCATAAAAACCTATCAAGGGATCACTTCTGTCAACTTTGGCCTTAGTGATAATTCTTTAAGACACCTGAACATACTTTTTTGCAAGGCTGTTTGACTGGTGCTAATGAGGACTGAATGTCACAGGGAACAAAATCCCAATCCTTTGCAATGCATACTCTTGAGGGATGTAACAAAGAACACTGTCTGAAATTTTCTTCTCACAAAATCCTCTTCGTGCAATTTACAACTTTAGTATTCTTGAGATCCAAGAGATCTTTGTAATTATTCTACTACAAAAAGGTAATTTTGTAATCCCAATTTAACAAGTCAGTAGCTTTAACTAGCCAAGAATAATCAGGGAATTCATGGGAACCAATGGTTTCTTTTAATTTGAGTTAATGTGTTTCAGACAAATGGGGCAATTTAGCACCTTGTTCATTATGTCTGCAGAGATTCCTGACAAGAACATAACATCACACGCTCTCTTCAGGCATTTTTCAATAGCTATGTGACCTGCATGTACTATTTCCAGCAACCCTGGCCTTTAGGCTAGGGGTATTGCAATCTTATGACCTTTCATTATGATGCCACCCACAACAAGTAACTTAACGTTCGAGTTCCAAAGGGATTATTTGGCTTTCATTCATTTTTCAACTTGGGCCAACCTTGAAGTATTATCTTCTTAAGTGTGCTCAATAGTTTATCTTGATCAGAGAAATTATTTCCTGCATTTTTGTGTCACTTACAGGCAAATCTGACATTACAATATGGACCTGTAAGTCTATTCCATTCAACAATTCTGCATATGTGTCATTTAAAAACTTTCTACTTAATATATCAACAAAAGGTACTTCCTGTCATGGCATTGCTAAATTTCAAGGTCATATCTTTTGTAGTCTTAACATTATGCACCGTAGATGTGCATAGGCTGCACAGAGAGGTATCTTAAAAACTGGCACAAGTGGCAGGTGATCAGTTTGCACATGTGCTTTGTGGCTATATAAAAATTTATTTCCAAGTGACCATGTCAGATATTTGGATGTGAATGATATGGGTTTATCATTCTGCATAATGGATGCACCTAATCCAAGTTTGCTCGTGCTGCAACTTGGACAGTCAATGGCTTCCTGGGATCCAAGTATGCCCATATTTGACCTGGCTGTGTAAAAATCTCCTGGACGTTCATGCATTCATCATATTAGGGCTTTTCCCAGTAAATTCAACATTTTTCTAAAGCAACTGTCTCATGGGACATATTACCTTTGCCAGACTGGAGCAAACCTAGATAAACATGTTATCATGCTGAATATGGTCTGTAACTCTGCTTTGTTTACAGGGCATGGTATATCCTTGACAGCTGTGACCTTGTCTTTGTCAGCTTTGAGACCTATGGCAGTCAGCAGGTGTTCAAAGTATACACTGTATATATATATCTTGACTATTACTTCCAATTTCTCATTGTTGAACTGAATGACCTTTGGAAGTGACCTCTGTAAGACAGCCATTAGCTTTCTATTATGTTCTACCCTTGCTTTCCCCAAAAAAGGAATGTCATGGACTATGGTAACTACCACACTAAGGCCTTCATATCATTCATCTAATTTGCATATGAACTCATCTCTATTTAGGAGGAGAAGCAACAAGAAAAATCTTAAGATGGCTACCATGGTGGCCATATTAGCACCAATGAACTAGACCTCATTAAATTTGTTTTCTAGTGAAAACCCAATGCTGATATCACTTTCCATCAAAGAGGTATATCAATAAAACTTACAAGATATCAGCTGAGATAGCCATACAGAACATCAGACAAAATGTTTAAGAACATCTAGACACCATAAGAAGTCTTCCTGAGGCAAACAAATGCTCACAGCTTTCCATTCTGGAGGAGAAGCCAAAAGATTTTTGAGATGGCTGTTAAGGTGACCTTAATAGATATCAGATCAACACCATTTTCATTTAGGACCAACTAGATTATAATAAAACGTATTTCAGTAAAAACACCATGATTACATGTTCAACTATTCAGGTGATGTAGCAATAACAAGATCTTCAAGATGGCCACTGTGGCAGTTAGACATCATAAAAAGTTTTTAGTGAAACTCAATGATTATATGAGCATACACTTACAAGGAGCAGCAATCCAATGAATTTCAAGATAGCTACTGTTGTGGCCATATTGGACCAGTGGATATTAAAAAGGAATGGTGATCGAAGCAACATTTTTGTTTATGGCAAACTAGGAACACTGTATAATGTAATAATAGGCAATCACATCACACAGGAAGTATTCTCCACTCGCTGCATGAAATAATGCTGCAAATATACTATTATTATTTAATCTCCATGTTTCACAGCAGCTTAAGTAATATTGACAGCTGTTCTATCTTATTTTACTGATACAATATTTTCTATCAGTCTCACCAAGTACACACAAAATCTTCTCATTAATTATTCATGTCAAAACAAGATTAGCCATAGGAATATCTATCAGATAATATGCCAGGTATAGATAAACATAAATAAAGAAATAAAACAAAAAATAAAATTGCTTTCCCAAATAAGCCTGCTTCCAACTTTTGTGAATTTCAAGCTGGGGAAATTGATCTTTTTATGTTGTCATTTTTGTCCCATAGATGTAAATTCCTCAAACAACAATTGAGAAATGGTATGGTTCACAGTTGCAATTTAATGTTATTTTTTTTTAAAATGGCTTATGCCCAAAATAGTTAGAGTCTGATACTTGTTTCTTAATGTGGCAGAAAGAAAAATTTAAATCATCTTTGGGTCAATGAACATCAGTGAGATACAAACTTCTAAGCCAAACTCCTTGCCATAAACCCTTTTGATCTTAATCTCACGTAAGGATTTGCATCTGACACTAACTGCCTTTAATCCTCAATTGGACAAGTGAATCAAGTTTGAGAAACAACTAAAACAACCAATTAAAGCAATGAAGCATCTTGAAAATGACGTAACATTTACAAAGTTGCTGATTTTACAGACCACTCCAGTGGCCACGTGGTTACAGCGTCTGCCTCAGATGCGGGATGTCGTGGGTTTGATCCCCAGCCGAGTCATACCAAAGACTTTCAAAAATGGAACTAACAGCTGATTCGCTTGGTGCTCAGCATTAAGAGGTTAGTGTTAGGACTGGTCAGCCTGGTGTCAGGATAATGTGACTGGGTGAGACATCATGCTACATGTCTGCAGCATGATGTCCCAGTGCTAGACATCACTATAAACTGTCACACTGCAGACATTGTAGCGATATGACTAAAAAATTGTTAAAGCTACGTTAAAAATCCATATCACACACACACACGCTGATTTTACAATTCAAGAATGTGGAGGGACACAGTGAAAGGAGCAGAGGTGTGCAGTGGGGGCAGACCAGTTTAGGGGCAGGATGGGTTGCTTTCTAATTTAGTTCATCAAGAATCGAGGTTGAAAAAATATCATTTTTTTTAAATTTGTAAAACTCAGATCTTTTCATTTAAATAAAATGTTTAAAATTTAAATCAGATTTTTTTATTTTAATGAAACTTATCAGGCCACAGTATATGATCATATAGTGAATATAAGAATAGATTTTAGGTTTTCAATTTATTTACAAAATATATGGATAGTTATGATGTTGTATTTTAAATAAATTAAACTGACTGAAAAGCCTCATGTTTTCCTGATAATACAGAAGTAACATAAATCGCTGGTTTCTCAGTGCTCAAAGTTACGCACATCTGATTGTACTTAATACTGCAGTGCTCAAAGTTACACACATCTGATTGTACTTAATACTGCAGTGCTCAAAGTTACACACATCTGATTGTACTTAATACTGCAGTGCTCAAAGTTACACACATCTGATTGTACTTAATACTGCAGTGCTCAAAGTTACGCACATCTGATTGTACTTAATACTGCAGTGCTCAAAGTTACACACATCTGAGTGTACTTAATACTGCAGTGCTCAAAGTTACACACCTGACAATTTCGATGAGTTGAGCAGATCCTGACATGTGTTTATTTAAAATTAGACTTAATATAATATCCAAACATAATTACTATTAGTTCAGCAGATTCAATGTGTGTTTTTTCATTTACATTGTGTATGCATGACATTTTAATGATATTTACAAGTGATTTAGGTCACAAAATCTGTCCAATTTATCAGTATATGTATATATATAAAAAAATTAAAACTATTCTGATGATCTTTTTAAAATAATTTCTTTTGGACTGATTTAAATCATCTGATGTGAATCAAACAACCCTGTCTAGAAGACATATATACATATGTATATATATACTGCAACTTTTATCAACAGAATAAAACTGGTATTGGTATAATACAGCCATCAAAATGTCAAATCATTCCATATTTTGGATTCCATCCCCAAACCCACCCAAAATGATTAAATGATTTTATAGTTTTTTTCAAACTTGGTCTAATAGTATACCTAAAATAGTGTATAGACATATGACCTTTTTGGGCTTTTGACCCAATCTACTATTAATATATCAACTTGTAACAAAGTCCAATCATACCAGGTATAATGTGTATACAATTATTAGCTAATAGCTTTTAAGATAATTGAATAAATTAATTTATATAAAAAAATCCCAAACATATAATGTATACAATTATTAGCTAATAGCTTTTAAGATAATTGAATAAATTAATTTATATAAAAAATCCCAAACATATAAGATATACAATTATTAGCTTATAGCTTTTAAGATAATTGATATAAATTAATTTATATTAAAAAAAATCCCAAACATATAATGTGTACAATTATTAGCTTATAGCTTTTAAGATAATTGATATAAATTAATTTATATAAAAAATCCCAAACATATAATGTGTACAATTATTAGCTTATAGCTTTTAAGATAATTGATATAAATTAATTTATATAAAAAAATCCCAAACATATAATGTATACAATTATTAGTTTACTGAGTTTCTAAAACAATCTAATATTAATAAATTCTAACATAACAAAGTCCAATACCTAATATATAGTGTATACAATTATTACTGTATTGGACTTTTTAACCAATCTAATATTAATAAATTCATACATAACAAAGTCTAATAGCTAATATATAATGTATACAATTATTAGTTTATTGGACTTTTAACCAATCTAATAACAATAAATTCATACATAACAAAGTCTAATACTTAATATATAGTGTATACAATTATTACTTTACTGGACTTTTTAACCAATCTAATATTAATAATTTCATACATAACAAAGTCTAATACCTAATATGTAGTGTATACAATTATTATTTTATTGGACTTTTTTACCAATCTAATAGTAATAAATTCATACATAACAAAGTCCAATACCTAATATATAGTGTATACAATTATTACTTTATTGGACTTTTTAACCGAAATTATATTAATAAATTAATACATAACAAAGTCCAATACCTAATATATAGTGTATACAATTATTATTTTATTGGACTTTTTAACCAATCTAATATTAATAAATTCATACATAACAAAGTCTAATACCTAATATATAGTGTATACAATTATTACTTTATTGGACTTTTAACCAATCTAATATTAATAAGTCAACTCATAACAGCCCAATACTAAACATTAATAGTACTCTATAAGGTATGCAGCACAATCTAATAGCAATAAATAAATCTATAACAATCTACATGTATTATGTAAAATATGGTGTACAGAATTAATATCTGATAAGACTTCTGACATAATCTAATATTATTAATTCATTTTATAATAAAGTCCAATAACAAAATAGTGGTACAGAATTACTACCTTAAAAGGCTTTTAATACAATCTAAAATTAACAACTCTGATTATAACAAAGTCCAATACCAAAATACAGAATCCTACCTTAATGAGATTTTGGCATAATATTAATAAATCTAATTACACCAAAGTCCAAAACTAAATATAGAATCCTACCTAAACGAGATTTTGGCATAATCTAACATTAATAGACCTGATTATAACAAGGTCCAATACCAAAATATAAAATTACTACCTTCATGGGTTTTTGACATAATCTAATCTTACCCAGTAATAGATCGGTTTATAACAAAGTCCAGTAATAAAATATAGGTATAGGATTACCATCTTAAATGACTTTTGACACAATCTAACATCAATAAATAAACTGAAAATAAAGTCTAATACCTAAAACATATCATAGATAATTACTACCTCATTATCACTAAGGAATGTGAAGACTTCAAGGTTCCATCTTGATGAATTACATACACGACCTAAACTGGCTTTTGCCCAACATGCTTTCTGTTACTTCTACGTACCTAAAATAAACAGAACTAAATATAGTGTTATTTTTCTCATTTTCTTCCAAATTTTTCCATAATTAGACTTGTATATGACTTTAAATCATACTGTACATGTATATGCACACAATTTTTAACTTGTATTGCACATGAAAAGATGCAAATGACCAACTCATGTTGGAAATGTATATGCATATCACTTTAACACCTATTGTACATGTACATGCATATGACTTTAAATCATATGGTACATGTATATGCATATGACTAACTTACACTGTATATGTGCATATGACTTTAACTTCACATTTTACACGTATATGCATATGACTGTAACTCACATTGTACATGTATATGCAAATGACTTTAACTCACATTGTACATGCATATGCATATGACTTTAACTCACATTGTACATGTATATACATCTTACTTTAACTCACACTGTACGCATATGTGCATATCACTTTAACTCATATGGTACATGTATATGCATATTATTTTAACTCACATTGTACATGTAAATGCATGACTTTAACTCACATTTTACATATATTCAGCAACCTAATAGCAAACAAGTCAAATTTTAAAGTTCGATCAGAAGAAAATCTGAAAGGCTACTGTATATAAAATGGCCTGTTTCCATGAGGAGTGTGTGTGTGATGTGGACTTTTAACATGGCTTTAACAATTTTTCATATCGCTACAATGTCTGCATCATGCCGCAGACATGTAGCATGATGTCCCACCCAGTCACATTATCCTGACACCAGGCTGACCAGTCCTAACACTAACCTCATAATGCTGAGCACCAAGCGAGGCAGCTGTTAGTATGATTTTTGTAAGTCTTTGGTATGACTCAGCCGGGGATCAAATCCATGACCTCCTACATCCGAGGTGGATGCTCTAACCACTAGGTTACAGGAGCGGTGTTTCCATGACTATATAATATGTGTGTTCCAAACTTTTGAACCTTAATTACATAAATGATGGTCTGGTTCACATTCTAGTGAATGATTAAGTTACAAGCTATCATCATCATCATCATCATCATCATCAGTCTCATGACCTAGCGTGGTCGTTGAGGCACTGTGCTGCTGAACATCTGACCAGTTCCCTCCACTTGTCTCGATCATGTGCCAATGTCTGTGTCTCCGCAAAACTTTTCCTGGTCCATTCTGTGATGTTGTCAGACCAATTTTTTCTCTGTCTACCTCTCCTTCTGCCACCCTGGACACTGCCCTGCAGGACTGTTGTAGATAGACTGTTGGCTCTAGTGACATGGCCATACCATTTCAGCTTTCTCTTTTTGACAGTGGTGAGGAGATCCTCATACTGGCCTACTTCGCGCCTGATGGTGTTACGCACTTCTTCATTTGTGATGTGGTCCATGTAAGAAATGTCAAGGATGGTTCTGTAGCATCTCATTTCAAGTGACTGGATTCTTCGTTGTAATTCTGCTGTCAGGGTCCAGGCCTCACGTGAGTACAAAAAGACTGAGATGACTAGAGCTCGCAATAGTCTGATTTTAGTTTTCAGACAGATATTCTTGTCTCTCCAGATGGGTCTTAGCTTTGACATAGCTGTCATTGTTTGTGCTGCTCTTGACAAAATTTCTGCTCTTGATCCCTCTTCAGTGATTATGGAACCAAGATATTTGAACTGACCCACTGTTTCCAGTTCATGTCCTCTGACTTTAATCTTCGTTACAAGCTATGGACAAATTTAAATCTCAAATTTGCCATGTTTAAGTTACCTCCCTTCACATGATAGCAATAATATAGCATGGTCAGCTGACATGATATACTCTCAAACAAGCATGATCATGAGTTAGATTGGCATTTAAGCATACACAAAATTAGAAAAATAGAATCTGAAATGACTAATGATTTAATATTGAATTTATGGAACCAGTTGAATAATGTCCAACTTTTGTGAGCCTTGGCAAGCACAAACTAGATGCAATGAGTTTCTTAAATTTAATATTAAAAAATCATTACCCATTTGTGATTCTGTTTATCATATAGATTTATTGCCCATGCCTGCTTTCAGTTGACTAATATCCATTGTCTTACTTACTGTTGCTGCTTATGTTTGGGGTATAACACCCTAAATTAACAATACATGGCACGACAGGCCTCTGGGGGGAAAATTGGCCATATTCTGACAGACATGACCTTTTCTCCCAATTCTGTTTGGGCAATCAATTTGACAAATGGCTGCCAAAATATTTATAGTAATAGAGAAAACAAAACGTCCCAGAAGGCAGGGTAAGGAAAATTTTCACACAACTGCAGCCAATCATTGAAGAGAATACTGCACAAGAATTTCATAGGTTTATTTGGACCAATCGGAACAATGCTTGAAGTTGTGAGTAAATTACACAAACTTTTCACCAAAAGTTCTAATTAGTAGAGTTTGCATAATAGTGGCAGATAAAAAAAAGGAAATTAATAAAAGAAATAAGGCTCAAGCTCACTGATATCAATCATTGGGGCTCATATCATTGCCTATCAGTCATATCATTGCTTACTAATTACCTATCAGTCATGTCAATGCTTACTATTTACCTATCAGTCATGTCAATGCTTACTATTTACCTATCAGTCATGTCAATGCTTACTATTTACCTATCAGTCATGTCAATGCTTACTATTTACCTATCAGTCATATCCTTGCTTACTATTTACCTATCAGTCATGTCAATGCTCACTATTTACCTATCAGTCACGTCAATGTTTACTATTTACCTATCAGTCATGTCAATGCTTACTATTTACCTATCAGTCATGTCAATGCTTACTATTCACCTATCAGTCATGTCATTGCTTACTATTTACCTATCAGTCATGTCATTGCTTACTATTTACCTATCAGTCATGTCAATGCTTACTATTTACCTATCAGTCATGTCAATGCTTACTATTTACCTATCAGTCATATCCTTGCTTACTATTTACCTCAGTCATATCATTGCTTACTATTTACCTATCAGTCATGTCATTGCTTACTATTTACCTATCAGTCATATCATTGCTTACAATTTACCTATCAGTCATGTCAATGCTTACTATTTACCTATCAGTCATGTCAATGCTTACTATTTACCTATCAGTCATGTCAATGCTTACTATTTACCTATCAGTCATGTCAATGCTTACTATTTACCTATCAGTCATGTCAATGCTTACTATTTACCTATCAGTCATATCCTTGCTTACTATTTACCTATCAGTCATGTCAATGCTCACTATTTACCTATCAGTCACGTCAATGTTTACTATTTACCTATCAGTCATGTCAATGCTTACTATTTACCTATCAGTCATGTCAATGCTTACTATTCACCTATCAGTCATGTCATTGCTTACTATTTACCTATCAGTCATGTCATTGCTTACTATTTACCTATCAGTCATGTCATTGCTTACTATTTACCTATCAGTCATGTCAATGCTTACTATTTACCTATCAGTCATATCCTTGCTTACTATTTACCTATCAGTCATATCATTGCTTACTATTTACCTATCAGTCATGTCATTGCTTACTATTTATCTATCAGTCATATCATTGCTTACAATTTACCTATCAGTCATGTCAATGCTTACTATTTACCTATCAGTCATGTCAATGCTTACTATTTACCTATCAGTCATGTCAATGCTTACTATTTACCTATCAGTCATGTCAATGCTTACTATTTACCTATCAGTCATATCATTGCTTACTATTTACCTATCAGTCATATCATTGCTTACTATTTACCTACATGTACAATAAAATAATAAAGGAGAACACTTCTCATTTGACAATTTAAGAATCAACTTTAATATTTCATGCTACAATTCACCTAACACTAAAATATGTTGAATTATTTTATATCAGTAACAGCAGTGGTTAGGATACATCATTAAAATGCTTGTAAAGTCTCACACATTGAATTTTGTTTTTGTCAACCAGTTTTTCATAATAGGAAACCAAACGTTAGCAAATGGCTACTTTATTTTTAAATACAATACAGTAGATCTATTTGGAGCCCTGCAGAATCACATAGTGCTATGCTGACATGTTGTCATATAGACTGCTCGGGTAACCTAGTGGTTAGAACATCTGCCTTGGATGCAGGAGGTCACGGGTTCAAACCCCAGCCAAGTCATAACAAAGCCTTATAAAACTGGTACTAGCAGCTGCCTCACTAGGTACTCAGCATTAAGAAGTTAGTGTTAGGACTGGTTGAGCTGGTGTCAGGATAATTTAACTGGGTGGGACATCATGGTACATGTATGTGGCATTATTCCTCAGTGCAGAACAATACTACAAACTGCCAAACTGCACACATCAAAATATAACAATATGACTGAAAAAATTTTAAAGTTACCTTAAAAATCCAAATCACACACACACACATGCATCATATTAAAAATTATTAAACTGTTAATATGTAATGTGTACAGACTCTGTGTTAATGGTATCTCTGCTGCATTGCACACACATAAACACACACACACTGTGACTATATATGCATTGAACCCACTATCATACATTGACAAATCTCAAACTTTTTGTGTAATTTCAGAGATTGAAACTTTGTTCATTGTGGAAGTGGCCCAAATGTGCCTGACATTACTGAAGTGGGTAGCTGATATTGAATATAAATTAATGCAGGTAAAGAAAATGTAGAAGGGAAGAAAAGATTGGATCATGCGTTTCTTACACTGCAAAATGTTGCTGGTTTTTAAAAACTTGGAAAAACACAATATTACTTGGCAGTATAAGGAGAGTTAATCTGTGCAGTCAGCCTGGATTCCAGGGTCTGTCCATATTTCATGGGTTTCCACCCCTGGTGTCATGACTCTGTAACCAGAGATCCACACCAAAGAGAGCTGCAATGTCTCAGCTGATGTTATCTGATAACTTGATATACAAGCTTACTTGGCAAATGTGATCAAATTCTGTTCCGAAATATGGCCTGTACAGTGCTCACAAGTTTAGTCAGTTAGATCCAGGCCAACCTTGCCAACAATCAGCTTGTCAGCAATTGTTTTGATGCATGTCATAAATTTGATGGCAAATACTTATTCATTTTTACTAATATGACATATAGGATTTCTACGACAGGTGTGTTTGGAAATAAAAAAGTTGTTTTTTAGTGTTCAAAGTGTGACTGATGTGCTGAAAAGTTTGTACAGAACATGCTGTATGTATGATCTAATGTTTATTTGTTAATTATACAACACTGATATACACTGTGAGGCAAACTTTGGAATGGATATAAATAAGTGTTCTCAATCTTAAAACATTGCCTGTCATATATTTTGATACATGTCACTGATTTCAATGTGACTAGATGATAACTGTTAAGTAAATGGATAAAAAAGACCATTCATTTGTTAGTATATATCAACCATTACAAACAGTCTAGCTTTCATTATTGTTAATATAGTTGATGAGACGAGTCTGCTATCTTATCTGCACAAAATATTCAATTTCCTAACAATATCCCACATTTGTTCTTATATTTTTTTACTCATGCTGGGATATTATGTTTTAGGCAAACTCAAGTTTCTCAAGGGCAAGTTCAATGTTCAATTCAGTTTGATCTTTATAGCTAGGTTGTCTTGTTAAGTACATTTAATTTGTATTGTTTGTTGGCTTTTCTCTCCATGTTTATATGTCACTTATATTTGTATTTTGTAATTGACCATAGTCCCTAATCATGATCATGGACTACCTGAATAGTGACATTTATTTTGTAAACAACATAATACATAGGTAATATTTCTTTGAGTATAGATTAAATATTGGGATTATTATTAATGAAGGTAAATATGTCTATTTGAATCTGAGTCTAGAACACTGTTTCTTCACTTGGAAATTCCTAAATTTGTTTACAACTTTGATTGTTTAAGAAAGTTGGCTGATCTACATCCAGGCTCTTAATTTTTACATCAATTTTGTTTACTTGAAAAGCTACTTATCCCTATCATAAAACACAGAGTGGAATCTGGATTATTGCTGTGTTCAGTTTTCAGTTTGGATGGATTTAATTATTTACCTTATTCAGAAGAACTACAAACGCTCATTAACAATTATTGGACTGAATCATTAATTTGGAACTATAGTGAATCCAGTCAACAACATTTTGGATTATGTTGTTGTGATATATCACCACATTCCATGCCATTGGCACATTAGCATATCCATATATATCATATTACATTTTATGCTCTAGAAATCTGTTATGGGACTAACACTTTAACAGATATTCTTAAAGAGGATAGACTATTGCAGAAAAGCATACATGTACACAGACAAGACTTGTCTAGAAGATATCAGGCAATCTGCTGCACTAAACCTAGTTCAGTTTTCCTGACATTTCCCACCCCATTTTTAGATATGTGCACGTTGAAACTGGGGTGTAACATTAATGTCAAAATATGTTAATTTGAGTGGGATGGGTCTGAGGAAACTCCAACCCCAAAACATCATGCTAAATTTGGCTTTTACTTTCTAATTGCAAAAATAAAAAAACATGAAAGTTACTAGGTGACTGATATATTAAAAACACTTTAGTTTTCTTTTTTTGTCTGCAGTTCCCTTCTATTTCTAATAGAGGCCAAGTTTCAAACATTTTTTTGCAGTTGTGGGGGTGGTTAAACTATTTTATTTTCTTACAACTCAAGATGTTTTTTTCCCAATTTATGTAACGGATCCCAAGTTTCTGTATTTTTCAAACTGGACTAATAATATTTTTCAAGCTGTTTGCATGATACGCAAAGAAATTAACAACAAATGGCCCTCCTCTCCATACATTATAAATGGCCAGCCCCTTGTATGCTGACCTTAACATTGAAAAGAAACATGTGAGTTACCTGAAATCTACCGAATTTCAAAACGTTTGTGGAGTTAGAACAGTTACAGTATGCAGCATATAATTATAAATTTACAAAGTCTAAAATTATGTAGCCAGTATTACACTGGACATAAATGTTATCTATGTTGTATGTATTGTCTGCCTATATATGTTTATAGTGTCCAGCCTGCCAGACTGTGCATTACTGTGTGCAATAGAATATGTTTTCACAGATGTCTAAAAACACCCTGTAGCATGTATATGTAAGTAGGTAGATCAGTGGAGTTAGTGAAAGAATAAAAGTTCACCATAATAGCATGTGCATTGCATTTTGGTGCACATTACTAACCCGGCTCTATTCTCCTTTCTCTCTGCACAGTCTATCAGAAGCCCTCATTGATTTGATAGCAGTAGTGAAGATTGTTTTAGTATGTGATAGTTTTTGTAGAATATACATCTTTATCTGCATAGATATTTCTTTTACAAGAAATATAAACAAGTTATTTCACTGAAGTATTACTTCTTGTAAAGACTGCAGATAATATATAACTAGGGATGATATTTAAATGGGATTTGCTTCGCGTATGAAATTTGTATTGTCTCTATTGTAATTCTTGTTTGTATTTATACTTGGATGTTTCTTTTATATGTTGTATTTTAATTTGCTATGTACCATGCATCAGCGAATAAATTTATATTGATTATATGATTCCTTATTATTCAATCACCGTGGTCTTTTTTATTATTTTACCTCAAGATGATCTTTTCCCCAAATAATAAAATGGATACTTATTTCTTCAAATCTGATTAACACTTATAGGTTACAGCATTTGTATGGGAAAATATGAAAAAGTTTTTTGGATGGAAATACTGCACGACCTTTGGAGTGCAGTATAATATATTCCATCCAGCAAAATGCACAAGGGTTCATTACAAAGAAAATTTGGAGTATCCATCCATTAATCCAGGGACGGGGGTTCTAACCTGTAACAATAAAACCACAATCCTTTAATTCATGGACAGATACTCCAAATTTTCTTTGTAACAATCCCCTGTGACAAAATGAGTTCATACTTTCCCATATAAATTCAGTAACCCTTTTATTATATGCTCATTTTCTTATTCTACCTAAGGCTTACTTATATAAACAAATATACATTACAAGAAACAATGTAACTGAATGTATGCCGTATTCCAACTAAATACATAACCGCAGATTCATCATTACACAACAACATTATTAACGTACACATAACTCCGCCCAGATAAATTTGAACTTAGTCGCGTGCTAGACATAACTTTCAAAAGAAAATGGCATGTCTAGTTAAAATTTAACTTTGGAGTCATATTTTGAATGAATGTGCATTGAATTTGCAACAACTTTCCCATTTGATCTGGAATGAATTTGGTATTTTTTTTGTTTGGATTCTATGAAATGTTGTGATTATGGATGGATGTACATGCATGTGACAATTCCACATGAAATACACTGGATTGAAGAAGCGAGGGAAAAGCGTGTTGACATCTGCATGTGTTTCTGTTTCTATCATTGAATGTTTGAAATCATAATGTGGGAAAAATATGAAGTCTTTCAACTGCAATTCTCAAAAATATGCTATGGAATTTAATGCTTATTTTAATTTGAGTGCAGTAAGGAGGCTGTAACTGCACTTGGAATATTACAGTACAATTTCGAAATGTGTAATCAAGATTGAGAACCTATGACATGGCTCATGTAATTCGGATTATGACATGGCTCATATAATTCTGATTTGCAGAACTAAAAAAGTACATTAAGAGGAAATACATGATGTAAAACTAAGTATATTTTTGGCCATTATTATTACCAGCTAAAGAAAACAAGTTTATGCCTTAATGTTAGTCCTACATGTAAGACCTTTACGCTGATATTTATGTTTTGGGCGTCAAGCACTAATACCTACATGTGCAACGTTTTACATTGTAGGACTAGCATGTTATTTGTAAGGCCCCTGTCTGTCTGGCGTTGCCTAAATCCGAACCATTGTATCAAAAATGTTAATATGGAATGTGCCAAAGCAGCTGGTATGTGGCAGTCCACGAAACATCTGCTTTAGTTCATTCAGAAACAAATTTCACCAACCAAAACGTAAGGCGCCTCTTACGCGAGTGTATATGATCTGTTTACAAATCAAAAGTGCTGGCGCCTGTGTCCATTTATTGTTTACAATATGAAATATGAACTGTCGCGAGTTCAATATCGTAAAATATTGCACAATTCTGACACTGTAAAGTTAACTGAAAAAACAAAATTAGGATGTAATAATATTTTTTCTTACCTATTTGCGGGATGAAAATACAAACCAAAAAAATATATATATAAAAAAAATAGCCCCACTTCCCATACATTGTAAATGGCCGGTCCCTTGTATGCCGACCTTAAAATTGAAAAGAAACATGTTATTTGCCTTAAATCTACCACAATTTGGAGTATTTGTACAATCAGAACTGTATGATGCATATAATTCTAAATGCATACATAGTCTAATATTACAGATTTAGAGAGATATGAGAACCTTAACTTAAATTATTCAAGCAAATGTGTCTATGTCTAATAAAAGTAACGGTGGGAACCCCAGAAATCTTTAAATAGTCGCGTAACAATAACACTTGATATGATAACCCTTTACCTCATAGAGCATAGTGACAAAGTGCAGCTCGCTATACATAGAATACAGGTTACCTAGTCGACCGCATACGCATAGCTTGCCTGTGAACTATTAAGCAATGTAGTGATATGTTACGTTTAACAGCAATTTTAACCATTTTACATTTTTGGTACACATCTATTACATGTGGAACATTTTAACAGTAAAGACCGATTGTTATAGCTGTGTAATTATTTATCACGGAAGAATTTGTTATGTGCTTTAAAATCTGGAGAGAATTCGTTCACCGTCATGTCAGTGAGGCCGTGTGACCAACCGTAGAGCTGCCATTTCTCATACTCGAAATTTAGAAGTTTTTCATCTGTGTCTACATCACTAAGTCATCTAAATTTGATAATTTATAAAAACTAATTGCAGCCTATATCAATATCAGAGCCTTTACCTAGGTTATTGAATCTTTCATAGTTGTGATTCTAATCATGAAAACTTCGTAAGTACTGAATGAAATCCGCGACCGCCATTTTGGAGAGTGGAGATTACGACCCAGTTACTTTAAATGGACATAGTACACAATTAATTTTACTATATGTTATCTACATTTATTTCTCAGTACTGACCTTTCCGCTGTGTGACAATCAATGCAAATCATATGTTAGTCTAAAATACCTTCAAAGATGACTTCACGGTGAAGTTCTTGTCAAAGGTTGACCTGCTCTTTTTTTAGATGATTGACTGTCAACATAACAGCATGTAAAGAGAACACATATTTCACTTCCGGATCATCACCAAGGCCTTATTACTCACTGTGCACTGTCGCCAAAATGCATACAGACAACAACACCCTGAGCTCATATTATCAAGAATAAACAGTTACCTTTAAATCCCTACCAAAAATGCATAAATAAAACTCTTCTATCACCACAAAATGAGAGAGGAAAAAATGTTCTAAAAATAGACTAGAACTACATTCGTGGGGTACTGAACTGGAAGTATTAATTGTGATGTAATTCCAAATAGCAGATATCGACCAGAACATAAACAGTGACCACGTGATCTGACGTAATTGTCATTCACAGAAATGAATGTAGTATCTAATAAGGGGTTTTCCCCGAAGGTGGCGCTACGAAAACCGGCTTAAAATGGCTGATGTTTACAGCAGACCGCAAAAGGCGCTTCTATGGGACTTTTGTAGAAGCGTCAAAAGTAGCTTCGATGCGACTTTTGTAGAGGCGTCCAAAGACGGTTGTATGAGGTAAAGGGATAATTGATATTGCCTTACAAACTGACCATCCGCTTGTTGGAAAACTCAACTGATGATCTGGTAATTTAGTCAGCCGTTATTAATTAAATTCGAGCAACAATTTATATGTACCCAGGCTACTTAATATCAAGAACTATTTTGTTATAAACGTATGTTAAAATAGAACACTTGACAGTATCAGTATTGGTATATTTCCCAGCAACACCTCATAATCACGCATCTCACAATATTATTCTAAACGCGGTATTCAGATACACTAATGTTCTAACAAGGATATTGTTTTCTCTTTGCACAGAATAGTACAAAACGCTACAGACATAAGCTTTATTTTTTTTTTTTTAAATAGTGTCCTTTAATGATGTTGATAGTCTGGTCCCATGCCTCTTATGCTCCTGCTTTGCATTCTGCTATACGAAGTCAGGTGAACACCGATGCAATATTGTAACGTGATCAAAACAAATACCTACATATGGTATGGAGAGATCTAACCGCGGCATTTGTATTCCTTTAATATTATGTTTGTTGGTGACATAACGTGAACTTTACTAACACTTTCGATTTGAACTATAGCAATCGTTATATTGTGTTCAAACTTAATTGACTCATATAATAGTTTTACAAATATTTTAACTAATAGGCGAAAATGAAGGAAAAGGGTACACACAACGATATTTTGCTAATATTGCACATTTTAAACCACGTCATCTCATAAATATCTTCTCCAATCGATTCCATGATACATATTACGTCGAAATTGATATGAGGTGATGTATGATAGCTTAAACATAGCCAGATATTAAGACGAAATTATCAACCCTCTTTTACGAGGGGGTGAGGGTACCGATTGTTTTGCAAATATAGCACACTTCACACTATGTCATCTAAAATACTCAAATTGGAATAAAGTCCTTGATCAATTTTACATCGATATTGATATCTCGTTGTACATGACAACTCATACATTGCCACACATAAGGATCGAAATAGCAACCCTATTCCTCGAGGGGGGTGAACGTGACGATATTTAGTACAAAATTGTACATTCCGACTCCATCATGTTTGTAAAAAAAAAAAAAAAAAAAAAACATTTGTAATTAATTCCTTGATACCTTTCACGTCAGATAAACGTATATAAGTTAGTACACGGTTGGTGGCACTATACAGAGAAAATACCGAAAATTTCCAATACCATTATATCTTAGGAAGCTAATTCCATGAGAGAGAGAGAGAATACACTGAACTTGTTTGCATGAATCTAATGCTATACAGAAACTTCACAGATTGTATGACCTGATAAATAATCGTACAACTCATAACTGTACGACTGAGGATGAGTAATAGATGTTTCTTATCCGAAACATTTAATAGGGCATGCATGGAGAAACAACATTTCTTATTTAAATATTTCCCCAATCGCATTATGTTAGGAATATTAGCCTGCTGCCTTGCAAATCCAGCCTTTCTAAAAAAGACCAAACTAGTCTTCTCTGTCTATTTCAGTAGATAAAGAGCTAATACTCTTGCCCATTACCTATCCCCTGGCACCGCCAGATGTCGCTAGATTTATAGCTTCATTGCTGTACTGAATAATAACGTCCAGTTTATCCCCCGACAATTTAAACCATTTTTTAATAAATGACTTATCCAACGCTACTTTTGGATTTATTGTGTTGATTATTAATTCTGTTGCAGGTTGTATGGATTCTGTTTACAAGTTCTGCCAAATGTGAGTGCTTGATCACCTTTAGGGACTTTGTTTTTTTAAGACCACGTCACAACCGTATCGTTACCGGCCGACCAGCCGTCACCAGTCGTCACCGACCGTTCTATACGGAAGATCTTTTGAGAAGACGGCCCAGCCAACTCCGACTCACTGGAGGCATGAAATATTATTGACTTCAGCCAATATTTTAGGGTGGCACAAAATGTACTAGAATTTCTATGTAAGTAAGTTAAGTTTTGTTGATGTACAAAAGAAAAAAAGTACATGCATACTATCTACATATTACTATATGTAAAATAATTATAATAAATATGGTAATAACTTGCATATTCAGAGTTAATTTACTAATTGATTTCATTTTTTCTTTACAATCCCAACATTAAATCCCTCTTCTCCATTTTATTCATCTTTGTTTTGTTTCAAGTTGTACCCCTGAACTTACCTATACAGCAGCAACTGAGATATCAATGTTTCTATTTAGTACCTTAATTCCCCCAAAACTATATTTTTCATGTTACTGACTTATGGTTAATGTATGGTCTTTTCATAAATATTTCTACTATTACTACTACTACTACTATTACTGCTATTATTATTACTACTACTACTACTACTAATAATAATATTAATAATAATAATAATATTTTGTATAACTAAAAAAATACCTTTTAAGTTTATGGTTGACTTGTGCTTACCACAATGCAGTAAATGATGCGTTATTTAAAACGCGCGCGCGTGCATATATATATATATATATATATATATATATATATATATATATATATATATATTTCCTGTTAGTATTAGGGATATGAACGATTTCAAATGGAATTTGTTTATCATATGGTGACATCCAGTACATCATTGATCAGACAGACAAGTGGACATTTTTAAGATAAAGTAATAGATTAATTTAAAAAGAACTAAACCTTAGACTTGTTGGCGACAATCTTAATTTTAGTGTTAATGAATGAATGTCATCTAAGAAAATTCAGTGACAGTATAATGAATATGCAGCACTGGTTTGCATCAGCTGCCGTCATTATAGAAATTAACTTTGATTTTCTTACTGCCGTTTCAACTCAGCAAGGCATCATCAACATGGCATTTGAGGAATTCATTCCAGTCCGTCACTTTTGCCCGTCACCCATGCCGGGGTATAGGCGGCCCACAAAAGATCGCCAGAGGCTTCTGTCCTGTGCCATCCCCTTGAACTGATTATAGGTGTGACCCATCTTAGTGATGTCCGCCTCATGGTCTCGTCGCCAGGTGTTTCTTGGTTCGCCCCTCTCTGCTTGCCTTGAGGGTTCCACCTCAATGCCTGTCTGGTAATGTTGGTTGGCGGCTTACACAGAGCGTGTCCTATCCAACCCCACCTTTTCTTCTTGATCTCGTCATCTGCCGTAAGCTGGGAGGTTCTCTGCCACATGTTGGTGTTGCTGATGGTGTCTGGATAGCGGATCTGGATAATTCTTCTTAGGCAGCTGTTGATGAAGGTCTGAACTCTCTTTACGGTCGACTTGGTGGTTCTCCAGGTCTCTGCTCCATAGAGTAAGACTGACTTTACGCTGGAGTTGAACAGTTGATCTTGGCAGTCAAGGAAATTTCTTTGGAGCTCCAGATGTTCCTGAGTTGTATAAAAGCTGCTCTCACCCAGGAATTCATTCCCCATGATAATTATTCTTTTCTAAAGAAGGACTATGAAGTATTCATGATAAGAATCCTGGTATAAAATATAAAAGAATTTGAAAATCTGAAGCCTTTGGTACCTAACATAAGTATGGGCCAACAGAATAACCGACTAGTATCTAAAGACAATGTGGTGATTCTTTTATCATTCTTTCGCAAGAATGAGCAAAATCTGTTAATCTTGTGTACATATTAGATTACTATCAATAGTGGTCCAAGATGTGCACATCACAGCAGGAACGAATCTGGATGCCAGAGCAAATGTGCACATGGGAGGTGGTCAGCTCACCTGCTAAAGCTTTTCTGGTGCCAATAGATTGAGAGGATTAGGTAATGGTTCTGCAAACAAATTTACATTTGAGTTGTTCCATTTACACATGACCTTAGCAATGCTTTCGAACCTTTTGTATAATTAGAAAAGAATAGTGTAATGATGCAATTTCTTGGGGGATAATTTAGCACTACATTCTGGCATGGTCAGTGTGACACGTAAACATTAAGGTTGATATATAGGTTTGTCTTACAGTTAATTTGGTAGGTATCGATGGTTAACCTCTCTTGTTTGGAACCATGAGTGGATTTTAATTAAGACACACTCGGTTAATGGTTAGAGATAAAAATTAGAAGTTAACGTAAGGTCAAGTAGCGATAGATGACATGGTTGAGAGAGAGCAAACGTTCGGGAAACCTTGATATATTTGACAAGGTGTTATACAATAATATTTTCCAGAATAATTATTAATGAAGGAGGAGAAGAAAGAATAATTCTGAATTCGATAGGAGTGTTAAAGTTTGTTAGTGGTTAGAGAAAGTAATCCTGATTTGGTACACTAAACGGGTTGAGTTTCCCAGACGAAATGCAAGGTTTTAAAGTAATCTCACTCGCGATATTAGTCAGTCCAAGTGATTCTGTCGAAATGGATGTGTGAGGGGCTCCAAGATCAAGAGAGCACTTTTCTTGTTAAATAAATCGTCCAAGGGACAATGGTCTGAAAAGTTAAGAGTCCTGAAACCAGAGAAAAGAGAGCGGTAATTATCTGATGATAAGCGATGCACAGATGTATTGTCTCATTTGCAATATGTTCATTGATGTAAGTCTAATTATTTGTTGAATTTATTCCGCTTGAACCATGCATGTTTTCCTTGAATGCAGACTTTGATTGTTACATGCATTCCATCTCCTACGTTATATTATTCATGTATTGTATGAATATCATACAATATTTCATTGATATGCATGTTTTCAGATTCAGTGATTATGTATGGAATATAAATCGCGTATCGCAGTAATTCAATTCATTTCTTCTGGTGCGAATAGTCATAAGTGAATTATCCTTCTTAGATGATCATGTATGCAGAGAATTAATGTTTGTGAGTCTGGAAATGAATGTCAATGAATCTCATATTAGCAACGTAATGTAGTTAGGATAAGGAATGGAATCCATTAATTATTTTGTGTAATTAAGTTGTGAATTCTTTTCAATCGAGAATCGATGGTGTTAGCATTAGCGACGTATGTCCAGCGACGTCATCAGCTAGTGACTGCCAGCCAACAGGGGCGCAGTAATAGTTATAAAGAGGTCTAATCACGTCAATTTCGAGAGGAATGCAAGAATCAGTTAGAAAAGACATTTATGGTAAGAGGATTTTGAGTGTTTTTTAAATTGTGAACTAAAGATAGATTAGTTCTGTTGAATTACGACAGACGATATCTGACGTAGATGAGAGTGAGATTATTGTTTGATCCCAGGAGAAGAAAATCCTGACACATATTTAGGTTGGGTATCATATATTTCTTTGAAGGGACCCGTACGAAATAATTAGGCGGATTCCACCTGGAACTTAAGCAGACTCCAGGCGGAATCTGCCTAAAATATTAAAAATCTGGTTAATACAAAGGCGGACATGGAAAATTTGAGAAGTCAAAGATGAATCCATCTAGAGTCCGTCTAACTCTAAGATGGACTTTAGTCAAATTCCTGCTAGAAATACATCTTTAGGCATAATTTTGGACTTGGTTGATTTTCCACTCACCATCTAGGTGGAATTAGGAACTTAGTCGCTGACATCTATTATATGAAAGGAGGAATCTGGACTTAGTTTATTTTTTAACCAACATCTAGGCGGAATGAAGAACTTAGTCATTTACATCAGTTAAATAAGGCATAATTAGGACTTGGCTTTTGTGTGTCTGTAAAGTTGACTGAAAATATAGTGATATTTTGTGATTGTAATATCACTGACAGTTCAATAAAAATATCAATAAGATATAATAACATTTATTGTTTCTTGTACAATTTGAATGATTTTCAGCAGCATTTATATTTCCTGTTTCTGATAGCTGTAATTTTATTGTTTATTTTGGGCACAATTTATAACTTCTTTCCACAGCTTTCCTTGTTAAATTTCTTTTTCAAATTTGTTGTTGTTGTATTTTTGTTTAACTTCAATTGGATTTAACTGCCCTCGAACAAGTTTTCATCTTGTTTTCCGTTTTAAAACATAATTTCGCTTTTCTCCTGACCTGAATTTCCTGATATGGACCCATTTTTTAATATCGTCTCCGAAACTTTTTTAAAACTAATGCTCTATCCGGTCCCATTCCGCAACGAGCTTTCAAATAAGAATTTGTTCCGTTTATTGTTTAACAGACGATCGTTGTATAAAGCTTTCTGATTGGTCAACATTTTGGAATTGCCCAATGAATCTTCGTGTAACAGAAACTGACGGGAAAGAGTATGTTTGCTAAACATGACGATTCGAGTTTTCGAGCGGGACGAGAGATTGAATAACAATTTGAAAAATGTGCGGCAGTGAGAATACCCCGAACACAAATTTGATGGGAACATAATTGGTCAGTCTGTATGAAAATTGAACGCCAGGACAAGCATTTTGCTCTTTTTGTTGTGCCATAAAGAGCTTTACAGTAGCGGTTAACGTGCTAAATAGGACAAGGAATTGAATCAGGATGATTTCGAAGTTATACAACTCCAAACTGATTAACTTAAGAATTTAAGGAGGGACAACGTGTAGATCACTGGTGGGAATTGTTGCCAGATATCCATGTCTATCAAAGATAGTCATATCTTTGCGGAATTTTCTTGGCTGAAAAGTAGAATATACTTTCAATCTCGTGAGGCATTATTGTGTATATTATCAAAATATTCTTGGTGTGTTGGAATTCAGTGTAAAATAAGAGTAATTATATCATGATAAACGTTTGTCATGGCTGCTTATGGAACAAGGACTAATTCGAGAGACCACAACAGCATCAAAGTTTGTACACTCAAAAATCCAGTCCACAGTACAAGTGACTTAAGGCAGGCTTATAGCTTTTCTTCCTCGTAATCAAATTGTTTCAAATGGATGCTTTTCTGTAATTTTGCATTATTTTCACGGAAGAATTTTTCAATGCAGATAAATATTTTATATTTTATATATGTTTATGTGTTCACAGATGCCTGTGCTTATGTTCCAGGCTTGATACTTTGATTTTTAAAACCACTTAATTATTTAGTGTCAGATACTTCATATCATGTTGTATATACTGTATCTGTTGTTCATCATAGATGGAGGACCTCAGGGTTGATTAGTTCTGTAACGAATTGAATTACCTTCTCAAAATAAAGTCATTATTATTATTAACTGCCATTTCTCTTGCCTTGGATGTCATATAATTACAACATCAGTATAATTATTTTCATGAACGCTTAAATATCACCTTGGTTCTGTTTAATTCATATCCATTATTTCTTTGAAACCTGCTGAAATGTCTGAAACACTAAAAAAAACTTAAGTAAAATACTATTTAATGATCAAAATTTTAAATTTTAGTGAAATCTTACAAAGGTTTTAGTCAATTTTTTTGTGAAACCTCACAAATATTTCAAAGAAATTTGAGTGAGACCTCAACATAATTTCAGTGAAAGTTTTGGTCAAAATATGTGTGAAATCTCACCAAACTTTAAAGTGAAATGAAAAATACTTAAGTGATGCCATGTTGGATTAGATTTTGTATGCAAAAATGAAAATGGTGTTGCCCCTTAGGACAAGAAAAACCTAAATCTTATTTGATAATGTCTGTCAAAATAAAATTTATGATCCATTTTAAAAATTACTGTGAATCATTGATTCCCAATAATGCCTAAAAATCATTAGGCAGTTCAATAGAAATCTGAAGTACATTTTTATGGTTTAGGCAGAAATTGCTTTAAAAAAAAAAAAACGTCTGAAATCCGCCTTGACATTTTCATTATTGGATGGGGTTTCTGCAGGTAGTTCCATCTAATTAGGCATAAGTAAAGATTCCGCCTAGTAACAGTAATTTGCATATTTCGAGCTATATTCCACCCTGAATCTGCATGAAAGTGATAATAAGGGGAATCTAGGCTAAATAAGCGGAATAAACAGATTCCGCCTAGTAGACGGAATAAACAAATTCCACCTAGTAGGCGGAATAAACTAATTCCGCCTAGTAATAGACGGACTAATTTGCATATTTAGGGCTGTATTCCACCCTGAACCCACCTAAAATTTATAATAAGTGGAATCTAGGCTTTAAGTGAAATCCGCTTTAAAATTCCACCTGGAATCTGGTTAAAGTCAGGGCGGAAGTTTTCGTACAGGGAAAAATAGCTCCATACTTTATGGCACAGTGAAAAAGAGCGCAGTCTACAGCCAAGATGGTTAATGATCAAAAAGGGTAAGAGAGAGAGAGAGAGATACTGAAACAACATCCTATCACGAGCAGTGATTTGAGCAAGAAGCAACCAGGTGATGCTGACATACCCGGAATTCGAGTTTGATTCGTCACTAGGTTATATGATGAAATTTGTTATATCGGTTTAACAGAACGGCTAACTGAATTTCGCATAAATTTTTAAACTCTATTTCTAAGGGAAAGACAATCATTCAAATGTCATCTTCGATTTAGTTTTGTTTATGTAATTGATTAAATTCTTTCTTCTTTTTACATAAGGGTGCTCGTTTTGTCCTATTCTATATTTATTCTCAGATCTCTGTTGTTCCATTCGTTAATTTCACATTTCATTTTATTGTTTATCGATCCGGATAATAACACAGGTACCGTGGTCAATCATCTCCTAGATAACGATAAGCAAACACCATTAGAAGTGAGAGATCACACACCTGTCTTCCTACCTGATGCCACGCAGAGATATGAATGTTAGGTGCTGAAAGAGTGCATTACGGTTGAACCAGAGCGTATGGAGATTTTGTGAAAGAGAATGTCATTGGATGCAATGAACATTCACTGATGCCTTCATTGTGGAGGTAGCATGCCAATTTTTATACGAACAGTGAAGATGATATGCCAACTAAGTGTACCTAATTTGAATTCTGTGTCTCATGAAGAAAAATACAGTCAGTGACCATGGCTGTAGGGAAGTTAATTGAGACTATGGTCATCAATCTGAGCAAAAACTACATGGAAGTGGAACCCACGCCAGACGTTTTTCACCAGGTGATTCTTCATTCCAGACGATGCTTGCCAACTCGTACTGTTCCCAGTTTCCAATACAAATTCATACGAGTCTATGCACTTTAAATAAGTAACAGAAAAGAGTGAAAGGCAACATCCTTTGTAAAATTCAAAAAGTAATTTATTTCCCTAGAATACAAAGCAAAATGGAGAAAAAAGAACTTACGGTATTGCGAATTGAATCCCAAAATAATCCAATAATTACAGACACAAGTCCTAATAATTTAAAGTCCTGAGTAAAATTCAGTGAAAGTCCAGAATACCAAAACTGATGACAATGATGTGACTTTGGTAGCTTGTAGAGTGTGGAAGTGCCAACAGTCTCCTGTGTAATCACAGTAAAATATTTTCAGGTTTGAATTAACGTTAAATTCCAGTTAATGTCTCTATCCAAGAATGTTATCAGAGCACTTTTGTATTTCCAGATAAAACAATCACTTGAATTCAATAATTTGAGGAAAAGAGATTTCCAGTCCAAAAATGAAATACTGGAGACAACATAAAATAGATTCACTGATTGATAAATGTATGCACAAACATTTAAATACGCACCTAATGGGTAAATCCCCTCTACCAATTCTCAATCATTAGATTCGTTCTTTACAATAGACATTACCAGTTTGGGGTCATTAATAAAGTTATGCTAGATATAAGGCTGTCGTTGTTGTTGCTGTTGTTGTAGGACTTAACGCCATTTTTCAGCACAAGATAGGCTATACATGGCGGCCAGTATTAATGGTGGAGGAAGAACCCGGAAAAAAACACCGACCCACGAGAAGCTACTGGCAAGCTTTCTCACATAACCACATTAGCCGAATCCTAGACTCGAACCGACGCAGACAGATGTGAGATGGCAGTGATCCGTAACGGTGAACGCTTTAGACCACTCGGCCACTCGGGGGCCTTAGGCTGTCGTAAGTCTTTGTTATTATGCCTAAGTTATATTTTGATTCTTTATTCCTCTTAAATATTTGAATAATACGCAAGTTAAGAAATATCAAATAAACATCAAATAACATGTCATATTATCTAAGGCTTGTTATAAACAAAAATAAATGATACCCTGGGAAGACATCTTTTAAAACACGAATGCCAGGGTGCTCTGATTGCTCACAGATAATGATCACAAATGAAAAATTATATTTATGGGTGGCTATACATTGAAGGTGAACTACCATGAGTCTCAAGTACGTTTAACAGGTATGGCCATATCATGAACTTTATGCTTTGTGAAATCTTTTTAAAAATATTTATATGAATATTGAGAGTGGGAAATATGTGCACATATCTGCATGGTGGCAGGAAATATACTGTTAAAACTACACTTGCAAACTAATACTGTGTTAAATGAGCATTAACAAACCATATGCTGACAATATCCAGCTCTTACTCAGTTCACTAAATAGTTGACATATTAGATAATACATTTGTCTGTGGTTATGTCCTTGGATGGGACAATGAGGTCAATAAATAAATGCACATTTTCAATATGACCTTACAGTGTTATGTTTCACCTTATACCACTCCAATTCTTGGATTATATACACTTGAGAGGTGTCATTAGAAAAAAAAAGAATTTGAATTTTTCTTGTTAATCTTTGGAAGCAATCAAATGTTTCGCTATTTAGAAAAAATAGTAAAATCACTATATAATTCTCTTTATTTTGGTGTCATTTCAACCATTGGACCATGTCGCTGGTTGGGACTTTGGATAATGGGGTTATGCTGTGTAGACTGTAACCTTGCTTGGTGCCATAGGTAATGAAGTTATGCCACCTTGACTATGAGAATGTCTGGGGCGATGGTTAATGGGATTATGTCACTTGGACTCTGTGACTGTCATTCTATAATTAGAAATATCCTTGTACTGTTGTGTATGGCTGTAAGGCCACATCAATTACATTATGACATGGACCTACATCCACCCTGTGTTCATCATGCACTGTCCTTATGATATTGTGTATGGTTGTAAGGTGTATTGTGTCTTAAGGCCAACCAAACTTACATTATGGCATGGACCTACATCCACAATGTATTCATCGTGCATTGTCCTTATGCTATTGTGTATGGTTATAAGGTGTATTGTGTATTAAGGCCAACCAAAATTACATTATGGCATGGACCTACATCCACCATGTGTCAGCATGCATTGTCCTTATGCTGTTGTGTTTGGCTGTAAGATGCTGTTGTGTATGGCTGTAAGGTGTATTGTGTATTAAAGCCAAATAAAATTACATTATGGCATCGTCCGCCTACATCCTTCATGTGTTCATCATGTAGTGTCCTTGTGCTATTGTGTATGGCTGTAAGGTGTATTGTGTATTAAGGCCAAATAAAATTACAATATGGCATGGACATACATCCACCATATGTCTGCATGCATTGCCCTTGCTCTTTTGTGTATGGCTCTAATTGGCTCACGTACAATGTTTATTGTTCTGAATTAAGGCCCAGCTATACAGTGATGAGTTGGACTGAGGCATTTATCTTTACCTGCTAATGATGAGTTATGCATTTACCGTATATAAACATCTTCATCACTTATATATAACATAAACTTCGTTGCCTGTAGCCAACATTTGTAAGCAGCATAAAGTACACAATCACCAATCGCAGGTACAATCAATATTTGTTCGTATTTTATCTGATCATGATAAGGATGGTAGAAGCTACTGAGTTGTTGAATTCTGTGTTTTCTTATGTTTTACATCATCATTAAGTGCGTGAGCAGAAGTTAAAGCATGTCGAGAAAAGTATATTCAAGGTAGTTTATGTATTGAGTCACCAACCTCTGTTCTCTCTGTCTTTCTTTCGAGCAGTCAAGTGCCTTTGATCTGTTTTCGTTGTGTTCAGCAGATGTTCTCTGGAACTCCTTGACTTGTCCAATTCTCTCTTTATAAATACACGTGGGGACAAACAACTCTAACATATACTTGTTACTTGGAAATGCCGTTGCTCCTCCAATTAGAACTTCTTCTGTCCCGACTTAATGGTTTGTTTGCAGCACAAGTAAATCTATGTTCTGGCAAAATTTATAAACTTTTCTTTTATATGCTAAAGTAAAATTATTTATTGGGTCCTATTTTTAATTTCATGCAATTTACTAAACAATTGTTAACTTTGAGATAGCATGCAGGTGTTTATTTTACATAATAAATTCTATTCTTCTGATTCTTTTGAAGCGGTCCTTAAAGGATCATAGTATTTAGTCCTCATTTTCTTAAAAGTTATTGCAAAGAATATATTGTAACTTTTAATCAGCAGAACGCGAATTTTGATTGTTGAGCCAGTGGCTGCTATACGATGCATGTGATGAAGTTTCAGCTTCAACAATATCCAACAACCGTTTTAATTTATATCAAATTCATTTTCTTGTTTAATTATTGCAATATCGCCTTCATGATATTCTATGCCAATAGTTCTGTATGGGTACTCATGACATGGAGAAATGCACAAATAACAATACAAAATACATCCTGGAACAAGTGAATTTTTCTTCTCGGCTTTTTTTTTTTTTTTTTTTTGTATTTACTCTTTCAATGTTCTTGCTATAAGAAACATCAAAATATTATTTCTACCTGTTTCAATGTTTAAATACTTTTAATGTGACTGTATTTGCTCTTCTTGGTTTTAATTACGTGGGAGCCACAACTTAATGCAAGTCTTTTTTCTTTTCTTAGGTTTTCAGTTGAAATTTATCTGTTGCAAACCCTTTATTTCACAAAATCACTTAAACTGTAGATGTGAATGTTTCTGGTCCAGATTATTCATAATTTCTAAATTCCAAAAACTGGTCATTACAAAGTCACTACAGTCTGATTGCATTCCTTAGCTTAAATCCTCACTGTGTGGGACAGTTACAACTGGTCACTCTAAAGTCACTACAGTATGATTGCATTCCTTCGCTTAAATCCTCACTGTATGGGACAGTTACAACTGGTCACTCTAAAGTCACTACAGTATGATTGCATTCCTTAGCTTAAATCCTCACTGTGAGACAGTTACAACTGGTCACCATAAAGTCACTAGAGTATGATTGCATTCCTTAGCTTAAATCCTCACTGTGTGGGACAGTTACAACTGCTCACTCCAAAGTCACTACAGTATGATTGCATACCATTGCCTAAATCCTCACTGTGTGGGACAGTTACAACTAAATTGCTGCATGATTGACCTGGCTATCTCTATCAACATATTTATATGGCAAAGTTGTTTGAGTTTTCACCTTCCAGGAGTATTGATGATAAAATTTAAATCACTTACTTTCCTTTCAACTATGTAAGGACTATTGTACTCAGCCTGAGGAGGATTTTGTGGTATGAGCAAGAGAGCCAAAACTCTATCACCAGGCGGAAAACCCCTTTCCTTTGCAATTTTGTCATAGCCTAATTTCAATTTTTACTAAGTAGGGCAGATTAGTTCTTGTAACACCACAACCCATTGAAAACGTGCATTTAAAATTGGAAACATAATCAAAAAGATTAATTTCTGTATCTTCATTTCAGAGAAGTTTCTCTTTTAACAATTTCATTGGCCTACACACAGTATGTCCCAAAACTAGTTCAACTGAATCCTAAAGATTATTGAACTGGTTCCTTAACTGCAAGCAACAGTAAATGAACACATTCGTCCCAATATTTTTCCAGTATAAAACAAATATGACCGAAAATATTTTTCAAGGTTTAATTAAATCTTTCTAAAGCTCCATGGCTTTCATAAAGATAGGCCAAAGACTTGAATTGTTGGATGCCTAATTCATGCATAATTGCTGGAAAATTCTATACATAAAATAAGACCCTTGATCAGATTGGGCATATTTGGGAAGGCTAAACTGAGTGAAAAACTTTATCAAAGCTTTTACTATTGTTTTAGTTTTAATATTCCTCAAAGGAATTGCCTCTGGGAACGTTGTAGATGCACACATTATGGTCAACAAGTTTTGGTTGCCTGACTTGGTCTTAGGTAAGGGGCCGACACAATCTACCATTATTCTGCTAAATGGTTTGTCAAAATGCAGGAACAGGCTGCATATGAGCCGTAGGTATAATCTGATTGGGTTTTCCTACCATTAACAAGCGTGAGACTATGCTAGGATATTGCATGTAATGTGGTCACCCCATCTTGTTTTTCTTGTTTACCATTTTCTTCCCTGACAACGAAAATGTTGGGTGTACCTATTTCATATGATTTTGTTCGTCAATACAACTTAAACTGTCGCAAATATTTTATTACTTAAGATGCTCGTGTACTAAAATCTTAAAGTTTCCAAGCTACCAAATACTGATAGCTTTTATAGCGTCATATATTTTAATGGAATGATATTTTATGCTTGGTACCCATCTGTTAAACAGTTCATCTTATCCTTTCCTAGTGTGGGTACGTGGGAAAGCCTGCCAGTAGCTTCTCGTGGGTCGGTGGTTCTTTCCTGGGTTTTCCAGGGTTCTTCCTCCACCGGTTATACTGGCCGCCATATATGGCCTATCTTGTGCTGAAAAATGGCGTTAAACCCTAGAACAACAACAACATTATCCTTTCCATTACACTAGTACATAGGTTATACTATACATTCTTTTCTTCAAACTTCATATTTGTCATCTTGTTTGCGTCAGATATGCCCTTTATAGACTCTATCTTCAAGGGCACCCTTTTGTAAAGCAACCTCATCACCCGATATTACTTCCTTATTTTAAAATATTTACCTGGTAAAGGTAGGAATGTATCATATTCCAAATATTGTTTTATATTTCTTAAGTCAGACTGTTTCGACAAATATTTTGATCGTTCTCTATCATTGCTTGCTTTAACCGGAAATTTGTCTACTGATTAGCTATGGTATTATCAATTGAATTGGGTTAATTTGTGAGCAGAGGCCAAAGAGGATCAGTGGTCAGCATGCTGGATTCATGAACAATATGTGTAGGATTACAACCTACCTCGGATTAGCCCGAGTCGGCCAGCATACTGCATTCAGGGGAAAAACACTTTGTTTCAATTGATTTAGCACTAAATAGTCTGCTTGCATTTTTTTTGTTCTGTAAAAAAAACAACCCAAACCATTCACTTTGAGTTAAATACTTTTATAATCAAGTCTTTAGCATTCTGTTAAACCTTTCCATGACGTGTGCATCTTTTGGTCAGAGTAAGTTGAATGATACTTAGATTTGTTCGATTTGCACTAAATCTTTAAATTGTATCATTTTTTTTTTATTTTCCTCCTTCAAAGATTTATATATTGGTATCACATACGTTAACACATATTTTAGTGTACACTTTTTCAGTGCAAGCGAATGTTGAGAAGATATCTTTACCTGTCGAGGTGTAGTTGCATCAACTGTTATATAGTTGTTCGTATAACTGTATGTCTTGTAAACGATGTCTGGTTGCAGTGGAATATTCACAAGACTATTAGACACCTGTGTGGATATCTTTATCTTATTTGTTTGTTTGATGTTTATGTAGACTCTTTATTTGACCATTCTTTCAATTATTTTATTGTGCTAAATTTGTTTCCACAAATGACTGATATTGAGTAAGAAACTTTACTCTTAAAACCATAGCTCATGATCACAATCAGGATCTGCTCATCGTGAGTATGCTCTACTCATCAGGATTAGGATCTGTCCATCAGGATCAGGATCTACTCATCTGGATTAGGATCTACTCAATAGGCCTGGATTTACTCAGGATCAGAGTCTTCTATCAGAATTGGGATCTACCAATCATTATTTAGCTTCTCGAGGGTAGGTGGTTCTTTCCGGGGATTTCCCTGGTTCTTCCTCTATCATTAATACTAGCCACCATGTATAGCCTATTGTGTGCTGAAAAATTGCATTAAACCCTACAACAACAACAACTAATCATTATTAGGATCTACTCACAATGATCAGGATCTACTCATCAGGATCTAGTCAGCAGGATTAGGATCTGTTCATTTTGATTAGGAACTACTTGTCTGGTTTAGAATCCACTTGTCAGCATCAGCATCTATTCACCAGGATCAAGATGTTCTAATCAAGATTATGATCAACTCACGAAGACCATGCTTTATTCAGCAGGATTAATTTCTATTCATTGGGATTAGGATCCATTCATCAGGATAAGTTCTACCAATCAGAATCAGGATCTACTCATCTTGATTAGGTTCTACTCATTAGGATTCAGATCTAGACATCAGCATTCAGATCTAATCAGCAGTATTATGATCTGAGTGTCAGAATCAGGATCTACTCATCAGGATCAGGATCTGCTCATTAGGATTAGGACATACTCATCAGGCCCTATTCATCAGGATTTGGATCTACCCATTAGGATCAGGATCAGCTCATCAGGATCAGGTTTTACTCATCAGGATCAGGATCATCATGAATAGGATTTACTCATCAGGATAAGATTATACTCATCAGGATGTACTACTCAGTTTAGGATCTACTCGATATGATCACAGTCTACTCATCACAATCAGGATCTTAACTCATCAGGATTAAGATATACTCTCTGTATAAGGATCTTCTCAACCAGATCAGGATGATATCCTCAGGATCAGGATCTACCATTGCATCATGGTCATCAATGTTACAGATAAATAAATGACTTCAGGTTTATGTAAAATCTGCCATTCCTACGGTTGGTTCAGAAACAACTACTTCATGTTATGAGTCACTATGCATTGCTTAAAAGAGTAAGTGACACTATCTTCAATAAGTGACACTATCTTCTACCAACCATAGTGTGATGCTGTATTTTGTAACAACCATGATGCAACAATGTATTCTGTGTCAGTAATACTGTGACTCTGTATTCTGTATCAACTATACTGTTAAACGGTATCCTTAAAATGTTTTGAGCATGAACTTCAAGGTCAAACTCTAATCACATCCAGAACAGATGTGATAATTGCAGTATGCCCATATAGTTGAAATTCAACAGATTGGTTGAGGGATCAAAGAAGATCCTTAAAGTTTTATCATTGTATCTTCCTTTCATGTAAAGCTACAGTAATCAGATTTACAGACTTTCTGCATAAGCTCTGGATGCTTGCCCAAAATAGTTTTAAAATATAAAGTCAGGTGTCATTTATAGCGAGAGTTGTCTAACTTATTGACAATAGTGACTACAGAGTAAACTAAAAATCTGTTCAGAAATGAAATATTTAATGAGATGTGGTTCAGAAATGCATTCAAGATCTTAATGTAATATAAAACATTTTTTGCAGAAATTGTGATCAAAATATTACATGTAGCTTGGAAATCATAACAGCTAAATAGATTTATTAACATTCACATATATCACTTATGCATCTCAGATTGGCTCATAATGCACAGATACTGCTTATATATATCAGGTTGGCTCACTAACATTTATGTATATCACATGCAGGTCAGACCGGCTCATTAACATGCAGATATATCACTCATACATGTCAGAATTGCTCATTAGCATGCACAGATATCACTTATACATGTCACAATGGCTCATTAGCATGCACATATATTGCCTATAGATGTCACAATGGCTCATTAACATATACAGATATTGCTTATGGATGTCACATTGGCTCATTAACATATACAGATATTGCTTATGGATGTCACATTGGCTCATTAACTCGTACAGATATTGCTTATGGATGTCACAATGGCTCATTAACATACACCGATATTGCTTATGGATGTCACACTGGCTCATTAACATACACAGATATTGCTTATGGATGTCACAATGGCTCATTAACATGTACAGATATTGCTTATGGATGTCACATTGGCTCATTAACATACACAGATATTGCTTATGGATGTCACATTGGCTCATTAACATATACAGATATTGCTTATGGATGTCACAATGGCTCATTAACATGTACAGATATTGCTTATGGATGTCACATGGGCTCATTAACATGTACAGATATTGCTTATAGATGTCACAATGGCTCATTAACATACACAGATATCACTTATGGATGTCACAATGGCTCATTAACATACACAGATATTGCTTATAGATGTCACAATGGCTCATTAACATACACAGATATTGCTTATGGATGTCACAATGGCTCATTAACATGTACAAATATACATGAAATACATCGGATTGAAGTGGCGCGGGAGAAGCGTGTTTACGTCTGCAAATGTGTTTCTGTTTCTGTCACTGAATGTTTGAAATCATAACGTGGGGAAAATATGAAGTCTTTCAATTGCAATTTTCAAAAAGATGCAAAGGAATTTAATGTGTATTTCATTTTGAGTGCAGTAATGAGGATGCAACTGCATTTATCATCGAAATTACAGCACACTTTCGAAATGTGTAATCCAGATTGAAAACCTATGACATGGCTCATGTAATTCGGATTTGCAGAATTAAGAAAAAACATTTTGAGGAAATTCAGGATGTAAAACTGTAAGTATATTTTATTTTGCCATTCTTATCACCAGCTAAAGAAAACAGTATATGCCTTGTTATTTGTAAGGACCTTATCCGTCATTTATACAAGGTAGCTAGCCTAAATCCGTAACATTGTATCAATGCAAAATGTAAGACAGCTGGGGTTTTTTTTGCAGTCCATGAAACATGTTTAAGTTCATTCAGAAACAAATAAACAACCACAACATAAAGAGCCTCTTTCGCGAGTGTACATGATTTGTTTACAAATCAAAAGTGCTGGCGTCTGAGTCCATTGTTTATTTACAAAAGAAAGTAGTTCTTTTATTCATGTGAATGCTATATGTGTATTGTCGCACGCATTCAGTATCGGGGAATATTGAACGATTCTGTCAATGTAAAATTAACGGGGAAAAAAATAAGCATATAATAATGCTCATTATTGAATCATTTGAAATTATGATGACATAATCTTAGAGATTAAATTTCAGTAAAATCGATTTACAAAAAAGGGGCTTTAAGACACTACCAATTGACCGTCTGCTAAAGGCATCTGATATAGATCATGGATGCAAGGATATAACACAACCTCATTTTCATGTCTTAAGCTTATGCACTGACTTTAGACAAATATTACTAGATTTGATATTTCCTTAATCATACCCAGCATACACCTAACACTGATGAATGTTTCATATTAGGCGAGTCCTAAAACAGACCATAATTGAAAAAGCTGTCTTGACTCTATTTTGACTCCTCTTTTACAAATTATCAATCATGATTTTTTAATTACTCAGAAAATTGTTTCCATTTGATGTTACTATCACCGAATGCAAATTTTAATAAAAACATTATCAGACATTTTTATATGAAAAATTTATAAAACGAATTATATTTTTTAAATAAACTGATCTAAAATTATTCAGTTAATGGGTTCATGTCATTCTGTACCAATTTAAAACTTTGACACACACACACACACACGATGATAAAATGAAATGATTTCTATTAATTACAATACTTTACACCCTGTACCAAATTTTTTTAAAGTAAGGCAGGTTTTGTTCTGAGGTTTTGTCAATATAAAGGCTTTTAAGAGTCAAGTCAGTTTAGAGTATATAATTCAGGCTTATCTGATAGTAAACCCTGTGTTAAAAGTCTTATATCTAAAACTTTTGTGCAAACCAAGTGTTTTCCTCATTCAGTCACAATGACCTTGACCTCTGGCCTTTTGACTACTGAATCAATAGGTATCTACCTTACCCCAAGTGCAAGCCATCCCCAAAAACTAAATTTGGTATTTGGTGTAGAAGCCATTATTATGCTTTAGTCACAGTGACCTTGATTTTTGACCAGCTGAAAAACTGAATAGTGAGTCTACATACTGGAAGTAGAATGAATGTGTGGCAACTCTTTCATTAACTTTAAAATCAACAGGATTCTTCCTTAACCCACATGCCATCCATCCAAAATATCTGCTAACCAGAGATGATGGAGAAATTAAATTATTGTGTGGAAACCATTTTTCTATGCTCTGTCATAGTTACCATGACCGCTGACCTTTGTTTTCTTCAGTAATTGTCAGGCTTCATGAAAATCCCTAGTGCAAGCCATTTACAAAGTCTGGTTGTGAACTCGAGTTATTGTACAGAAACCATTTTTTCAGTCACAATGACCTTTACCCTTGACTCCAAAATCAACAGGATCTTTCCTTTCCTCAGAAACAAGCCATCTGTAAAATTTGGTAACTATGGATGGTATAAAGAACATGAATAATTCTATGTAAACAATTTTTTTTTCAGTTGCTGTGACTCTCACCATTGAGAATTTGATTCAGAAATCAAGCTGGTTATTCCATGTGCAAGCCATCCAATAAATTCTGGAAACAGTAGATGGTGGACAACTCCATTTACTCTGGAGAAATGAAATTGGTAACAGAGTGATAGAAATATCAGAACAGGGTATTCTTCGCTTTTGGGCAGGCATATAAAGAAACATTTAGGATTTCAATATTTACAAAATTTCAGAACAAATTGGCTATTAGATCATTTTTATAACATTTATGGAGATGAATAATATAAATAACAACTAAAAACAAAAAATGGTTATACAAATCATTCAGAACTATCATAAAGGTTAATAAGCTGACTCAAGTCCTGAGCTCAAGTATAAATTATCCGCAAATTTTGACAACTATAGATCAAAGAGAACTTGAATTTTAGTGCAGAAAATAGTGTTTCTTCTTTAAGGAAATGTGACCTTGATCTTTGACTCATTATTTATACATGTATATACAAGTGTATGTGATTTGTTTGGTAAGTGAATGACAAAAACCCTGATACACTAGGTCAATAATGTATTCACAAAGAATCAGCAAATATATCCAGTGTATTCAATTATTAAAACATAGTAAACAACAAATCTTATGAATGTTTTAGTGAATACCAAAAAAATATGACACACTAGGTGTATACTATTTATAATTCTTCATTATTTATACACAAAAAAGACAATACACACATAGTTTATTGTCATTATATATAATAAATATGCTCAGCTATTTAAGAAAAAATTATGAAAACATGTAAATTCTCAAATGTTAATTTTGGTAAGACAGATCCCAGCAAATTCCTTATTGCTGAGTAAAAATTACAAAGACTGAGTTTGCCAATCATACAAAACTAACTCAATAACATGGACAAAATTAACTAATTGTCTCAAAACCTTGTTGATCTTAACCCACATCAAGCATTTCATTATTCAGTGACAGAATCTACAGGATCTACAATGAAAAGCAAGTAACAGCCCACAAAAGACATTAAAAATTGCAGATTTCATTGGCAATCTTGCTTATATGAAATCCAATCAAAGTTTTCTCACAATAATTTCATCAATAAATTCTCTATAAAATGAATGTGCCAGTCAACCATGGCACAGGTTAATTTACTGATTTGTCTGCATTCTGGAGAACTGTTGTCACTTCATAACTTTTCCCTGATATTGTAATCTCCACAATATACAATAAGAATTGCTTTAAGCCTCATTCTACACTATTACACTTCAAATCTGTCTATATGACATGCAAAGAGATATGTCCTAGATACATAATCTGACAGGTTACTTTCTGAGTAGCCATGCAACATAACCTGGTAACATATTACTAAATGTCCATGTAACATCTAAACTGGTAACATGGTAGTTACATGTGGCCATGTAACATATAACCTGGTAACATATTACTAAATGTCCATGTAACATCTAAACTGGTAACATGGTAGTTACATAGTGGCCATGTAACATATAACCTGGTTATATGTTATTTACTGAATAGCCATGTAACATATAACCTGGTAACATGATACTGAATGAACATGTAACATCTAACATGGTTACATGTTACTTAATGGCCAGACCACTCTGGTGGCCTAAGTGATTAGAGAGCATCCACCTCAGATGCAGGTCACAGGTTCGAAACCCGCCGAGTCATATCAAGACTTATAAAAATGGTATTAGCAGCTGCCTCACTTGGCACTCAACATTATGAGGTTAGTGTTAGGACTGGTCAGCCTGGTGTCAGGATAATGTGACTGGGTGGGACATCATGTTATATGTCTGCAGCACGATGCCCCAGTGCTAGACGTCACTATAAACTGCCACACTGCAGACATCGTAGCAATATAACTAAAATTGTTAAATCTGACAAGTGGATAATTAATTAAATCCAATAAAACATAAATAGGTTATCATGATAAATGAATGTGAATCTATCTTAAAAATGGATCTATAACTATATCCAATAATGAATAGATTAGTTGTGCGGAAATAAAAATGTGTGTCATCAATCAGGTTATGCAACTCTGCTGAATTATCTTATAAAGTACTGACAATCAAACTCCACTGAATTATGATATACAGTACTGACAATCAAACTCCACTGAATTATGATATACAGTACTGACAATCAAACTCCACTGAATTATGATATACAGTACTGACAATCAAACTCCACTGAATTATGACACATAGTACTGACAATCAAACTCCACTGAATTATGATACACAGTACTGACAATCAAACTCCACTGAATTATGATGTACAGTACTGACAATCAAACTCCACTGAATTATGATGTACAGTACTGACAATCAAACTCCACTGAAGTGTCATGTGTATACAGTGCTGACAATCAAACTTCACTGAATTATGATGTACAGTACTGACAATCAAACTCCACTGAATTATCTTATACAGTACTGACAATCAAACTCCACTGAATTATGATACACAGTACTGACAATCAAACTCCACTGAATTATGATGTACAGTACTGACAATCAAACTCCACTGAATTATGATGTACAGTACTGACAATCAAACTCCACTGAATTATGATACACAGTACTGACAATCAAACTCCACTGAATTATGATGTACAGTACTGACAATCAAACTCCACTGAATTATGATACACAGTACTGACAATCAAACTCCACTGAATTATGATGTACAGTACTGACAATCAAACTCCACTGAAGTGTCATGTGTATACAGTGCTGACAATCAGACTTCACTGAATTATGATGTACAGTACTGACAATCAAACTCCACTGAATTATCTTATACAGTACTGACAATCAAACTCCACTGAATTATGATACACAGTACTGACAATCAAACTCCACTGAATTATCTTAAACAGTACTGACAATCAAACTCCACTGAATTATGATACATAGTACTGACAATCAAACTCCACTGAATTATGATACACAGTACTGACAATCAAACTCCACTGAATTATGATGTACAGTACTGACAATCAAACTCCACTGAATTATGATACACAGTACTGACAATCAAACTCCACTGAATTATGATGTACAGTACTGACAATCAAACTCCACTGAATTATGATACACAGTACTGACAATCAAACTCCACTGAATTATGATGTACAGTACTGACAATCAAACTCCACTGAAGTGTCATGTGTATACAGTGCTGACAATCAAACTTCACTGAATTATGATACACAGTACTGACAATCAAACTCCACTGAATTATCTTAAACAGTACTGACAATCAAACTCCACTGAATTATGATACATAGTACTGAGAATCAAACTCCACTGAATTATGATACACAGTACTGACAATCAAACTCCACTGAATTATGATGTACAGTACTGACAATCAAACTCCACTGAATTATGATGTACAGTACTGACAATCAAACTCCACTGAATTATCTTATACAGTACTGACAATCAAACTCCACTGAATTATGATACATAGTACTGACAATCAAACTCCACTGAATTATGATACATAGTACTGACAATCAAACTCCACTGAATTATTATGTACAGTACTGACAATCAAACTCCACTGAATTATGATATACAGTACTGACAATCAAACTCCACTGAATTATCTTACACAGTACTGACAATCAAACTCCACTGAATTATGATACACAGTACTGACAATCAAACTCGACTGAATTATGATATACAGTACTGACAATCAAACTCCACTGAATTATGATACATAGTACTGACAATCAAACTCCACTGAATTATCTTATACAGTACTGACAATCAAACTCCACTGAATTATGATATACAGTACTGACAATCAAACTCCACTGAATTATGATACACAGTACTGACAATCAAACTCCACTGAATTATGATACATAGTACTGACAATCAAACTCCACTGAATTATGATACACAGTACTGACAATCAAACTCCACTGAATTATGATGTACAGTACTGACAATCAAACTCCACTGAATTATGATACACAGTACTGACAATCAAACTCCACTGAATTATGATGTACAGTACTGACAATCAAACTCCACTGAATTATGATACACAGTACTGACAATCAAACTCCACTGAATTATGATACACAGTACTGACAATCAAACTCCACTGAATTATGATACACAGTACTGACAATCAAACTCCACTGAATTATGATATACATTACTGACAATCAAACTCCACTGAATTATGATGTACAGTACTGACAATCAAACTCCACTGAATTATGATACACAGTACTGACAATCAAACTCCACTGAATTATGATGTACAGTACTGACAATCAAACTCCACTGAAGTGTCATGTGTATACAGTGCTGACAATCAAACTTCACTGAATTATGATACACAGTACTGACAATCAAACTCCACTGAATTATCTTAAACAGTACTGACAATCAAACTCCACTGAATTATGATACATAGTACTGACAATCAAACTCCACTGAATTATGATACACAGTACTGACAATCAAACTCCACTGAATTATGATGTACAGTACTGACAATCAAACTCCACTGAATTATGATGTACAGTACTGACAATCAAACTCCACTGAATTATCTTATACAGTACTGACAATCAAACTCCACTGAATTATGATACATAGTACTGACAATCAAACTCCACTGAATTATGATACATAGTACTGACAATCAAACTCCACTGAATTATGATGTACAGTACTGACAATCAAACTCCACTGAATTATGATATACAGTACTGACAATCAAACTCCACTGAATTATCTTACACAGTACTGACAATCAAACTCCACTGAATTATGATACACAGTACTGACAATCAAACTCCACTGAATTATGATACACAGTACTGACAATCAAACTCCACTGAATTATGATATACAGTACTGACAATCAAACTCCACTGAATTATGATATACAGTACTGACCATCAAACTCCACTGAAATGTCATGTATATACGGTACCATTTGCTGGAAATGCTAAACATGATATAATATTTTGATAGTGCAACAAAGAAATGGCACTGAATTTTAAACAAAAAATTGCACAAG
This sequence comes from Sinohyriopsis cumingii, assembly GCA_028554795.2. Taxonomy (NCBI): domain Eukaryota; kingdom Metazoa; phylum Mollusca; class Bivalvia; order Unionida; family Unionidae; genus Sinohyriopsis; species Sinohyriopsis cumingii. The sequence goes on along the minus strand of JAPYKE020000322.1, from coordinate 588,398 downwards.
CATAAAATTCTAATACATTTTTCCAGGTGGCTTCCTTAGGCACATCAAAATAAAAATCATTTTAACTCTAGGTAAAAGAGAACCTAAGATATTAAAGGGCATAACAAACAAACAGGCAAAACACTATATCCATTCCACATTCATTTTCAACGCAATGATGGAGTTATTCTGTGGAAACAGAATAAGCTGGGTCTGTCGATCGTAGGATATAACGATGCTAAATAATGATGATGAGCAATACCCACAATTGAACTCATCCAAAATCTCATCAGTGTCAAGTACATAGGATATAACGATGCTAAATAATGATGATGAGCAATACCGACAACTGAACTCATCCAAAATCTCATCAGTGTCAAGTACATAGGATATAACGATGCTAAATAATGATGATGAGCAATACCGACAACTGAACTCATCCAAAATCTCATCAGTGTCAAGTACATAGGATATAACTATAATAAACAATGATGCAAAACAATGACAATCAAACTCATCTAAAATCTCACCAGAATCAAGCAGCATCCACACACAAAAAATGAAGAAGCTATCCAGAGCCTGTATATCGAGACTGCTACCATGATTTTGGTAAATTGACTCTGAAAACATCAAAGACATATCTATCACAACAAAATAACAACACTCTGTTGCCAGGTGTACTTTAAGAACTGATAACATAAAACTTATGCTGCAAAACAGAATTTGTGATTACTATGCCTCACTATTCCAAAATTCACAGTATATAAGACAAATATAATTAGCTTATTATTTTAAATCAATCAACTAATTAACCATAACAGTATTAAAGTCCATTTCTGCAAATATACTCTCAATGTAAAAATCAGTAACAGGTAATAACTTCAAGCCAAACTAAACTAATTGCTACACTATGAAGAAGTAAATGAGTGGCAACAAAATAACAATAATTCCAACACTATCTACAAGTCAATTAGTGGGAATAGAAAAATAATTCCTACGCTATGAACAAGTCAATGAGTGGCAATAAAATCACAATAATTCCTACACTATGAACACGTCAATGAGTGGCAATAACTCTGATATATGATATATATGGTACATTATAGGCAATCAACAATAATTAAAACACTATATACAAATCATTGACATAAAATAAAAACACCAATCATTTCCCACAGGTCAGGACAATAACTTGGACATGCTATAGGCAATCAACAATAATTTCTACACTATATGCAAGTTAGTAAAGGGAAATAAATCTGACATATTGTGTGAAAACAATAAATTTCTACACATGAAGGGCAATAATTCTGAATAAAAAATTCCTACAGTATGTACAAGTCATTGATGGGCAGTACATCTGACAAATTATAAGAAAAGAAAAAAATAAGTTCCAACAAGTCAGGGTAATAACTCTGATATATTATAGGCAATCATAAAATAATTCCTGCACTATGTACAACTCAAAAATGAGCAATACATCTGACAAATTATGGTAGGAAAGCAACAACAAATTCCTATACTATGTACAGGTCATCAAGGGGCAATAACTCTGATATATTATAGTCAAACAATAGAATAGTACCATCCACATATTACAATATTATTATCTACAGATTTTAAAAACTTTACAATACAAATGAAGGAGAGAAATTATGTACAAAATAAACAAAATAAACAAATGAAAAATCTATTCTCATTCAACCATAGTTTACTGTGATTTTGATAGAGCAACACTGTGAGAGAGTCTGATAACGGTATCTACGATTATTACCAACATGTTCTGTTCATTTATTTTTCTTTTGTTTTCATTATGTCTAAAAATTACACCGACTATACTGTAAAACCCATCAGCACTGTTGTGCATATGCAGTAAATGTAATAATAATTTTAATGTATTGGTGCAATAGTGGGTAATAGGTACCCACTTTCATACACTGAGTTAATGTACTGAATTAGTGTCACACATACCTTTCATATACAGTGACCTACTTTTGTAATGAGGGTGTAGTACTCATCAAATCAGTAATCAGATTTCGTGCATAAGCCTTAGATGCATTCACAAAATAGTTAAAAAATAGTCCCAAGTGTCATCCATAGCTAGACTTATCTCTGTTATTGATGATACAGATTAAAGAGTAAAGTCAGAATCTGATCCGAAATGGAATATTTAGATAATGAGATGTGGCTCAAAAAATCATCCAAGTTCTTAGTGTATTAAGTTTGTACAACATGTGAGCAGAAATTGTAATCAAAATACTGCATGTAGCTTGCAAATCAACACAGCTAAATATAAGTCAGACTGGTTAATTAACAGGCATAGATATCATGTATACATGTCAGACTGGCAAATTAACATGCACATATATCATGTTTGCATGTCAGAATGGTTCATTAACATGCATATACTGTAGATCACTCATGCATGTCAGTATGGCTCATTAACATGCACATCTATTACATACATGTCAGACTGGCTCATTAACATGCACATCTATTACATAAATGTCAGACTGGTTCATTAACATGCACATCTATTACATACATGTCAGACTGGTTCATTAACATGCACATCTATTACATACATGTCAGACTGGTTCATTAACATGCACATCTATTACATACATGTCAGACTGGCTCATTAGCATGCACATCTATTACATTCATGTCAGACTGGTTCATTAGCATGCACATCTATTACATCCATGTCAGACTGGTTCATTAACATGCACATCTATTACATACATGTCAGACTGGTTCATTAACATGCACATTACATACATGTCAGACTGGTACATTAACATGCACAGCTATTACATACATGTCAGACTGGTTCATTAGCATGCACATCTATTACATATGTGTCAGACTGGTTCATTAGCATGCACATCTATTACATACATGTCAGATTGGTTCATTAACATGCACATCTATTACATACATGTCAGACTGGTTCATTAACATGCACATTACATACATGTCAGACTGGCTCATTAACATGCACAGCTATTACATACATGTCAGACTGGTTCATTAGCATGCACATCTATTACATACATGTCAGACTGGTTCATTAGCATGCACATCTATTACATACATGTCAGACTCGTTCATTAGCATGCACATCTATTACATACATGTCAGACTGGCTCATTAATATTCACATATATTACATACATGTCAGACTGGTTCATTAACATGCACATCTATTACATGTCAGACTGGTTCATTAACATGCACATATATTACATACATGTCAGACTGGTTCATTAACATGCACATCTATTACATACATGTCAGACTGGTTCATTAACATGCACATTACATACATGTCAGACTGGCTCATTAACATGCACAGCTATTACATACATGTCAGACTGGTTCATTAACATGCACATATATTACATACATGTCAGACTGGTTCATTAACATGCACATCTATTACATACATGTGAGACTGGTTCATTAACATGCACATTACATACATGTCAGACTGGCTCATTAACATGCACATCTATTACATACAGGTCAGATTGGTTCATTAACATGCACAGATATAAGGCTTCTTATTGATACTTTTCCTAAGATGCTGAATAATTTGTTGATGCTATGTATATGTGCAGCAAGTATTTAAGTTTTTCTTTCTCATTTCTGAATAAATTTCTGGGAACATATATTACAAATGGATATTTTTCTAAGTATAATACTTATAGGGTAAATCAGCAACTGCTAGATGCATTTATGTTTGACATGTCTATTTCTTATTTGTTATATTACAATAATAATCATTCAAAGAAAAGAATATTTTCTAACTTAAAATTTCAGATTGAAGATTTTGTCATCCCTGCTACTAGACTAAACTAAAAGTTTTCAGGTAAAAAAATTAGTTAACAAAGATGAGCAGTAAAAAGCAATGGATACTTTTATCAATGAAACTTGGTTGATTCCCACTGTTTAGTATTTTACAACATCACTTGGTGGAGTTCATGCCCATTATTGTCAGACCCACCTAAATATTTGTTTCACATATTAACTCCCTAATTATTATTCAAAAGTCAGAAGGCAGTTTGATATCAATGATGCCAAAGTTGACTGTCATTGTCAATTTTCAAGATCATATGTCTGTAGAGTTATAGCCTTGCATTTTTAGACCCATCGAGTTTCGTATCCACATAATCTTGCCTTTAGTTCCACTCTGGGGTTATGGAGCAATGCCAGTTTTATGTCCACATAATAATGTCTTTAATTCCACTCTGGGGTTATGGAGCAATGCTAGTTTCATATCAACACAATAATGCCTTTAGTTCCACTCTGGGGTTAAGAAACAATTCTGAAAGATGGTGCAGATACAGGGAAAGCTTGTTTGCTATTCAACTGTCATTTTGTAGATAATATTAATATACAGTATTATTACATGTCTTTCACCTACTTGGATTGATATCAACATCATCATCAAAGACTAATCTCCTTGTAACATTCATAATACTGATATTAGGTATATATTTCTTGCAACTATTTATAGCACATTTCCCACAACTATCACCAGCCTTCTCTTTCATCATCTGGCCTATGTGTGCATAAGAGTAATCATAGCAAAGCTAACGATGTTGCCACGATGACTTGGCTGTATTCACCAGGCGTTGTCACACAGGTTGTCCAACATTGCTTACTCAGATATAAGTGTTTAAGTTTTGTACATTTGGACATGCTGTTACTCAGCATCATATATCCATCTTTACACATGGTCACATTAGTAACCTCAAAATCATAAAGTTCCGTCATCTTGTCCAAGATGAGTAGTGCATTCTCCAGATCCAGATTCTTTAGTGATAATGTCCTTAGTCCTTTACACAGAGACAGGCTGGTACAGAGTCTAACATTTCCATATTTACACATGGTCACACTATCAATGATGAGAAAATACAGTTCCTCCATGTTGTCCAACCTGAGTAGTCCATCACCCAGATCCAGATTCTTCAGTGATAATGTTGTTAGTCCTTTACAATGAGACAGACTGTTACACAACAACTCCATACTGTCTTTGCACATAGTTATATTATCAAGAGTGAGTTCTTCAAGCTGATTCAGGCTTTCAAGGTTGAGTAGTCCATCACCAAGATCAAGATTCTTCAGTGATAATTTCTCTAGTTGTATACACCAGGACAGGCTGTTACACAACATATTCATGCTATATTTGTGCATAGTTACATTATCAAAGGTGAGTTCAACAAGCACATTCAGGCTTTTAAAGCTAAGTCGTCCATCACCCAGATCCAGATTCTTCAGTGATAATGTCCTTAGTCCTTTACACCAAGACAGTCTGTTACACAAAATCTCCATACTGTCTGTGCTTATAATTATATTATTGAGGGTGAGTACAACAAGCTGATTCATGATCAAGCTATTAAGGTTGATTAGTCCATCACCCAGATCCATATTCTTCATTGATAATTTCTGTAGCTGTGTACACTGGGACAGACTGTTACACATCAATACTTTACTGGTCTTACACATTTCTACATTATCAAGGGTGATACAAGTCAGTCTGTCCATGTTGTGCAATTCAAGCTGTCCAATACCCAGATCCATATTCTTCATTGATAATTTCTGTAGCTGTGTACACTGGGACAGACTGTTACACATCAATACCTTATTGATCTTACACATTTCTACATTATCAAGGGTGATACAAGTCAGTCTGTCCATATTGTGCAAATCAAGCTGACCCATATCCAGATCCATATTCTTTAATGATAATTTCTGTAGCTGTGTACACTGGGACAGACTGTTACACATCAATACTTTACTGATCTTACACATTTCTACATTATCATGGATGATACAAATCAGTCTGTCCATGCTATAAAGTTCATGCAGTTCATCAGTCTGATCCAATACAGCACATAAGTCAAAATAATAATCCAGATTAGGACAATTGAGACGAATATACTTTCACAGCAATGGCTTACATGTCATGGTTTCTTCTTCAAGACTTACCTCAGTCAGACTGGTACACTCTGACAAATCCAATGTAGCATCATCTAACTTACACCTAACCAGTTTTAGACAACTGAGCTGAGTACACTTTGACAGCAATAGTTTACCTTTCACGGTCACATCTTCAAGACTGAGATTAGTCAGACTGGTACACTCTGACAATTCCAATGTTGCATCATCAATGTTACCATTCACATTCAGATACTCGAGATGAGTACACTTTGATAGCAATAGTTTAGCTTTCATGGTCACATCTTCAAGACTGAGCTCAGTCAGACTGGTACACTCTGACAAATCCAGTGTTGCATCATCAAAGTTACTACCATACAGATTCAGACACTTGAGCTGAGTACACTTTGATAGCAATAGTTTACCTTTCATGGTCACATCTCTAAGAGTGAGATCAGTCAGACTGGTACACTCCGACAAATCCAATGTTGCATCATCAAAGTTACTACCATTCAGATTCAGACACTTGAGCTGAGTACACTTTGATAGCAATAATGTACCTTTCATGGTCACATCTCTAAGACTGAGATTAGTCAGACTGGTACACTCTGACAAATCCAATGCTGCATCATCAAAGTTACTACCATTCAGATTCAGATACCTGAACTGAGTACACTTTGATAGCAATAGTTTACCTTTCATGGTCACATCTGCAAGACTGAGATCAGTCAGACTGGTACACTCTGACAAATCCAATGTTGCATCATCAAAGTTACTACCATCCAGATTCAGACACCTGAGCTGAGTACACTTTGATAGCAATAGTTTACCTTTCATGGTCACATCTCTAAGAGTGAGATCAGTCAGACTGGTACACTCCGACAAATCCAATGTTGCATCATCAAAGTTACTACCATTCAGATTCAGACACTTGAGCTGAGTACACTTTGATAGCAATAATGTACCTTTCATGGTCACATCTCTAAGACTGAGATTAGTCAGACTGGTACACTCTGACAAATCCAATGCTGCATCATCAAAGTTACTACCATTCAGATTCAGATACCTGAACTGAGTACACTTTGATAGCAATAGTTTACCTTTCATGGTCACATTTTCAAGACTGAGATCAGTCAGACTGGTACACTCTGACAAATCCAATGTTGCATCATCAAAGTTACTATCATTCAGATTCAGACACTTGAGCTGAGTACACTTTGATAGCAATAGTTTACCTTTCATGGTCACATCTTCAAGACTGAGCTCAGTCAGACTGGTAAACTCTGACAAATCCAATGTAGGATCATCTAACTCCCAACTAACCAGTTTTAGACAACTGAGCTGAGTACACTTTGATAGCAATAGTTTACCTTTCATGGTCACATTTTCAAGACTGAGATCAGTCAGACTGGTACACTCTGACAAATCCAATGTTGCATCATCAAAGTTACTACCATTCAGATTCAGATACTCAAGCTGAGTACACTTTGATAGCAATAGTTTACCTTTCATGGTCACATCTTCAAGACTGAGCTCAGTCAGACTGGTACACTCTGACAAATCCAATGTTGCATCATCATCTAACTCACACCTAACCAGTTTTAGACAACTGAGCTGAGTACACTTTGATAGCAATAGTTTACCTTTCATGGTCACATCTTCAAGACTGAGATTAGTCAGACTGGTAAACTCTGACAAATCCAATGCAGGATCATCTAACTTACAGCTAACCAGATCCAGACACTTGAGCTGAGTACACTTTGATAGCAATAGTTTAAGTTCCATGGTCACATTTCTAAGACTTTGCAAATCCAACATAATGTCACCTTGGTAAAAATCATCCTGAATCATATACTTGATGAAATCCTCTCCCTTGTGATAAAGAGAGTGCAATTTCAGACTAAGAGTCTCTTCACAGGCTTCCCTGATACAGTTGCTATAAAGTCTACATAGATTCTTCAATTGATATCTTCTGGCATAATTCTGATCATCCCATGTAATAAAATAGTCCATTAGATATTTTCTAACCAGATCCATATCTTCATCACATATTTCATATATCTTCTCATATATCTTTTGACAATGAATTGTGGAAATGCCTGCCACAAATATTATGATATTCTCATTTTTAAATACATCATCAAGTGTATTTAATGAGTCTAGAAAAATGTTGCATCTGTTCTCTCTACAACATATGTTTATGGCTGCAAGAAACTCTTGTACCGTTTTGTGAAGAAATGTCAGACATATTTTCTTCCTAAATATTCCAGGTGAGTCTGAATTTGAAAGAATACCCAAGCCTAGGGCTGTCTGAAACTTTGATAACCCATCGTTTCCAAGTAATTTCACAAGAGCCTTGTTTTCAAAAACCAAGGAAGTTTCTTCTGTATTTGTGGTCAAAAACTGACTTGCAACTTCACACAGAGCAGCCAGAAACTCCTCACCAAATTGCCGAACAAGTGACTGATTTCTTAGCTTATGAGTTAAACTGAAAGTTGTGCTTTCTAGTGGCCATGTTTTCAGCAAAACATTTTTCTTATCATCTTCTTTTTCCTTACTTTCTTGCTTCCTCCTCATAACATCCATGTACCTTTTGACCATTACATTAAAAATGTCCAAGTACAGTTCATGAATTGTTTGTGGGAAGGACTTCTTCTCATACCAAACATGGACAATAAACAGCAGGAGAAGTGGTACATGGACGAGACTAGCAATCAAATCATTTGACCCAATATCCATTTTAAACTGTGTTATGGCAGACTCATCACTGTAGTACTTATCAAAGATCCTCTTGGCAAACAACATACTGTTTTCATAGCTGAAACCCTGGAGATCCAGCAACAAGTCAATATCAGCAGATCTGATTAGATTTAACTGACCAATCTTCCATGGTCGAGTTGTGGCTAGAACTGTAAGGTGCGGATACAGGCTCCTTTGCATTATTTTTTGAATGAAGGATGATGAATATCCCATTTCATCGAGGCCATCCATAATAAGTAAAACCTTGTTGTTCTCTGCTTGCCCAATTAATGCTTCAATATGAGACCTGTGCGACATACCTTGTGATTCATGAAGTGGGAATTGTGTGTGTACCACATCCATCAATGTTTTCTCATCTGAGATGTCTCTAAGACAGACATACAATAAAACATCAAACCTGAGCATCTCATCTTCATGTTCCAGACCATTTGTTTCAGATTCGTCAGAGACTGTAACATCATTAAGATTTAATTTTTTCTTTTGGACAGAACACCAAGTATGCACAAGTTTCCTACAAAAAGTAGATTTTCCTTGACCAGCAGGAGCTTTAACAATAATACGTGTTACATTCTTGCCATCTTTATAAAAAATCTGTCTAAAACTTGTGACCTTCTTCTTATTATCTTTTTTCTCATTCTTCCTCTGTTGAACAGACTCTTCTATTTCTTCTTCTATGACTAAGTCTGTGTAGAAATCTTCAAGGTTTTTCAAGTTGACAGCACTTTCAAATACTGGGCTCATTGAAATCACCTGGACATGTTCATAGGCCTTAATTAGCAACCGTTGTATCTCTTGAACATCTAAAAAGAAAATTAAATTTGTGATCAATAGATTTAACAACACAAGTAACAACAGCTAAAGTGAAGAATTAATATTATCATCATCAAGATGAATAGCATCAGCAACAAGAACAACAACAATAATAATAATAATAACAATAATAATAATAATAATAATAACTGTGTTAGTCAAAATCATCAAAGGAGTACAGAACTTATATGATAACCCCAGGGCACTTGCCTTGCCAGTGTTATGAACAAGTGGGAGACAGGTTAATACTATAGCATGGTTCTCTTACTGGATAATAATAACTATAACAATAATAATTGCAGCAACTGCATCAGTCCAAGCCATGATAAAGCCCCCTCCCCAATATGAATTTCAGGGATTTTCAATTAAATGAAATAATTTTTGATAATGTATTGCTTGTTTGAAAAGACTGATCCATTTGGTAAAATGGAAGAGACTTTAAAAAGCAGCTCCATTAACCAGGGTATTGCTCAAATACATTCACAATATTCATGATTTTACACTAATAGTTTCTTTTTTAATTCTACTTAATTTAAATTGATTCCTGAAATATATTTAGCACAACAGACAATGACTCATAATTTCTTGAAGGAAATTATATCATGAATTAAACTGCAAATCAGATCCTAAAAGTAAAGAATATATATATATATATATATATATATATATATATATATATATATATATATATATATTAAATATATTAATAGGATGTTCCTGCAACAAGTGCGACAACAACTGCTAATATTGGAAACATGTCAGAGGAATGTTTTGTGGCAGTGATACAAATCTTAACACTTACAAAAAAGTAAATAGTCTGGCGAAATGTTTTCCTGTGCAAGTAAGTCCAATTAGTTATATATTAATTGTTAAATTTATTAAAGTACCAATATTATGAATGTTTCAATATATCTTAATTTGTTTAAAAATTACTATTAATATGTTTATATACAGTTTATTTTCCTCAATATCATTTATTTTATTTTTGATAATTAAAATGAAATGAAAGCTGTTCAGTTTGAAAACTTAAAAAGTAATCTAAAGTAGCCATTGACAGTAATGTATAAAAATATTATTAATGTTTCTACTTATAAAAATTGAAGTGGAAGTCTAAATTGGAGGAAATATTTACCAAACTAACTAATTGCAGCTCTTGGGAAGAGGCAAAAATGATATACCCAGAGCATGCTGAAAAGGTGGATAATTTTTTTAGGCAACTCAAATTTTATTAACTTGCACAAGATTGTATTTTTAAAAAATGGAGGTGACATCAAGTGAAAAAAAGTTTATTTTGTAATCTTACCTACCCTTCTAAAATCCCAATTACATGTATTCAGTTTGTAATCTGTAGTAATTATCAAAAAATTTATTAAGAGAAATAATTACAAATGAAACCAAAAATTTTGTATAGCCTGATACTGGAAGGATTTATATTTCAATATTAATCCAGGCCACTCTGGGTTTATTACCTCTATATGTCATTGAGAAAGTTACTTAGCTATTTCCTTAAAATAGTATAACCAATAATCTGTTTAAAGTAAACCTAAGAAGAATCCAAACAATCAACCGTCCTTGTACATCAAAAGCCAACAACTGGTCACCTGTGTTTGCTGTTACATTTTACACATGAAATAGATAAAATAGTTTCTATTTATGACAATGGTACTGAAAGTATTTATTTAACTTTTAAGAAAAATTAACATGTATTGTGTGTAAATTTCAAGATAACATTGGAAAATATGATCACATTTAACATATTGGCATTTTATCACATAGTTGGTATAGTTTCCCTATAGTATCTACAGTTTCATATTTTTTATATTACAGTGCTACACTAACACAACCCTAGCTATACAGTGCCATATTAACACAACCCTAGCTATACAGTACCACATAACACAATTCTAGCTATACAGTACCACATAACACAATTCTAGCTATACAGTACCACATAACACAATTCTAGCTATACAGTACCACATTTGCATAATCCTAGCTATACAGTGCCTGTAACAAGATAACCGGGTGGGATTTTCAAATTCACAACAAAACTGCAGAGAGGAAAAAAAGCTTGGATCACATGCAGTCAGCATGGATTCCTATGTCTATCCCTACTCCCTGAAGAAATAAATTGAAAGCCACTATGATTGCTACACAAAGGAGCTTAGGTGGCTCAGTGGCTAAGACATGGCATTTCTGACCAGAATATTGTTTAATAATGTGATGTTAGCAACTGTCAAGTCCTATTTATATAGTGCTACGTTAGCTATACCCTAGCTATACAGTGCCACCATTTAATACAACCCTAGCTATACAGTGCGACATTAACACAGTCCTAGCTATACAGTACCACATAACACAATTCTAGCTATACACTACCACATGAGCATAATCCTAGCCATCAGTGCGACATTAATACAATTCTAGCTATAAAATGCCACATTAGCACAATCCAACAAAACAGTGCTGCATTAAGATAGTCCTAGCTATGTGGAACCACAATGGCTCAATCCTAGCTATACAGTGCTACATTAACACAATGAAACTGTACAGTGCCACATAAGCACAACCCTAGCTATACAGTGCCACATCTGCATAATCCTAGCTATACACTGCCACATTAACACAGTCCTGGATACCCAGTATACAGTGCCAAAGATGTTGCTGTTTTGGGGTTTAATGCCATTTCTCAGTGCAAGATAGGCTATATATGGTGGCCAGTATAAATGATTCAGGAAGAACCCAGGAAAACCCCAGTAAGCACAACCAACCCTGGGAAGCTACTCACAGGTTTCTCACATACGCACACTGGCTAAGCCTGAGCTTTGAACCCATGCAGACAGAAGTTGAAATGGCAGTGGTCACTTAAAATGGCAAGTGCTTTTGACCACTTGGCCACCCAAAACCCCTCAATGCCACAGTAAAACAATCCTAGCTATGCAGTGCCATGTAAATTTAGGTACTTCCTAAAGAGAACATAAAACAAATTAAAAATGCCAAATTAAAAAAAAAGAATGTCATATATTTTATATAAACTGTTAAATAATAACCCCAAAGCCTTCCTAGCTGAACAATCACACAATATGTCCAAGGCAGACTGTGGATCAGCATCATTTTGACCAAACTGGAAGGTGTTTAGACCAGGATGTTATCTGCCAAATTTGACCAAATTTCATGAAGCTAATTTCGAGAAGTCTTTCAAAGACTTTTCTATTGTTAGTAATGGTGACCATACTCAATAGCAGAATGAATTCATTTTAATGAATGCTGGAGGAAATGACAAATTGACATTTTAATGAATGATGGAGGAAATGACAAATTGACATTTTAATTAATGTTGGAGGAAATGACAAATTGACATTTTAATTAATGTTGGAGGAAATGACAAATTAACATTTTAATGAATGTTGGAGGGAAGAACAGATTGGTATCATTTTAATGATGTTGAAGGGAATGGCAGAGTGGCATCACTGTAATGAACGTTGGAGGGAATGGCAAATTGGTATCATTTTAACGAATGTTGGAGGGAATGGCAAATTTGTATCATTTTAACAAATGTTGGAGGGAATGGCAGATTGGTATCATTTTAATGAATGTTGGAGGGAATGGCAAATTGGTATCATTTCAACGAATGTTGGAGGGAATGGCAAATTTGTATCATTTTAACGAATTTTGGAGGGAATGGCAGAGTGGCATCATTTTAATGAATGTTGGAGGGAAGGACAGATTAGCATCATTTTAATGAATGTTGGAGGGAAGGACAGATTGGTATTATTTTAATGAATGTTGGAGAGAATGTCAGACTAACACCATTTTAATGAATGTTGAAGGGAATGGCAGAGTGGCATCATTTTAATGAATATTGGAGGGAAGGAGAGTTGACATCATTTTAATGAATATTGGAGGGAAGGAGAGTCGACATCATTTTAATGAATGTTGGAGGGAAGGACAGATTGACTTAATTTTAATGAATGTTGGAGGGAAGAACTGATTGACATCATTTTAATAAATATTGGAGGGAAGGAGAGTTGACATCATTTTAATGAATGTTGGAGGGAATGCCAGATTAACGCTGTTTTAATGAATGTTGGAGGGAAGGACAGATTGACATCACTTTAATGAAAGTTGGAGCTTATAGTGTTTTCTGCCAAGTCTGGTCAAATTCTACTGAGGGATTTTGAGTGGTCAGTTTTAGATGTTTATGTTCTAGTAACAATGACCACAACTGATGGCAAATTGGCATAATTTTTACAAAACTGAAACCCATCTAAGTCATGATGCCTTCTGCAACATTTGGTCAAATTTTGTTGAGCAGCTTTTGAAAAGAGTTATCTGAAAGTTATATCTTTTAGGAATGTTGGCCATATTTGAAAGTGAATTGGCATAATTTGATAAATATGACAGACATTCAGTGCAAAATGCTTTCTGTCAAATTTGAATATCTGCTGTTGAGTAGTTTTAGCTTACCTGGGCATAAGACCAAGTGAGCTTATAGTATGGCCCTTTATCCATCATCTCTTGTCTCATGCATGCATCCATCCTGCTTGTTGCAATTCTAGAGTTCATATTTCTAAACTGATTCAAATCAAACTTGAACATGAGTGTATGTAATCAAAACTCTTAGACAAGTTCGATAATGAGTGAAATCCATACATCATGACAAAGATTTTTTATGTCTGATTGGTTAATTGCACTGCTGTTCTGGAGGCCATATTTTACTCAAATTTGGAATATATGCTTGCATCATTAAGGTCTCAAATGAGTTAGATAATGAGAGATATCCATGCATAATAATGAGGTAATCATGCCTCTGATTGGCTTAGCTTCTTAGCAGAATATGGGACACATTTCTGATCCAATCTTGATCAATCTTGGAATTTATGCTTATATCATCAAGCTCTTGAATGAGTTTGATAGTGAGTGAGATCCATGCTTATTAATTAGGTGATCTTGCATCTGATTGGCTGTGCTTGTTATCATTCTGAAAACCTAATTTCTACTCTGTTTTTGATGACACTATAAGTATGAGTTTATACAGTTCTTGCCCTGTTAAGGTACCCATCTGTAGTATGAAAAGTGATTGCCATTCTAGATGGGGAGCAAGACATATGTGAACAACAAGTATAAAAGTATACCAGGCATTAAAAAGGTTCAATATTTAATATTTTCACTTATAAATCATTAAGAGATGTTATGGAATCAAGGCAATACAAAATTTGTATGCATGTTATTTTAAATAATTGTAAATAATCAGATAATCATTCATCCTGGTACAAACCAACTTGTCTAGTTGAAATTTGTCAATAAAGTCTGGGTACATACATTTGGTGGCAACTTGTCAATAAAGTCTGGGTACATACATTTGGTTGCAACTTGTCAATAAGTCTGGGTACATACATTTGGTTGCAAATAGTCAGTAAATTCTGGGTACATACATTTGGTTGCAACTTGTCAATAAAGTCTGGGTACATGCATTTGGTTGCAAATAGTCAGTAAAGTCTGGGTACATACATTTGGCTGCAAATAGTCAGTAAATTCTGGGCACATACATTTGGTTGCAACTTGTCAATAAAGTCTGGGTACATGCATTTGGTTGCAAATAGTCAGTAAAGTCTGGGTACATACATTTGGTTGCAACTTGTCAATAAAGTCTGGGTACATACATTTGGTTGCAAATAGTCAGTAAAGTCTGGGTACATACATTTGGTTGCAACTTGTCAATAAAGTCAGGTTACAAACATTTGGTTCCAACTAGCATTGTTCATCCCTTC
Organism: Sinohyriopsis cumingii; assembly: GCA_028554795.2. Lineage (NCBI taxonomy): Eukaryota > Metazoa > Mollusca > Bivalvia > Unionida > Unionidae > Sinohyriopsis > Sinohyriopsis cumingii. The sequence continues at coordinate 573,132 of JAPYKE020000322.1, read as the reverse complement.
CATTTTCCCACTGAAGTGGAATGTATACCTGATGATGCTTATTGGAATCTCGATGAAATCAAATTTTCAGAAGTTATCAAAAAACTCCACCTTTTATTTTTTTAGTCGAACTGCTTTCACTTTTTCTTTTAAGTTGAGAATTTCTGACATTTTGCAAGAACTCATTCCTTCATTGGCAATCTGTAGTTATTATGCAATATGCTCAGTCTTTACAAAGGAAGTGAGCTTGTCATGAGATGGACTGGTTTAAGTCTGGTACAACCTCAAGTACATTTTGTAATTTATTAAGGAGATGTCACAATGGCCAGCTTACCAGTCTGGCAACTGTTGTCAAGCTGTTTGGAACTGAACTGTAGCGACGATAACTGGGTTACTTACTCTTAGACTGAATTAAAGTTACAGTATGTTTGAACAAATGTCAAAGAATTAAACTGAGAAAATCAACAATATTCAAGATTTATTTTAATAAACTCCATTATCAGGTCATTCATGAAGGTCATTCATGAAGGGTCATTCTGGCAAATTTTGCACTAATATACGAGCCACTAGCTATAATAGAAGTGTACTTCTGAACACAAATAAGTGTTACTATGATATTCTGTCCATATAAAGTGGGGGATGCTGGTCAGAAGTGGGTGGGAGGCTTTCAAGAAAGGGACAACATTTTCCTCAAGATCTACTGTGAATTACCTCTGTGATTTGGAAAACTCTGTTATAATTTTAAAACAATAATTTTACAATACAGGATTCATGAATTTTAATAGAATAAGTTATATAAATTAACAAAACAATACACCTTAAGATGTAAATTGAAAAATCAGGAAATATATCAAATACAAATAAAATATTTAAATAAATAAATAAAAGCTCTTAACTATTTTAAATATTTTACATGCAATGTTGGGAATGCATTTGCTGTGTTCTGATTAATAACAATGTAGGTATGGTTTGTGGATTTCTGATACACTCTATGAATGTCATTGCCCAACTAAGCTTAAAGTTTACTAAACACCCTGGTATTGTCCTATTAAAAACACCTGACATATTTTGTTGATTTACATCCTTACATGTATATTCATTATTCCATGACAATTCAGATGTTAAATTTTACTAGTCACACATTATTCGATAATTATATTTGGTATTTTTGGCCTGTGTTAAAATAAAGACAAAAATAAATGAATAAATTAAACAAACAATAAGTTAAAATAACACTGGTCAACAGTGAAATCATTACTGACTTGAAAAGGCCCTAATCTGTAGTATTTTGGTGTGCCGAACACGAATATAACCGTGAAAAATTTGTATTGGCTCTCGTTTTGAAGATATTCATATACCTCATTTTCTATGTTTCACTGTGTAAATTTCTCCAGTAGGACTGCAGCAACATCCGGAATAATGATGTAACATTGCATAATACCATCATGCTCACATCATCCACAGTTGATTGCATCATTTTCTGATGCAATGCAATACTAATGCCATGCGGCTGCTGAAGTAAGTTGACGTCAGCAGTGTACTATACATGTGTAGGCCTATTATACTAATGCCAGGCGGCTGCTGAAGCTGACGTAAGCAGTGTACTATATAAAGCCCAATCAGATAGGTTCAGCATTTAAAATATTTTAGACGTTGTGCGAGACAGTTCAAGCTACTGTTACATAAAACTTATTATTTTATCCATTTACGTACAATAAAGAACAGTAATGCCTCGAAAGTGTGTTAATACCGCGGACAATTTTTGCTATATTTGTGGGGAAGTGACATTTGCCAACCAGAAGAAAAGTATCAATTCTCAAGTGAAGAAGGCATATCATCTTTACTTCGGATGCAAGGTTGGTGACCAAGACAAGCCTTGGGCTCCGCATATATGCTGTGCTACATGTACAACACAGCTTTCACAGTGGTTGAATTGCAAAAGGTCATCAATGCCGTTTGCAGTCCCAATGGTGTGGAGAGAGCCAAGCAACCACCTAAATGACTGTTACTTCTGCTTGGTTCCTCCTCTTTCCGGCGGAATAACGAAGCGAAAGAAGTCGAGAATAGTCTACCCAAACATTCCGTCTGCATTGAGACCAGTTCCACATGGTGAGGGACTTCCTATTCCAGAACCTCCAGCAGAATATTCTCTTGATTCATCTGACGAAGACAAAGGTGAGTCGACCTGTTCTTCTCCTGGTCCATCAGCATGCAGTGATCCAGATTTTCACTGTGGTGCATCATCAACCCCACACAGAATAACACAGGAAGAACTAAATGACCTGATTCGTGATTTGGACTTATCAAAGAACAAGGCAGAATTGCTAGGATCAAGACTCCAACAATGGAATCTTCTAGAAGAAGATGTCACAATTACTGCATATCGAAAGCGCCACCAGCAATTGGAGCCTTTCTTCAGAAAGGAAAGTAATCTGATATTCTGTTCCGATAATGAGGGCCTCATGAATGCTTTAAAAATCACTCATGACCCACAAGAATGGAGACTATTTGTGGACTCTTCGAAACTGAGTCTCAAGGCTGTGCTTTTGCACAATGGAAACATTCTTCCATCTATTCCAGTAGCGTATGCTGTCCACATGAAAGAGACATACGATAACTTAAGGCAGCTACTGAATTCCATTGAGTATAACAAGTACAGCTGGCACCTCTGTGGTGATTTGAAGGTAGTTGCCCTTTTAATGGGACTGCAGCAAGGATATACAAAATACATGTGTTTCTTATGCGAGTGGGATAGCCGAGCAAGGGAAATGCACTACATGAGGAAGGAATGGACTCACAGGCAGAATGTAGCCATTGGAGAGAAGAATATCCAACACCCAGCTCTGGTTGAGGCTCAGAAAATCTTGCTACCACCCCTTCACATCAAACTAGGTTTGATGAAGAACTTCGTGAAAGCCATTGACCGGACTTTGCCAGCATTCCGATACCTGCATGAAAAATTCCCTCGACTCAGCGAAGCAAAGATTAAAGAGGGAGTTTTTGTGGGTCCTCAGATTCGAGAGCTTTTCAAAGATGACCGGTTCAACAACTTGCTGGAAGGTGACGCGAAACAAGCATGGAATGCTTTTCGCCTAGTTTCTACAAACTTCCTCGGAAATGTTAGGGCAGAAAACTATAAGGAACTAGTAGAAGACATGTTGATGAAGTATAAGAAACTTGGCTGCAATATGTCTCTAAAGATTCACTTCCTTCATTCCCATTTGGATTTCTTTCCTAGCAACTGTGGTATTGTTAGTGATGAACACGGCGAACGTTTTCATCAAGATATCGCAACAATGGAAGAAAGATACCAGGGAAAATGGTCCACTACAATGCTGGCTGACTACTGCTGGACACTCCTCAGAGATGCTCCCGAACAGCTGTACAAGAGACAGGCGAAGAAATCTAAGATGTAGTCAATGACTTGATTTTTTATAGGTAGGCTATTACAGTTGACCTTTTACTATTGGAATGCATTTCGTTATGTAAACATTAATTTCTTGCAGATTACAAAAAAACTAGAGCCAATTTTGCAATTTGACTGTCATATTCGTGTTCAGCACATAAAAATTGATAAGAATTGACTAATTTTATTTCAGTAACATGACTTTTGTAAAAATTTGTTGTCCAGTGTAATTTTCTTCTGAACCATTTCCAAAGCTTTAGATATGGATCCACCTTTTGTCCAAATGACAATCTGGGAAATAGTCTGACCATGGAACAAAAAATAATTGAGAACTTCCAAATTTTTCTAAATGTTATGACCAGACCACATTTCTTCTTGATCATATATAATATACAGCAAATTAAATCAAATACAAATTATTTTGAGTCATTATATAGTCTATACTGTGTTAAAAAATGATAAGCAATTGATGAAACACCAGTCTGTATACTTACTTGGCCTTCAGGTCAGATGAGATAAAATATATGATATTGCACATGAAGGATTTTACACTGGTCCCTGTGATCACTGCCATTATAAGAATTGAATAGAACAATTATGTACCACATGCTGAACGTCTTCCAATGACAGTGAACCTTTGGTGCCAAACAGACCAATCAGATATCACATCACCAGTATATCTAGGTTTCCAGAGTAGCATACAGTATATGGGGGCGCTCACCAGTTATTATGTACTTTTGAGAGAGTGACTTATGTAAGGTGAAGTTGTTTGCATTTAAAACATGCACAGTATAGAGAATGTTGACATACCTCTATGCTACATTAATGTAATGTGGATGATATTTCTCTGGATATTATACTTTTGGAAATTGTACATGATCTAAGCACACAGCTAACTAAAATGACTCTAGTCTAAAGTACACTATCCACAACAGCTATTAAAATAGGGAAAATGAATTTTGCAAGACTAGACAATATCAGCTTCTGAAAGTGCTTATGTTATTGTTATTGTTAGTATAGGGTTTAACGCCATTTTTCAGCACAAGATAGGCTATACATGGCAGCCAGTTTTAATGGTGGAGGAAGAACTCGGGAAAACCCCGGAAAGAACCACCGACCCACGAGAAGCTACTGGCAAGCTTTCTCACATATCCACATTGGCCGAGCCCGAGACTCGAACCCACGCAGACAGAGGTGAGATGGCAGTGATCCGTGACGGAGAGCGTTTTAGACCACTCGGCCACTCGGGGCAAAGTGCAATGAATGAATTACTAAATATATAAAATGTAAAAAAATGTATCAGCTCTTTTTTATACAATTTACCTCTGAAGTTCAGGAAGTGAAAATGACAAAGTGGAGCTAGCACTTTTGTTTTGAAAGGTGCACATCTGGAGTAAGGCCAAGCTGTATACTCTATAAACCATATTACACCCATCAATCATACACCAAAATAAAGAGAATAAAAGATTCTTTGAATTATACCAAAGATATACAAGGTCTTTTTTAAATAGCCAGTATAACCAGTGAGGAAAGCCAGGGAAATTCTTTTTCTTTAAAATTCTAATGTAAAATACGAAACTGTAAAGTGCCACCTACGTTGTTGGTACAGTCTAAAGTACATCTTAAAAGGTACAGCAATTGATCCTTGACCATAAAATGCTGAGGCACAGATAAAAATCCATAATATGAAAAAGACCAAGAGACTTAAACAATTCAAATTTGCAATTTTCTGCAATGACATGTAATTCTTCATCATTGAAGGTATTTACACTAGGCCCATAGTTTTACAATGCAAGACATTGACCCTGATATATATGATTTTGGGTGGCGGGGTGGGGGATCATACATCTTACTGCCATAACATTAAGTGCCATGTAGCTCTGCTCCATATTAAGACCGTTGTACAGCTTTTAGTGTAATTACATACTATGACTTTTTCCATACTGAAGTAAATCCAGGCACACGCAAGTGGATGCATTTTTCAAATTCTATTGACTGCCATTCAAATTGGTGGTAGCTGAGGAATGCTGAGGTTGACTGAGGGATGCATTTTCTTAATGAAACAAAATGTCTAATCACATTCACCTGAATGGATTAAATCATGCCATCTATACTTTGGCTATTACTTACGCAGAATAAACACCGCCAGTAGGATGTAACTTCGAGGAGGTTGGGAGAGTGCATTCTGATTATGACTGGGTAAGTATTATTGAAGAAATATATTTTGCTCTAAAACTTGGCCTATTCTTCAAATACATGATAATAACTTAGTAGAATAGGTAAGTAGTGGAGGGAGTCAATCCTCTTACCCATGAGAAGGCCCAACACCAGTCTCCTAAGGTATGTGAGACAGCTTCAAATCTTGAGATATATACAAGCTGAAGTAGTGATGCCATATGCCATAAATTCCCAAGGCTGTGTCTCTGAGAAGACATTAAATCATACGGAAAGGCAGCCTGTTGAAATGCTGTTAAATTTTTCTCCTGGTCAAACTCACACCTTGTGATAAACAATCAGATCTCAGAGGTAAGCTACCACATGTTGACTGTTATTTCATTTCATCTTGAGTTAGTTGCCTGATTAGAGAATAAATATGAGATCTCACTTTTTCACCACCTTGTAATGGTAATGTGAACATTCATTTATTTATTTATGTTTATGGGTTTGGACTTCTACAATGAATATGCATCTTTCATTTGTATTGTGCATTAGTTATCCATATAAGAGATCTTCACTTAAGAATTTAAGTATTCCCATCAATAATCATCAATCTTGGATGAATTTTATTTAATTGTGTTTAACTGAGAGAACTTGTTTATTTAATTCAATCATTCATTGGAATTAAAAAGTGTTTGGTTTACTTAGAAATTTAGCTGTCTGGAATTATTGTGAATTCATATAAAGACATGTTTGGATTATATCATCATGATTAATTAGCACTATTGATAGATATATCAGAATACTTGATACTTCTGGACTTCATAGAACATTTAGAACTATTTAGGATTTCATTCACCTCACTGTAAGTTATTTGCCAAAGTCAAACCCAAGGAAACCACAACTTGCTGGCTTCCCAAAATAATAGCAGGAGGTGGGCACCCCAACCTGCTGTGCTGGCATCCATATGAATTGTGGTTCCTGGAGGCTTGACCTATAAAGGAACATCTACTGTAAGCTAAGTGAGGATGTCCAATTTACTGAGTTGTGACCAAATATCAGTTTCTAAAACTGTTTGGTCCCATGTGCAATGCTTCCATAACCATTGGGACAATATAATCATTTACAATGGTCTCAGTAACAGGTGACCAAGAACTATGAAATCCATTGCAACAATAGTGAAAGAAGTTTTGAGATGAGATGTGATTCTTTGAGCAAATAGAAGACACCATTGAGATTATCTTCAAACCACGGTCCTGAGGAACACAGGTCCTGGACCCTGTTCATGTGCATTTTGAACTCTGCCCCAAAATGGATGAGATGATGGGATGGGATTATACCAGATTTGTACTTTTTGACAAGGAATCCAAGGCAGGCTAGAAGTTAAACAATTGAATTCATGTCTGAACTTATAATATAACTCAACTGGTAATTTTAGAGTATGTCATCATTTGCCCTTGAGCACTTCATTTTCAAATGTGTACTTGGCCTGTAAATCAGGTCTTTGTCTTCTGTGCCCTATAGCTGTCCTGCTTCTCTCCTCCCTGCTCTGAAAAGGCTACTGAGGTCTTTGAAACTGGGCCTGTGTGAGATTTACCCGCTTTTGAACTTCCACCACATACCCATGAAATAGTAGCTTCTGTGACAATGGATGTAATCTGAGTGTGGCCTTATGATGCTCTTTGAGGAAGACAGAACTGCTTGCTGGATGACAGACATGGATACCAGGTCAAGCAAAGAGCACATATTGTAAGGACATTCAAGACTAATTGTTGCATGGCATTGAAATGTGCATGCTTCATCCATACTGAAGAAGGTTATGATATTTACAGGCCTAATACATCAGTCAAAGGATGGGACTACTGCACAAAATATGTGTCTTTTATAGTACACTTTATTAAATTTGAATGGAGAGTTCTGTCAACATGTGAGTCTTGTATCTGCCACTCTGAAGAGTGTACAAAGTCTGCCAACTCATAAAACTTCATCAGTTGCTTAAATGTAGGCTGGTGTTTCTTTGCCAAGTGGAACAGGAGGAGGTACACAAAATTCAGACAGGAGCAAACAAATGATTTAATTAGCTGTCATTCTGAGGACAAGTAAAGACACTGAAACTTGCGAGCAAGCGAATAATGGGGTGATGAAAATGCCTCCTGCAATATTTGTTATGGTTTTGTTGAAGGTTAACAATGCCAGCTGTGAACCATACTGGTAATCTGTCCAATTTTTTATATATGATAACTTGAAGATGATCATTGTCTGTTGCCTGTGGTCCAGGCAATCGTTTGGGGCACCTGGCTCTGACACATCACTTTAGCCAGTACCACAGTAGTAAGTTGTTACAGGCCATCCTGTACTTATTTAACACTGGTTGGCAATGGCATTAAGCTGAGCTATATTCATAAAGGTACCAAGCCTAATTGGATCTATAATATTTACAGAACCGCTCCGGTGGCCTAGTGGTTAGAGCGTCCACCTCGGATGCGGGAGGTCGTGGGTTCGATCCCCGGCCGAGTCATACCAGAGACTTACAAAAATGGTACTAACAGCTGCCTCACTTGGCGTTCAGCATTAAGAGGTTAGTGTTAGGACTGGTCGGCCTGGTGTCAGGATAATGTGACTGGGTGGGACATCATGCTACATGTCTGCGGCATGATGTCCCAGTGCTAGACATCACTATAAACTGCCACATTGCAGACTTCATAGCGATATGACTGAAAAATTGTTAAAGCTACGTTAAAAATCAAAATCACATCACATCACATAATATTTATAGAATGTGTTATGGTAATATACTGTCCTAGGTCCATAATAGAAACTGGGTACAATGGCAGTAAATGTGCCAATAGTTACCCAGGTACTCTGGTAGATGTTATACGACTAAAAATGTTCAAGGAGAGGGATTCTGTTAAACTGCAGAATGAGTTGCTTCAGGAAAAGGACATATCAATAGCGATTTACAAAGTCTGAAAGAATAATTCTACATTGATGTAATACAGGATTCAGAATTTGAGGACTTTCTGGCCTTTCAGCAAAAATTAAACATATGCGATATTGACTAGATCAAGTGAATATTGTGCATAAATAATTATAGGTTACTGCATTTGTATGGGAAAGTAGGAACGAGTTTTTCGGAATGAATACTGCACGAACTTGTGAGTGCAGTATATCCTTCCGACAAAACAAGTTCATATTTTCCCATACAAATGCAGTAACCTTTTTATTATATGCTCATTTTTTTATTCAACCTAAGGTTTAATTATATGAACAAAATACACTACAAGAAACAACGTAAATGAATGAATGCCGTATTCCAAACTAAATACACAAGCGCAGATTTGGCATTACAAAATGACATCATTATTAATGCGCACATAGCTCCGCCCAGACAAATTTGAACTTAGTCACGCAGTCGACATAACTTTCGAAAGAAAATGGCGTGTCTAGTTAAAATTGAAATTTGCAGTCATATTGTGAATGACTGGGCATTGCACGACTTTTCCATTTGATCTGGAGTGAATATATTTTGGTGTTTTGTTTTGATTGACGAAAGTTTGTGATTTTGGACTGGATTCATCTGCGCAAATTATACATGAAATACATCGGATTGAAGTGGCGTGGGAGAAGCGTGTTTATGTCTGCAAATGTCTTTTTGTTTCTGTCACTGAATGTTTGAAATCATAACGTGGGGAAAATATGAAGTCTTTCAATTGCAATTTTCAAAAAGACGCTGTGGAATTTAATGTGTATTTCATTTTGAGTGCAGTAAGGAGGATGCAATTGCACTTATCATCGAAATTACAGCACACTTTCGAAATGTGTAATCCAGATTGAAAACCTATGACATGACTCATGTAATTCGGATTTGGAGAATTAAGAAAAAACATTTTGAGGAAATTCAGGATGTAAAAGTAAGTATATTTTATTTTGCCATTCTGATCACCAGCTAAAGAAAACAGTATACGCCTTGTTATTTATAAGGACCTAATCCGTCATTTATATAAGGTAGCTAGCCTAAATCCGTAACATTGTATCAACGCAAAATGTCAAGACAGCTGGGGTTTTTTGCAGTCCACGAAACATGTTTTAGTTCATTAAGAAACAAATAAACAACCACAACGTAAAGAGCCTCTTACGCGAGTGTACATGATTTGTTTACAAATCAAAAGTGCTGGCGTCTGAGTCCATTGTTTATTTACAAAAGAAAGCAGTTCCTTTATTCACGTGAATGCTATATGTGTATTGTCGCGCGCGTTCAGTATCGGGTAATATTGAACGATTCTGTCAATGTAAAGTTAACGGGGAAAAAAATGAGCATATAATAATGTATCATTTTATTTTTTTCTTTATCCTCGTACTATTCCTTATGGATTGTTAGGATTTGTGACAAGAACTTTAACAAACTGCAGATCCAGATAAGTAGCAAAAATAAATGTACATTTTCATATGGTTTTCTGTATTATGGCATGTAATATACAAATTACTCTTTTTCTGTTCAGATTTTTTCTGACTCATATTAGTAATAATGATGCTTATACCCCTCGGAAGGTTGACATGCATGAATTTGCAACGAAACAGTTCAGGTTTGCATTCAATAACTTCCCTTTGATCAGGTAACTGGGTAACTGATCATTAAGATCGACAAGTACACCGTTGACTCTTCATAAACATTTGAAATCTCTAAATGGCACCAAAATGGCCATGGTACTATAATGGGTGGGCTTCTGGTTTCTTTGATTGTTCCTGGTATGCTTCCAGGAAGGGATATGTGATATTGGATCATTGTAAGTACTGACTAAAGAAATTGTATCAGGATGGTCATTACATATATGGGGTTATAGTCAATGATACTACATAAAATGTAGCTGTATAGGTGTGTTTGGGAATACAATTAATCTTAATGATGTAATACTTACCTGTTGTTATTGTGTTGCCAGAAATGTGCTGATAGCATTACAATACTGGTACAGAAACATATACCCACCCTCATTGTAGGAATATCCAATAATGTAAGCTGGCATTTGTCTGGGGCACTTTTTGTGCTGCAACTATGAGCCCTAATGAAAATAGGCCTTCACTATGGTGTGCCAAAGGATGAAGGTAGAAGGAAAATGAATTATGTTTGTGACTTTTGTAGCATTCTCCATGACAAGTTAAATGGCCCCATGAGGTAGTAACGGCCCATGAACAAAAGATCCCTCTCTCGATCATCAGGACAATCCGCTGCCTACCATTTCGGCTTACTTGAGAAAAGGCCACATAGAAATGTAATATGCCCTAACTAAGTATAAGAGTGAATCCTGATCATCCCTGCTATATCCCAAGAATGGCTTCTTTGGGCATCTGTGGGAAGAAGACTGGCAATCCTACCTCTTTGTTAGACAACAGATGATTTGGGCTGCAACCAACAACATTGACTCTACTATAGGACCAAAGCCCTGATATCCATGGTGACATAAACAGGAAGAACAGTTTGCAACTTCCATAAAATGAATGTCACCGATCCCATATGGATTAAGAGGAATTATAAGGAAGCAGTGGCTACCAATCTGATCTTTATCTTGTGTGGCATTTATAAATGTACGCATCTGTAATAACCTTGTCTTAAACCAATCTTGTCCCAATAACAAAGGAGATCTGATGAGCAATGGCTGATATTCACACATCAGTGAACATTGTCTAGTGACCAAAGAATGCTCTGACTGGTGCTCATTCATTTTTCACTGACCGTTAACCAGTCAATAACTATGTCACATTACTCAGATCTGTATGAAGACCTCTCAGATTTTACAGATCTAGATCTTGGCTCCCTCCTACAAGAGTGGGTTGACCTACCTGTCCCCATTCAAGGCTACGGAATCTGAGAGTGTGCTGCTCTTCACAGATGGGCAACTTGCCCCCATCATCACAGTACTGTGGACTTTGAGAGGATTTTTATCTCTTCCCTCATAGGGGTGTGACTCATCCTCTAACTTAAATATTTCTCCCTTGGTCCTAACCACAACAGGCACTGACTTATGGGTCCATGGGTCTTGTATGTCTGCAAAGAGACAGACTCCATATTCTCCTGAGATTGGGGAGTGACCTTCACCACTGAAGAGCTAATCTTTTCATGAGGCCTGAGGGACTCAGATAAGGATCCAGTATGTTCTGGAGATGTTCTTTCCTTCTTAGTGTATATATGTGTCTACTTTTTGTAATGTCTCTGACCACTTCTGACAATAAACACCAGAAAGGACTCACATCTGTCCAATGGCAATTAGTACTTGCAAGGCAGGTGGAATGTGTATCACAATGGAATTTTTTAAGTCCACATTTTCCCCATCCCTGCCTTAACATAGATGCAAACTGGAAAATCTGGAAACAACTAACAGTAATATCAAAAACTGATGATAATATAAATGAATGGCAGGTCACCCTTAGTCAGATGCAATGAATGCTTCAAAGCCAAAGAAACACATAATAGTTATAAATAAACAGGGTATGATCACTAGAACATGATAAAGATGATTATGCTGGTATATGACCTGCTAAAACGACACTAAAATGAACATATAGCAAAAGTCAATGAATCATCATTAATCAGATTAAATACAAACTAATAGTTGTCAGCATTTACAAATCTGAGAAAACAACTGTAACTGGATTAGGATAAAAGAGACACAATTATAGAATATGGTCCCGATCACTGGTAGGGGAATTATTACAAAGGGCACTGCTGACAACTGGAACACAGTTGTCCTAAAAGCTTACTAGAAAGCAACAAATACAATCATATATGCAATGGAATTGAGGGAATAACACATAAACAATATGGAAAGCAGCATTTCGATGCCAAATATGACAAGCAAGGCAAAATTTCTGTATAGCATGAAATTTACAATCAATTCATAATGTCATCCTTGAAAATGGGAATGAATACAGTGACTGAGCAAACTGGTGTTTTTTTTTTTCCAGTTCTAAGCTTTCTACAACTTTCCATCTAATGGGAGAATATAAGTTTTATAAATGGATCTGGGTAATTTACATTATGGAAAGGTTAGCAGTGATAGTGATGGGTAAAATAAAATACACTTTGCTGTTGATGAGGTGCAATTAGACCTGGAGTTGTATGCGATGCCTTGGGTGGGATGATTTGGCAATGTTTCTTTCATACCAGAGAGCTCTCTGCTTTACTCTCTGCCTTAAGAAAATTGCTTATTGAGGCATTTGTCAAGTGCTGTTTAAAGTTACTATGCAATTGATGCTAGTGCGCAATAAAAATGAATATAGAAATTACATGCAATACCTTCTGGTCTGTAATTAGTCAGTGACTGAAAAGTGTCCCATAAGCTTAAAATATAGTGGACACCACATAAATGTCTATGCAAATGATATCCATGTTTATCTTGTTTTTGTTAGTACAGTAATCAGTCAGTGACCATAAATAGGTCAAGTACACATTACTGAATGTACTAGTGACCAGGACAGGTACAAAAAGAGGGCATCAACATGCATCTCTTATGACAAAGTTTTTAGTCTAAAAGAGCTACAAAACTTCATCTTGGAAAGAAAAGAGCAAGCAATAGTGAAAAAATGTAGATTAGATTGTGTATGCCTTCCTTAAATGAGAAATTCCAACTGGATTAGTGTGGAAATGCCACCTGACACAGTAATTAGTAAGTGAGGTATAGAGTGGATATGGAATGAATCCCTATATACATGGGAGATCACTCTTGTCTGACTATCACCTATGTGGACAGAAAATCTTTTGTTTTTTTAAAAGCCAAAATTTAGCTTGGGAGCACTGGATTTGTGAGGATTTGCTTGAACTCATAAGGTATTATCATCAAGAAATGCATTTGAAGAAGAATTTAACCATGCATTCAACCAAATTCAGTATTCCTGTGCTACCATTCCTCATAAAACAATGTGAGATGGTGGTCAGCAGAGCCTGAAAAGTGCAACCAGTTGAAGGTATTATTGGACATCATCCTATATGACAGCACAAAGGATTCTTCTATTAATTGGAATCTTTATAAATTTCCTTTTATTACTCACACAAAAACCTATGCCTAGGTTCAAAGATAGTTAAATATTGTTTAAAACTTTAAGTTTGAAAGTGAACATTAATTAAGATAATACTATTATAGAATTTACAATGTCATTACCTTTCTCCGTTGGTTGCCTTGAACCTTTTCTTTTACCTACAATAACAAAGAAAAGATGGTCCCATGAATTTGTTTTTTTTCAATATGACTTTAGTTAACCAAATAAGGCAAACTGTAATCAAGTAAAATCCAGTTTATGTGAGTTGCTTAAATATTGACAATCACATTCAGAAATCTCAAAAGTTGTGTAAAATTTTGACATTAAAGTATTATGCTGTGCAATATTATTTCTAAGAATGATACCTGACATCTAAATGGATTCTCCATAACAATGACATCTGACAGCAAAGTGGATACTCGTTAACAATGATATCACACAGCAAAGTGGATACTTGTTAACAATGCTATCATGCAGCAAAGTGGATACTTGTTAAGAATGATATCACACAGCAAAGTGAATACACCATAATAACTCTGGCATTTTATTTTACTATGACTATTCATCTACCACAAAGAATGAAATTATTCTGAAAAGAATAGAATAATTAGTGGTGTCATTATACAGTGATTTGATTATGGTTCACTTACAAAAACATTTATTAAGTCAACAGGAAACTTTATTCTTCAAGCACTTTTCATGTCATGATTATGTATACTCTTCAGGTATATATATATGCAACATATAATACTTTTATATAAAAACACATTTGCAAAACTGATGAAAACCATTAAACATCCCTCACAGTCCAGGGAATAAAATTTAAAAAAATCAGAAATGCAATCCATACAGGCCTTAGTATCTTGAGCATAAAACAACTAGACAAAGACAATGGACAATTGGCCATCTCATAAGCTCTTCTGGTCTATGATCAATAGAGCTAAAAAGTATGAATCCCAATTTATACATTAATGATTTGAAAATTGTTCACATTTCTAATATAGCTCTTGAATAAGGGGATGTATCTTTCCGATGATTCCCATTACATCAATGACATCACTGTGTTTAGCTATAAACTGGTGGCATTGTTGATTGAAAGGTAACATATTGGAGATGGAACAAACACACACTCAGACACAAACACACACACACACACAGACATGCATATACACAGATACACACATACACACGGGGGCCCCGAGTGGCCAAGTGGTCTAAAGCGCTCTTCGTTACGGATCACTGCCATCTCACCTCTGTCTGCGATGGTTTGAGTCTCGGATTCAGCCAATGTGGGTATGTGAGAAAGCTTGCCAGTAGCTTCTCGTGGGTCAGTGGTTCTTTCCGGGGTTTTCCCAGTTTCTTCCTCCACCATTAATACTGGCTGCCATGTATAGCTTATCGTGTGCTGAAAAATGACGTTAAACCCCACAACAACAACAACAACAGCACATACACACACACACACACACATGCACACAAATTTATGCCATGCTATAATGCACATGACAGCATAATTTATCATGAGGCCCAAGTTGACCTGATGTTGCTCACCTACATTCTACATTGCACTAAAATATCAAATGTAATCAATGTTGGTTGTGGAATGAGTTAGAAGGAACTAATACCCTATCAAATTTGAGTGAAGTTGATCAAGGCATTGAAACCTTAGGTTTCTCTATTTATGGCAATCAAATTGTATTGCAGATTGGTATTAAATAATCTTTTCCAAGACAAAATTCTGATAAAAGGAAAATTTAAACAAATACTTGGTCAAAATTTTGGAACATTTTAAAGATTTTTCTTTTCAATAAATTGAAGCAATCTGAATTCTCTCTCTCTCTCTCCAATTTATTTACATTTTTAATAACATTAGGAGATGATACATTAATAGCATTTCTCTATTTTCAGAAACTGCACCCAAACATCCCAATAAAGATTGCTTTTATAAAAAGCCATTTCTCTAAAGTTATATCAAGTGTGTCATGTGCTATGTATACTGTACAGTTTCTATAGAGACAAAGATGTTAATGTGACATTCTACTATCAATTAGCGTTATTTGCATCATGTACATGCCACAAAAAGGTATCAGTACACTGCCAGGTGTTGATATCGCCATACATGTAACTCACCAGGTATCAGTAAGCTGCCAGGTGGTGTTATCACAGTACATGATGATTCACCAGGTATCAGTAAGCTGCCAGGTGGTGTTATCACAGTACATATAACTCACCAGGTATCAGTAAGCTGCCAGGTGGTGTTATCGCAGTACATGTAACTCACCGGGTATCAGCAAGCTGCCAGGTGGTGTTATTGCAGTACATGTAACTCACCAGGTATTAGTAAGCTGCCAGGTGGTGTTATCACAGTACATATAACTCACCAGGTATCAGTAAGCTGCCAGGTGGTGTTATCGCAGTACATGTAACTCACCGGGTATCAGCAAGCTGCCAGGTGGTGTTATTGCAGTACATGTAACTCACCAGGTATCAGTAAGTTGCCTGGTGGTGTTATAGCAGTACATGTAACTCACCAGGTATCAATAAGCTGGTGGGTAGTCTAGCGGCAGTAACAGAATTTTGCTTATTTTAATGCAATCTGGACTTGTCAAGTGAGTTCCTGATTCAAAGCTGAAATTTCCAAGGCTGAGTTGAAAAGAGATTAAATGTTTTAATCATATACAGAAAAAAACCAATGTACAAATAGTTCATAAAATTATTTTTTATGCAATTGTACTTATTGGTTGTTTGCATTTTCCAAAACTAACTTGAACAGATCCTTGCCTCTTTTGCACATATAGCTAGAGATTTGAGATCTTCAGTTATTTATAATGTTGTCTGATAGGTGAACGTCATACCCTTTTTTCAGACATAGATCTTCTTTTAAAGAAACCTTAAAATAGAGCAATGAAAAGAGGAACAACAGTTTCTACAGGCATGGTGTCAAGATCACTGATAAATCTACATAACAACCAATAGCTCACATTCAATATTTGTCTTTTCACCTGCAATTTAAAACAAAAAGATTGTTTGCCACTTTGAAGATTACAATTATCAACAAATAAGCAAAGCTACAACATGATCACCAAACTACATTATATCTTTACATTTAACAAAGTATATACATTTTATTTTGAACCTCACTCATTCAAATTCAAGTATGTTTGAAATTGAAATTTTTTGAATGAGAGCACTACTGGTATGCATCCTTAATAAATTGGAGCAGTCAAGGCCTAAAATTTAAAAAACTAATTTTGTAGGAAATCCAATGAATCAGGAGTTACCTCCCATGTACCAAGCTGTTACTTTGCTTTTACAGTACTGTTAATGTATGCTGTTTTATGATAATAAATCTTTGTTGACTAATATGCAATGTTTTACATCAGATTAAAAGTTGCCAAATAGTTTTGGCAAATAAATGGTAAATATTGTTAATAACAGCCACATTTCATCAAACATCTATAATATTTGTTAAAATTTTAAAGGTCTTAATATAAGACACTCATTAAAATTAGGTCATTAAGACCCTGAAGTTAATCATAAGCAGACCATTGTCATTTGCATAAAATTAAAATAAAAACAGAACTATGTTGAGATAATATGTCTGGCTCCACTACTCAAATATGTTCAAGATGTCAAGGTCCAAAATGTTCAGAATTTGTTTAAAAAATGGATAACTGCTTTAGTTGTATACAAGCCTAATCAGCTCATCAACATTTTCATAAAAGCTTGTTTCTATATGATCCTTTTTTCAAGATCATGACAACAAAATTCATATTATAAAAAGAAGGAACTATAAAGTTCCAATGTATTTATAGAAATAGGAAAATAAATTAATTTAGTGGCATGAAAATCTAATTAATTTATCTTCAAAAACATAAAAATGTTTAATGCTAATTGTTGACATTATGTTAGTTTTCCCCATTTGTATTAGCAAGGTCCTTATGGAGCATGCCTAAGTACAAAAATTTTAAAATGTATGAAAGCAGAAAAATCAATATAATTGCATGAAAATCTAATGAAGCTATCTACATTGAAATAAAAAACATTTCTATAATGTTTTAAATTGAGCATGAGCAATCTTCTAATATGTATCCCTGGTTATAAATATAATATACATATGTACAGACATATGGAAGGACACATGGATGGGACCAGTTGAAGATATCATGCCCCAAATGCAAGAGATGAGCAAAGTTGTGATGCAGGTAAAAAACAATGTGTATATTTATCTGGTTTTTTCTTACCTTGAGAGACCACAATTTGCTTAGAGAGTTTTCTCACTTTTGAATCCAACTGTCTATGTCTTATGTCACATTTTCTTTTGCCTAATCTAATCTGTCCCTCTGAAAGACCAATCCTAATATTTTGGGAGTCAATATCTTTGTGAATAACCTCCAAGTCTAACTTTTGTGAGTACACATCTTGATGAATACCCTTCACTTCTGACATTTCTTGACGAAGTCCATGTAACTCTGACTTCTGCAGGTCCATATCTTGTTGAAATTCCTGGAACTCTGACTTCTGCAGGTCCATATCTTGATGAAGTCCCTGTACCTCTGACTTCTGCAGGTCCATATCTTGATGAAGTCCCTGTAAGTCTGACTTCTGCAGGTCCATATCTTGTTGAAATTCCTTGAACTCTGACTTCTGCAGGTCCATATCTTGATGAAGTCCCTGTACCTCTGACTTCTGCAGGTCCATATCTTGATGAAGTCCCTTTAAGTCTGACTTCTGAGAGTCCATTTCTTGGTGAAGACCCCTCAAGTCGGACTTATTTGAGTCCATGTCTTGATGAAGTTCCTGTAAGTCATTCTGTAAGTTCTCTATGGCTTCTTCATGAAGTTTCCTCAGAGCTTTTATATCCGATTCCAAATCAAGAAAAACATCTACTGAGGCATCACGTATCTATAATTTATCAAGGAAAAATGTTTTGTATCAGTATGGTATATTTATTGATGACTGAAGAAACACAGCCACAAACATAGATGAAATAATAGTACCCAGTAAACCTAAGATATTCTTTCAGTTTAAGGACCTTTTATCTTGGATTTCTTGGCCCCAAAATCAATAGTGTCTATCTACAAAGTATGATACATGTAACTGTTGATAGCATAGAATTCTAGTTGTGTGGAAACCATTTTCTCCTTTAAGTCACAGGGACCTGGCCTTTGACCTGAACTCAAAAGTTATTTTGTACCTCAAGTGAAAGCTGTCAGCAAAGTTTGGTAACCACAGAGTTTGGAGAATTCAAATTATTGCACAGAAACCATCTTCTTCTTTCAGCCACAGTGACCTTTGACCTTTGACATTTGGACTCCAAAATCAACAATCTTTATCTTACCTATGTGCAAGCCATTCACAATAATGGTACATATAGATGGTAGAGATGTTTAGTTATTGTATTCAGCCCTTTTTTGTCTTTCTGACAGTGACTTTGACCTTGGGATATTTCCCCCAATAATTGATAGTCTTCTTCATTGCCCAGAGTGCAAGACATCTATGGAGTTTGATAACTGTAGCTGGACAAACTAGAGCTACTGTGCAGAAAAAAATTGAAGCAGAAATGGACAATATCACGACATGCAATATATACTCACATATAAGCTCATTTGCGTATAAACTGACCTCCCCCCCAAAGTGAATAAATATAAACAATAAAAAATGCATGACCCGCATATAAGCTGAACCACAAGTATGAGATGATATTAAAAGATACATGCGGTAAGTTCTAAATGCATTTATTTTGCCAAGCTTATAATAGCAAAAATTACATAAATACCCTTCTTGGGGCTGGCATGAAAATTACATAGCAATGGTATAAAAAAAATTGAAAAGTAAAGAAATGTATTTATTTTATGTTTTCTTATTGTTTCTACCTAATTCAGATTTGTGTATAACTTAATGAGACAAGGACAAGAATTGAGCATGGGTTAAAGCAACACTAGCTCTCGTTTGTCTCGATTATTGTTTGTTCTTGCATTATTGCATTAGACTTTTTATATCAGTCCACCAGTAATTTCATTTTTATTTTACCCTGAAATTGTAAATACCAAATGCATTAAAATGTGATCCCAGTATGACAATAACAAACAATAATATGGTTTGATTAAATGCTCGCAATAAGCTAGTGAGCATATGTACATAATGGCACCATTGCATGTACATTGTAGGTTTTTACATGCGCTAAATGAAGTACATCATTGGATTTATATCATGGGTACCAGTGCTCTACATTTAATGAGATCTCCCAAATACAATAATGAAGTTTCAGAAATAAGTTTTGCAAATTATGCTAATACCATAAAAACTGAGTTGCAGTCTGCTTTGATATATGTGACCTTACACTCCGTTTTACAAAACTAATGTAATTGTGCTAATATTACTATAGAAAAGGTATTATACATTAAAATTCTGGTTTAGTTGCCAGTCAAAATTCCCTCGTAACCCAAAGCAGTTTCAGGGTTTTAATCATTAACTGGCCCCTATTGCTGTTGGAAACAATAGACAAATCTGCCAATTCTAAACGAATCAGGTGCAGAAACATCCAGCTTTCCACTGTATGGAAAATTATAATTTTGTTAGGCCAAAACACAAAAGTAAGATATACTGACGATGATCTCAGTTGATCCATATTCAGAATTTTAGCCTTTACTATTACCATTATTTCATGAACATGTCACATTTATGCTGGTTATGTGCCTTGCACAATTGAATGTGTGTTTCTTTTCATAAAGATTACCTCAATTTGTACCATGACTTATATCACTGAAAAAAGTAACTCATGAGCATGTGGATCAACATAAATGAAACAGCGATTACCGACTAGTGGAAGTGTTATCTGGAAGAATGCGATTTGCAATGAATAAAGCACTAAGTTTGGGAATAAACAAGATTAAAGTAATGCTCAAAGCACGATTTGTAAGCACTGTACATTATAGTACAGCCTGGTCTCCTAGGTAAACTCAAACCAGCCAGCAAAATATGAAGTCTTTATTTACCTTTATTTTATTTTGTGTTGGAGAAATCAGAAAATATGCACATGCAAAATAATAACAATAATAATAACATTATAGTAGTTTAAAACAGTTTAGTAAGTGTTGGGACACCAAGAATGTATTTTTTTACAAACATATACATCTTAGGACATGTAAAAAAAAAATTGTCACAAGATTTACGGCATTTATGGTTTAAAAAAATTATCTTAAAAACTTTCACACTCAGACCTTGGCTTGTGGATAAGCCCACCCCCTTCTTCCAGGTTTTTATTTTTCATGAATTATTCAGCATATACATATATTTTGCTTTATGATGGTCATATAAAAGATGAGGAATTATTATGATGTAAAACAATCCAACCTTATGGAAATGGTGACCTGCATAGATTACTGCATTTTTATGGGAAAATATGAACAAATTTTTTTGGATTAATACTGCAGGAGTGTTGTATTCATCAGAGAAAACTAGTTCATATTTTCACACAGAAATGCAATAACCTTTTTATTATATACTCATTTTCTTATTCAACCTAAGGCTTAATTATAAAAAGTACACTATAAAGTACATGTAACTGAATTGATGATATTTTCCAAAATAAATACACAACCATAAAAAAAGGATACAGTAAATATTGTTTATTACATTTTTGGATAAAACATTTCTTCTGCTGAATTCCTAATTACAATGTATTACAAAGGCTTTGTTATAATCTTTCTTTGTTATAAGTTTTAATTTGAGTTTATTTGTGTTAAAGGTCAGAGAAAATTAGCTCGATTATAACAGTTTATATCATAGGATGTGCCAGAGCCAAGTAAAGAGTGGCACTCATTTAAATTAAAAAGGTATACCAAAGATACCAGGTAAAGAAAGACGTGATAATCACAGCTAATTAGTAATCTCTAAACAACAAAGGTGTAAGTTAATAAAAGTGTCATAATTACATTTCATTTACAAATCAGTAATTCAGAATCATGTTTTACTATTCAATGCAATTAAAGCATGACAAAAAAAAAAATTCTTGTAGCTTTTGATCAAATAATTTAAAAATGTCCTTTGGCTATCATTCTATGCAAGCACACTGCAATACATTTTGAAGCCCATCTCTCTTGTGTTTTAAACATTCATCCAAACATATGTGAGGCTGACCAAAATTATTGAGGATGAAATATATATATGTCTGTAATCAATATGAGTGCTTGTGTATGTCATGATGTTTCAACAGCATCTGGTGCAAACTGTTTTGATAAGACTGGGTTTAGTGAGCAAGCTGATGGTGATGTTTCCTTTGATATGGTGCATGGTACACTGCACCTGCTTGGGTGTGGTAACAAGGATGTTGATTTTTTGGATTATGCTAATTCTGACTGTGACATTGTCACATGTGCTATACCAAAAATTGAAGATAGCATTTGTGAAATTAGTAATTGCTGGGAAGTGCCCAATTTTCTGCTACAAGAAGTGACGAGGATGGTGATGACAGGACTTAGGTTTTGTACCAGGAGTCGATGAGATTCTATACAAGCCCTGAGTGAAACGCCTGATATTTATTGTGAGATTCTGCATGTCACTGAAAGACATCTTAACAGAATATAGAATTCATATAATTTGGAAGAGAAAAAACCATGAAATATGTTCTTTAAAGAAACATTTTTTTGTACTGAATACATTTTAAATAACAGTTTACAGTCTAAAATTATGCATGAAGTTCCAAAACTTATGATAAAAAAAGTAATAAACTAGAGAAAAATTAAATTAAAAAACTCACAATCTAATTGAAAGCTGCTGAGCCAAATCTCCACAAGCAGCCAAATGTTTTAGTCCAAGAATATTACTGAACACTTTGTAATTCCAGTGAATAAGAATTTCAATAAATAAATAGATCCATATTTAAAAAATGATCAGAACAATAAGACTGATTTCACTTTAGATAGTAAGGCAAAAATGAATAATCCTTAAGTAAACAAGTTTATATAACAGTCCATTTGACCTAGGATGCTATTACCTTTTTCTGGAAATAATCTGTCAACTTAATGAAAGAAAAAAAATCTAGAACTTTCTAATATCTGAATCATGACTATCTTTAACTCAAACTGAAGTAAACATGTTTACAATTAATAGTGATCTAAATATTTATTATATAATCATACAGAAATATTAGCTATGTATCATGTTGTTTACAAAATAAATGTAACCGGTTAGGTAAACTATTAACTTGATTTTGGACTAAGGTCAGTCAGAAAATACAGATAAACATGACGTATACTCATTTAAGCCAACAAACAATACAAATTAAATATCAATAACAATGTCTGAACTCAAGGGTGTCACTGTGCCACTGGCAAATGTGGCCTAGGTAAAACAGGTGCCTGTAGAGCAGGAAATCCAGCAGATCCTCCAGAAGATGCTTGTCATATAAACAGGAGGGAAAAGGACAGTGGTCAAACAAGATAGTGATTTCAACAAATTTGTCAAGACTCATGACCTGCAGCTATTCATGCACAAATGTGGGCTTAGACACTGAAAATTCAGTGCTAAGTAGATAATACATCATACCATGATTTTCCATATGGCCACTGAGATGGCCATACTGGACATCAGATAATTTAGGTCCAGATAGACATCATAAGATGTCATTAGTGGATGCCCATTTTATATGATGAATATTTGATGAGGAGTAGTTATAACAACATTTCTTTCAAGATGGTCACTGTGTTGGCCATATTAGAAGTCCAAGCAGCACCGAAGTGTGAATGTTTGTGTATAGTTTCATCGCAATCATCCAAATAGTCTAGTTTAGGACAAGGTATGACAACAGTCTTGTTCTGATGGATAGGACTATGGACAATGGACAGCAAGTCATCCAATAAGCTAAAAATCAATGCAAGTGAAAGCATACAATCCATACATTTTTAAAAGTAATCCAAAGAAATCAGCAAATAATATAACATTGCTTACACCACTAACATTTTCTTTATTTCACTGTAAGTTTGTTTACATTTTCTAAATAAAAATTCTTCTGTACAAGACAAGTTACTCTTTGGTACAAAACACTTCACTTGCTTACTCAATGGATTCACCTGAACAATCCCTGGTTAAATGCAATATACATTTCTTCTTTCACAATGTGTAATCTGGGACATAAGGTGGCGCTCTACAGTTTCGTATTTTGCATAGGGTTAGTATTTTAAAGAAAGAGAATTTCCCCGGCTTTCCTCACTGGTTATACTGGCTATTTAAAAAAGACCTTGTATATCTTAGGTATAATTCAAAGAACCTTTAATTCCCTTTATTTTGGTATATGATTGATGGGTATAATATGGGTTATAGAGTATACAGCTTGGCCTTACTCCAGATGTGCACCTTTCAAAAAAGTGCTAGCTCCACTTGGTCATTTTCACTTCCTGAACTTCAGAGGTAAATTGTATAAAAATGAGCTGATAACTTTTTTTACATTTTATATATTTGGTAATTCATTCATTGCACTTTCAGAAGCTGGCATTGTTTAGTCTGGCAAAATTCATTTTCCCTATTTTATTAGCTGCTATGGATAGTGTACTTTAATTCAGGATGATTTTTTTAGCACAAGGGAGCATTCATTTTAGTTAGCAGTGTTTAAATCATGTACAATTTCCAAAAGTACAATATCCAAAGAAATATCGTCCATATTACATTAATGTAGCATAGAGGTATGCCACTATTCTCTCCATTGTACATGTTTAAAATGCAAACAACTTCACCTTACATACATCACTCTCTCAAAAGTACATAATAACTGGTGAGTGCCACCAATGCATAATTTCTCTACAGTGAAAAAACCCAACTCTTTCAAATCAAAGAGTAATCAAGGGAGATAATAATATGAAAGTGCTTTTTCCATCCATAAGTAAGGTACCATACCTTTTTGATGTCAGAAACAGCAGCTATACAGTCTGGTAAAGAATGAAGATGGACAGGATCTTCAAGTAAATCTATGATTTCCTGTATGCATTTCCTCATTTCTGTATCAGTCAGCTTCATCTGGGGAGCATGCATAATGGTGTTCCTCACATCTGATACCTAATTGTAAAAATAACTGTCCTTCAATCATAAATGTAATCGATATAAAAAATGAATAAAAACTTGTGTATTGGAAATAGTACATCCTTACTACATATTTGATTCTCCCTAAGCAGGTACTAGATGCAGATTATTGACCAATGGATCTCAATGGCCTTGACCTTTGGACAAGATATGTGGTTTTGAATTAAATTTAATGTGCAGAAACTATTATTTTTTTTATTGACTTTGCATGACCATTACCTCTGAATATGTAGGTTTTATTTATTACCATAAGAGCAGAAAAGGCCCAAAAGGTCAAGGAACTTACTCTAGAACAAAAATAATTATGCAAAACATATTTTACTTTGTATCACAATGACCTCAACATTCAATAATCTGACCTAAATTGATAGACCTCCCCCATCCCTTTGGTATGAGCCCACCACATTTTATGTAAAGGTACATGATGTAGCACTAAATTATTATCAAAAGGAACTTTTCTTGCTTCAGTCACTGTGATGTTTACCTTTTATAAATTAATATGCTTCTTTCTCACCAATTATATGCAAGGCATCCAGAAACTTTGGTGAGGGTATTATATATAACTAAATTTTGTATGAAGAAACTATTTTTTTTTTTCATACAGGAAGTCAGTTCAATCTTCCTTAACCAAAGTGCAGACCATCAGCAATGTTTGGTACAAGGTATATGAAAAAGAACTAATGTTGTGTGGAAACCATTTTTTTTTCACCAAATTTATCTCAATCAATGACCTTGATCTCTGACCCCAAACTGTTAGTCTTTTTCCAGACCCCAACTGCATGCTATACACAAATTATTTTAACTATACCAAGTAGAAATCTTCAGTTATTGTGCCAAAGACATTTTTTCTCTTTTAATTTCAGTGACCTTGGCCTTCAAGCCTCTGAATCCAAAATTTATAGGTCTCATTCTTACCCAGGTGCAAGACACCCAGACAATATATTCATTGTAGATGATGGAACAACTAGAGTTAATGTTTCTTTCACTCACAGCAACTTTGACCTTTGATATTTGGACCCCAAAATGAATTGGTTTCTTTCTACAATGATTAAGACCACTCTGGTGGCCTACTGGTCAGAGCATCCACCTCAGATGCAGGAGGTCACGGGTTCAAACTCTGCCTGGATCAGACCAAAGACTTCTAAGAATGGTACTAACAGCTGCCTCACACCTCATAAGGCACTCAGCATTAAAAGGTTAGTGTTAGGAATGGTCGGCCTGGTGTCAGGATGTGACTGGGTGGGACATCATGCAACATGTCTACGGCATGATGCTCCAGTGCTAGACATAAACTGCCACACTGCTGTCATCATAGCAAATATGGCTGAAAAATTGTTAAAGCTACCTTAAAAATCCAAATCACACACACACCCACCATAAGTACAAACCATCCAGAAAAATTGGTAACTGTACATCTTGGACTAATAGAACTATTCTGTATAAACAAAATTGGGAACAGACAAGAAGATGGATGGACAAAATCATACAACACACTAGTCATTATGGTGACCATATAATAATACTAACGAATGAAAATTATAAGATCTCCTTTGAAAAAAAAAGATGCTTACTGTAAAAAGAAATTGAAAATAGTCAAGCTACTGTTGACCCATGGAAGAGACATTCATTTTTGTTTACTGGACTAACATTTTTTTTTAAATCATGCTGGTCAATATACTATTAGTTTCTATCACAACAATTTCTACATGCTTATATATCAGGCAGACTATGAATAAAAACATGATGAGATCTACTTCAAGAAAAAGATGCTTACTGTAAAAAGAAACTGAAAATAGTCAAGTTACACACTGAACAGACATTTCAACATGTATATATCAGCAACACTAAACAAACTGTGTGTAAAATTGTGCATCCAACAAAAGAGAGAAAGTATCCTAAAACCTGAAATGCATCAATAGGTCAGGTACTACTTGTATGGTTGTAAGCCCAAGTCAAAATGGCGGATACTGGCAATCTGAATTCATTCAACAGGTTCTGGCAGCATCATGACATCTTTGCTACCCAACAGTTGTATGGAATGAAACATCTCCACTAATACCCAGGGATGGTAATTTCCATTTCAAAAGTTATCATACGTAACAAATTCCTCATCTTGGATGAAATATGTGAAATCTCTGCCATGTACTTTATGTGGATATTTTGACAAATATCATGCAACACACCATAAAATACTTGATAATAATCTTTCAAAAATGTTAAATGCAATGTGTACCAGAGTTTTCTTATATATACAAGTCTGATATCACCAATGCATATTCTTTCAAATGTAATTTGACTTCTCACAAAATAAGTGCCAACCCTTAATTTACATTTAGCAAATTTTCTACTGGGCCTCATGTGACCAAGTGGTTTAAGTTGTTTGCCTTTACACATCACTGACATCTAATTCAGATCTCAGATTTTTTAATTTGATAAGCAAGATGGCTGCTGGATTTAACTGGACAGCTTAAATAACAATGTGTTATTAAGCTAGTTAGACACAAATTTTCAAATTTCAAAACTTACCTTGTGTGTCTGTGGAATTCCTGCAGTTGAGAAAAATCTATGAAAGTGTTTACAATTTGCCATCAGCGTTAGCAGTGCCTGGGCATCACTCTCACTGGGGTCTGTGTTGGTTGGTTTCTGGCCCCTGGGCATAAAGGCTTTAGCACACTCCCAAGCATTGTAGGCCCAGGAGGTCACATCACAGTTGCTCCAGAAGATTCTATCTGAACGGGGATTAACAAATAGATTAAGCAACTCTGTCAACCAATCATGACAAAGTGCTGGGCAAGGGACCATATAGAATCCCCAGGCTTTTGTGCGTTTATGTTGTTTAATATCACTAGCCTTACAGCTTGTGCATTGAGTGTGTTGAACAGTTGTACCACTATATATTGTATTTATCAGGTACTTGTGCATCAGGTTGACCTCATTTCTGACAAAGGAGTGGAGACCTCTCTTCATGTAACAGAGGGCCATTCCCACCTTCAGCCAATTTCTGTAGCCTGGATCTTTAACATCCTGACCAGGAGAACTTGCTGCCATTTTCTCCAGTGGATGTTACTTAACAGACATAAACAGGTCCTTTACCTAAAGAAGATGAAACATCAATAAATTAGAATATGCTCCCACATATACTGAATGGTAGAAATTGCTGTTGTCAAAATATACCGTGCATGTCATATCACAGTGGCACATCTGGTGGGACATGTCCCTATGAAACTTCCCTCCACCCCAAGACCATCGGGTCTATAACAAAATCCGAACAGTTTATCATTCTGTCCCTAATGAGTGGTCATCCTTCTCTAACTCCACCTCTGTGTACCTTTAAAACTCATTATCTAAAGGTGCAGATGAGTTACTTTCTCAGAATGAAACATTCCCCAGGATTCATATTTATTTTTTGATAAAAACTTTTGTGTTTTACTTCATATTTTAGAGCTACTAAATTTCAGTCTCTCACAATGCTGTATGGATGGATAGGTAGGTAGCTAGCTTAGGTAAGTGGGCAACATTTTAGATCAAACTCAGCACAACAGTGAGATAAAATTGAAAAAATTCAAAATTGATCATAAAAAGTATAGATGAAAAACAAAACCTTAAGATATAAAACATACAGTGTTAAAATTCTGCAAAATGAAACATGTAAATTTTGTTAAAATTTGCTATATGAACTGCAAACCAAGATTTTCTCAGGTGGTACATCATCATACAGTTTCTTCATGCAGTTCACTTAATAATACTTCTATCTCACACATTTCGTGAAATTCTGATGTATTTTTTCAAGTTTCTAAAATTAACTACCGTATATACTCGAGTATAAGCTGAAGAATTTAGAAAAAATAAAGGCCTGGAAAAAGGCGGGTGTCGGCTTATCCACGCCAAGGTCTAAACTTGAAACTATTTAAGTTCTTTTTGTTGACTACTGAAATGACTGTCAATCTTGGGACACAAAAAAATAATTTTTTCCATGTCCTAAGACTTATACGTATGTGAACAAAAAAATACATTTTGAGTGTCCCAACACTTAATTAAACTGTTATAAACTACTATGTTTGATTGTGTTATTAGTTTGCATGTACTTATTTTCTGATTTCTCCTACATGAAATTAAATAAAGGTAAGTAAAGACTTCATAATTCACAGACCAGTTCAAGTTAGCCTGGCTGACCAGGATGTACTTTACTGCACAATACTTACACAGTGCAAATCATGATTAGTGTCACTTAAATCCTTGTTTATTCCCAAACATATCAGATGCAGATTTTGTTTAATTCATTGTTTGACAAAATTGAATTCTTCCAGATAATATTAATTATATGTACGTAGCTGTTTCATTTACAATGACCCTGAAACACCCACACACTACTTCTTCAATGATATAATCAATCTAACAATTTGAGGCAATCTTCAAGAAAAGGTACACGAGTTTATTTGTATAGGGCACATAACCAGCATAACTGTTACATGTTCATGAAAGAATGGTAAAGTAAAGGCTAAAATTCTGAACACAGATCAACTGAGATCATCAGCAATCTATTTTACTTCGAGTTTTGTCTAAACAAAATTATAATTCTCCACACAATGGAAAGCTAGATGTTTTAGCATCTCTTTGTTTATGATTGGCAGATTTGTCTTTTGTTTCCCACAGTAACAGAGGCCAGTTAATCTTTAAAACCCTGAAAATGGCTTGGGTTAAGAGGGAATTTTGACTGGCAACTATACTGGTACTTTGATGCATAATTGCCTTTCACTATATAATATTAGAATGATTACCGTAGTTTTGTAAAATGGGGAGTGAGGTCACTTACATCAAAAGCAAAGTACAACTCAGTTTTTAAGGTAGAAGCATTATTTCTGAAATTTCATTATTGTATTTTGGAGATATCATAAAAGTTTAGTGCAGTGGTGCCTGTGATTCTAATCCAAGGGATCTGCTTCATTCAGCAGAATGTACTTCATTCAGCACATGTAGAAACCTACAATGTACGTGTGGTGGTGCCATTATGTAAATACACTCACTAGCCTAAATGCCAGCCCTGAATAAAACCTGATTGTTGTTCATTGCTATCATACCACAATCACATTTTAATGAGTTAGGTATTTACAATTTCAAGGTAAAATAAAAACATAATTACTGGTGCATTGCATAAAAAGTCTAATGAAACAATGCATAAACAAACAATCATTAACTCAAGTCAAAGGGGAGAGGTATTGCTATGGCAACCCATGAATGCTCAATTCTTGCCATTGTCCAATCAAGTTATACACAAACCTGAGGGGCCCAGAGTGGCCGAGTGGTCTAAAGCACTCTCTGTATTGGATCACAGCCTTCTTGCCTCTGTTTGCATGGGTTCAAGTCTCACATTCGGCAATTGTGGGTATGTGAGAAAGCTTGCCAGTAGCTTCTCGTGGGTCAGTGGGTCTTTATGCGGTTTGCCCAGGTTTTTCCTCCACCATTAATACTGGCTGCCATGTATAGCCTATCGTTTGCTGAAAAATGGCATTAAACCCTAGAACAACCACCACAAATCTGAATTAGAAACAATAAGAAATTAGAAAATTAAATAAATTTATTGACTTT
Source organism: Sinohyriopsis cumingii (assembly GCA_028554795.2). NCBI lineage: Eukaryota > Metazoa > Mollusca > Bivalvia > Unionida > Unionidae > Sinohyriopsis > Sinohyriopsis cumingii. Next base: position 542,900 of record JAPYKE020000322.1, on the reverse strand, counting down.
TAAACAAATTTATGAACTTATATTTCTATGTAATAATCACACATGCTAAGCCCAAGAGAGGTATATGCATAATATTTTGCTAATATAAATTTGTCTAAATAAATGCATTTGGAACTTGCCGCATGCATCTTTTGATATCATCTCAGATTTGTGGGTCAGCTTATATGTGGGTCATGTACTTTTCAGTGTTTATTCTTATTCAGTTTGGTGGGTCGGCTTATAAGTGAATGCGCTTATACATGAGTATATACTGTACAATATATCATTTCATATAAAATATCATGTCCTGCCTTGTGGATTAATTTCAATTTTTATCAATACTGACCTTTAAACCTGCCTATTCCACTTCACCACAGTGTCAGAAATATTAAGAATGTGGTGAAGTATGCCACAAATCACAACTCTTGATGAAGTTAAGTGAGTCCACTAAAGTCAGTCTCATGTGCATTCAGATCAAAAAGTGGTTTAAGCTTGTGCTTTTACCAGTATGACTGATTCACACTGGGCCATGCAAATTGAGACCTGCAAAAAGAAAGCCAAGTGATACTGATTCACTTTCAATAATAACTGACAACATGACAATGCTTTTCAAGTTGCAAGTCTTCATTCATAATACATATACAAATTAATACCATCAGTAAATGAATATAGTCCCACAACCAGTCTAACTAATGAACAGGGTTTAAATACCATTACACTGATATGAACTGCAATATGGCAGTGTACCAATATATTCTTACATCACTAGTAAAAAGTAGGATTGTTTGTTAGAAATGATTCTTTCCCTCTGAAGAAAAGGTCTGGAAGATGCCATATTCAATTTAATAGTGTTCCATTGGTGACATTCACTATTTAAAACAGTGTGTTTACATATCATTGCTAATTTAATAGTGTTCCATTGGTGACATTCACTATTTATAACAGTGTGTTTACAAACAATTTGACTAAAATGTATCTGATGCAGTAAATAAAAGGATGATAATGTTTGTATGTTTTTTTAACTGACAAATGACACATTTTCATTACCAATAGTGTATAAGGTTTGACATAAAAGGCATTAAAACCCAGATTATTTCATCATAATTAGCAAATTAAGCCCAAATTTGCAACTCTGTTCTTATACAAGGACTTCAAGAGTTGTATGAAGCAGTTACCTCCCCTACACAATGAGGCTTTCATACAGTAGACATGGGAAATTAAGACAGGGGTCCAGTTTAACAAGGCTTCTCTGTATATATGTATGAATAAACAATTTGAACTTGTTATAAATGAGTGTAACATAGTACTAAAGAAACTAACGTGATAAACTCCACTACTGAAGCAAGTTATATATTATGATACATATATGCATTTGGACAAAACACCCAGTGGAGAACTTGAAAAATGAACAGGCAAAACATTATAAAAAGCAGTGATTAAAAGAAAATTTAGTTATCTGGATAAATCAAAACCATAAATTTGGATAATTTCAACCTCAAAATATTTTTGGGCAAACATTGCAATTTAAACTGAATGCAGAAGCACTTAAAAAAATGGCACAAGGAGAAATAAACATAGCGGAGGTCAACATGGCGGTGCTGGGGGGTATTTTTAGCAGATATTACATTTACAGTCCTTACTATTCAAGGGCAGAATTATAGAATCTATATGAATTAAAATTATACTGCTCTTTAAAGTGATTTGGTACATAATTCCATATAATGGCAGATTCATACATGTATCTTAAGATTTTATGCCCAAATATTGAGGTCTTAATTCTTGGGACATCTAAAATCTTTGAATATCTAAAATTATATGTATTGTGTTTAAAACATTAAATCATACCAACATTGGGGCCCCGAGTGGCTGAGTGGTCTAAAATGCTCTCTGTTACGGATCACTGCCATCTCACCTCTGTCTACGTGGGTTCAAGTCTCGGATTCGACCAATGTGGGTATGTGAGAAAGCTTGCCAGTAGCTTCTCGTGGGTTGGTGGTTCTTCCCAGGGTTTTCCCGAGTTCTTCCTCATCCATTAATACTGGCCGCCATACATAGCCTATCGTGTGCTGAAAAATGGCGTTAAACCCCACAACAACAACAACATACCAACATTTGGGAAAATATAATTCAGAATTTTGAGTCTCAAGAGCTGTAACCCTTCAAAACACCTTCGTGGGTCATATTTTTGCCATAAGTACAAATCTGAGAGCATGCTCTTATATTCTGTCAGTGTCAAGTTTAGTAGTGTTCATGTCAAGATAAACTCCACTAATGAAGCAAGTTGTATATGATAAATGGGTAGCATTTTTGCCAAAAGTACAAATCTGAGAGCATGCTCTTATATTTTGTCAAGTTTAGTAGTGTTCATGTCACTGCAGAAATGCCAGACTAATTGGGATAAAATTTGAAGGTGGAGAAGAGAAATGTATGATGGATTGTCAATTTGTTGATTCTAGTTAGATTCTGATCAATGTTTCAGTTGCCCTGAAGCTTTGTTACTGACAACAGAAAAGAAGAAACAAACTGCAGACACAGGAACAATAACAAACTGCACTTACCGGTAGTCTTTTTCTTTTCCTTCTTTTTCCATGAAAAAAATAGCAACAGCTCAAATAATATGAAACATTGACAACAAATGCACACACCCCACACCAAAAGGGGATTAAACTAGGTACATGTATATCAAACTCAATGACCTTAAGGGCAAAGGTCACTACAGATTTAAAACTTTATTAAAAATCTCATTCCAACTTTCTTGTTTTGTAGGAAAAATACCCATTACACCAATAAAAGGGATGGACAACTGCTGACAGACATAAAAGCCATTAGCATATGACATGATATCCCTGATGCTCTGGCTGACATTCTTTCTTTGGGCTTTCTCTAAACATAAACATTTAATCTTTTCTAAAAACAACTTTATTTTCATCACTAAATTTATTATTGACTATTGGTGTTTGACAGTCCAGTTATTTCTCTATTTAAACAATGAAATAGGTGTGCAGGATCCAACTAAGATACCATTGTCTGCTTTCTTGCAGTACATCTCTGGGGCCCCAAGTGGCCGAGTGATCTAAAGCACTCACCATTACGGATCACTGCCATTTCACCACTGTCTGTGTGGGTTCGAGTCTATTTTTATTTGTTCCCAAGGAAACAACTTTGAACCTGCAGCTAAATGACTTGAAATAATGTAATCATAATGTCTGCATTCTGAATAGTTACATTGCTTAATTCCTACATTGACATTTCTAATCATTATACTAACCATAACCATTTGCCACCATGATCTTCTTACTGTTTAAAGTTAAGTGCAAGTTAGTTCAGCATTTTGTCTTTCTTTAAAGTTTTGAAACCATTAAGCAGTTTCTGAATGACCAATATGCTGACAATTTGGTATTATCCATTTCTTTTTTTCTTCTTCAAAATCAGTTATGAAAATGTTGTTTTGATTATTGTTTTTGGGGTTTGATGCCATTTCTCAGTGCAGGATATGCTATAAATACAATATATCATTTCCTATAAAATATCATCTTTTCTAAAAACAACTTTATTTTCATCATTAAAATTTATTATCGACTATTGTTGTTTGACTGTCCAGTTATTTCTCTATTTAAACCATGAAATACATGTGCAGGATCCTACCAAGAAAATGTTATTTTGGTTGTTGTTTTGGGGTTTAATGCCATTTCTCAGTGCAGGATATGCTATATATATATAGTGACCAGCAACTGTGGTGGAGGAAGAGCTGGGGAAAACCCCAGAAAGAACCACTGACCCACAGGAAGCTTATGACAGCTCTCTTAAATATCCACATTGGCCGAGTCTGAGACTCAAACCCACACTGACAGAGGTGAGATGGCAGTGATTGGAAACATCAAGCACTTTAGACCACTCAGCCTCCCGGGGCCCTGTAATATAAATGTCAGTTATGTATTTTCAAAAAATATAATATGCAAATAGGTCAGTTTGCATATTTAAAAGAGACTAGCTTAAACTGTTCGAATCAAGAATTTGTTGTTACAATACTGTTTGCTACAAAAGCTCTAGGTTTTTTTTTCTGTACATCAATATAAAGACATAGTTATTAGAATATATTCCAATATTGTACAGGGATCTTTTCACTTTTTCACATGTGCTAGTAAAGGTACCCGATATACCCAGGAAATGAAAAATTCCAAGCCTGACATTACTGGTGAACAACAAGTAGTTCTCCGCCAACAGTAAAGCCATATGTCGACCCTGATATTTATGTTTTGGAGTTGTCGTCTGTTGAGTTAAGCCACACGGATTCTGTGAGCGTATCCTTAATCATACATGTAAGACCTTGACGCTGCTATTTTGCGAAGACGCTGCTATTTTGCGAATACAGTTGATATATATGTCAATAAAAAGAAAAGAAATGCAATAATTACCTGAAATATTACGATATTTGGCTGGTTTGTGCAATTAGGAAATTTAGAATAATTATAAATGCATACACAGTTGAAAATTGCAGATACTAACATTTCGAGACCTAGGGTCTAAAAATTGACAGTGGGGGAAAACCAAGACGGAGCCTAAAATAGACACGAATAGACGAGCAAACATTTTGCTTCCTGTTGCCTTACAGCTAACGGGTCACTCGTTAAGATAATGTTTTTTTTAAATTTTAAATTTAAAAAAATTCAAATAAAATCTTCATGCGTTAGATTTGCCACCCATTTAGTAAACCCATCAACAATTTATAGGCAAACCCCCAATAATACAGTTATTATTATTTTTTGAACCTAAAGTTAAAAATAGAACAATAGAAATTACCTGGATCATAGGCTCCTACGTTACTTACATAATCAGCACCACCTCATAATCACGCATCTCGCGAGATTATTCACAACAAATTACGAGTTATTTGTCCGTACAAGACACCTTAGTTACTATGCTAACAGTTGGATCCACCATGTTCTACTTTTATTATTATTATTTATTTTCTAGTAGTATTTGATATTATGTTTGTTCTTGTTTTTGATGTTGACTGTTGTTTTGTTTCATTCCATTAAATATTAAAATTTAGGTCGACTGTCGTAGCAATTACATACAGACTTGGATTTCTCTTTAAATAAAAGTGTCTTGCATGCTTCCCTTCATCCTATTCAGTCTATATTTCTAAAGCCATAAACCATCATGACATGTGCTATTTTACTGAAATCTAGAATGCAATTACAATGATTTCTATTTTTAATATCAACTGTATTATTGTTAATAATATTGTCTTTATTTTTGTTAATATGGCATTGGAAACCATTTCTTTTAAAAACTCTTTTTCGTTAGGAATAAGTAATATTTTCAAATTATATGCCCAGCAAACATGATGGACATTTAACATTATGGTTTTAAATCGTCGAGGTTACGGGGTATGTAAACAGAAAACTACACAAACGCATACAACTTTTGCAGCTAGTTTCGCATTTACCATATGATTCTTCTGGCACAAAATATTATGAAAGAGACGTATGACATCTTTATATGAACACTTACCTCATTTACACATTGGTTGTTTCCCTTTACCGTCTTTTGTTAGTCAAAGATCTCCACTTTTGTATTCTGACACCTATATTAATTTTTTTTTTTTTTTTTTTTTTTTTTTTTTTAATTCAACCTAACCATCAGTTCTGACACCAAGGGGATCTTTACTCTCAATCTTGCACCACGTGGGAAACACGGAATTAACGTCACTAAATGATACTCGTTTTCATAGCAATCTATTGTGTAAAGAGTACCATAAAGATAGTGTCTCTAATGAAAACGGAGTCAGCGAAATCACCTTCTATCTAGAGACAAACGGTTAAACATACAATTATATATTTATAATTCATATGTATCTTTAAAACATAATAATTCTGAAATTAAAATTATATACAATTTTATAGAATTTCTTAGTATTAGGGACATTGGAACACAAATTATCTAACATATGAATTCAGTAATGTTCTTCATCTCTCCATGCACAATATCGAGTGTCATAAAGAAAAATCATGTAAAGAGTGACTATTTGTTTTATTAAAATCCGTTGAAACAGAGGGGAACTGAAAAGGTAAAGGACTACACTTTTGTCCCAAACTAAAATCTCATCATAAACTTAAACTAGCCAAAGAATAGTTCATTAAACGATCTGCATTTATTATTTTTTAAATAAAACAAAAAATTCTGAATATGAATCAATTTATTTAAATCAACGAATTTGGGATATTTCAACGAAAATAAATCTTCTTTAAACCCACCAAATGGACCTGACTCACACATTAATTTTTGCATCGAAGCCATCACGAAGAAAATATAATATAAAAGTGACATCAAAGTGTTATTTCTAAGGTAGAAATGGACATATTACATACTCTAATACTCTGATAAGTCAAACTTTGTCAATATTAGTGTTATGAATCAAGAAGATATAAATTAAGTTGAACGCCAATAAAATTAAATTAATTTAATTTGATGTTAATTTAAAAAATGTTACGTACACTGATGAAATCTAGTTACTTACATTAAGATTTTTATACTTTCCCGTCAACATTTGTACACACACTGCACAAAACTCCTAAACGTCCTGACCACCCTACATTGAATTTATCTAGGACGACAAATTACATCCGGTTGTAATTTATATTCGAAGAACCAATTAAAATTTGTAGATAATGTTTTGCAACCTTTAATGCAGTCATTCTCTTGAAACGTCAATTCACTAATGAATTAAGTGAATATTTGGAGTCTTTTTTCACAACCATTCTCATAATTCGCTCATTGTACGCTTAAATGTCAGATCACTGCATACAAGTATACCGTCCATCCTTCCTGTGCATTTGAATTCCCAATAGAAAACGACCATTATTGTCTTTTCGAACGGAGACTGCATAATAACACAAGAAAAGGAATTTATTACAGATTATCATGAATGAATATTAATATTGGTACTGGTCAACTTTTATTTGGCAGCGAACTTTACACATCTAAAACAATAATTTTCCTACAAAAGAAAATGCAGAAATTTGTTATTAACACGAAACGATTCACGAACATATGATCGTCTAATAGACGTTAGGTCTAATCACGTTTGAACTATAGAGATATCATGACTGCCTTAGTTGGTGATTGGATAAATTATTTTTTTTAAAAAGTCACGTTGACTGTTAAGGGTATTTTAAAGGGTATTTCAATATGTATGATACTTTAAACGTTTCGGAATCTTTTCTAACGATTCAGATTTTGTTTATTTATTGCGTATTACGTGAAAGTACATAGATAAGCAGCATTTAATTCGACAGTTATACTTCAGTCTTGTAAGAATTAAAAGGGGACCTCGATTTATTTATTTATTGTTCACCGAACTTGCAGAGCGGAAACATTTATTCTAAACATACACTATTTTACGGGATTAGTGAGAAAATATTCAAGGATTTGGATATTTATAAATGTCATTGGATTACCGAGAAGCATTTAAGGACATTCAATGTTCATTGGATTTAGCTTGATGTAAAAATTTTGGGATATTAGAACAGTGTTACTTTTGCGCATGAGCATATTAGAAATTTCATTCATAATTCTTTTGGAGCGTTTACGGATTACTGTGAAACTGATACTTGTAAATTCTTGGAATTCATACTATCCTGTTAGTTATTTCTAATTCTTTCATTTTGTTTGTTTTATAGGGAATAAACTTATACGTTGGATATTGGCAGATTTGCCCTTAAGGCAGGAGAGGTTGAACATTTTAGAATTCACGGTTTTCACTAGTGCACACAAATTTTTTTCCTAAAAGATAAGCTATATACAGAATGATGACAAATTTTAAAAACATCCCCCGTTTGTTCATATATTAATTATATAATACATAAGGAGTCTGTCCTCATGTCTATAAAAACTCCAAAACGTAATGCAAAAGTTTTGTAACATCCCTTTTCTATTGTATAATTCCATATTCAAACACTAAAAATAGACAGTTAATAGGAAAGGACAACATTTTACAGTATGCGATTTTGCTTGAGTAAATTGTAATGTTACACTTGAGGATTGTTTTGTGTGTGTGACGGTCTTTCTTATCAAGAATGTACCAGCAAAGATATATTTTTGTAAAATTTATCTCCGTATTATTATTGATCTGCCTTATGGCTAGACCAGCAAGTTGTTCTCCACCTTTTTTTTTTTTGTTTGACTGGCGACAGTCAAACAAAAAAACAACAACAAAAAAAAAAAAAAATGGCAGAGAACAACTTGCTGGTCTACCTTATGGCTTGTTTTATCTCAGTTGTATATTAAACAAGTTAGCATAAATAATGCGTATGGGTTTCATGTCTACAATGTATTCATAACATTGGTGATAAAATAATTTTATATTAACAACAAATTTATAAACATCACTTGTGAAAAGATGAATATTTTCATAATATTTTTAAGTAGTATGATTTCCATATAATATAAAAGAACATCGGGCTTATACACGGGTTGAGGTATTAAGTACACTTGCCAAATCTAGCTTGGTCATTCATTCTATTTTCAAAATTTATAAAAAATTAGATGAAAATGAAAACCAGTCCAAATTGAATTCTCGTTTTGTTTCGTATTTTGCGAGACTTAAACATTCCTTGGACAGCGGTGAATCCAATAGGAAAGAAGATAAATAGCGTCCAATTAAGCCGCGTTGATGGTCAAATTTTGAAGAAACATAGAAGCATTACAACAGACAATATGTTTGTCTATTTGAGCAAAAAGGTTATAAAATAAAAGTTTTGCATCTATTGAATGTATCTATAACGATTCACTGGTTGCCAATGAAGCTTTCAGAGCATTCATCCGTCAGGAATAGACCTGTTTTCTTCGCACCTGCACCATATTTGCATCACTTCGTACTGGCAAAATATTAAACACATTATTGTTGAAAATGTTATGAAAATGAAGGAAACTTTAGGTGTACTATGTGCTTTAAGGATACTATAGTATTCACATGCCTTAGTGATACTATATAATATTCGCATACCGTCCCGTTTGTTCATAATTCCCTCTTTGATTTAAAAAATCAAGGATATGAAAAATTTATAAAACATTATAATATCATTCTTCCGTTTACAATATCTAATCTCATTGTCGCCAGAGGTAAAAAAAAAAGTAAAAAGTTTTTGTTTGTTGGATGCCATGTTAGAAAATGCTATATATTCAACAGCTTGAGGATACATTCATCTGGCATGAAAAATATGGGCAGTTTAAAGCATCTGAGGTACTCCTCTAAAATCAGACTGGTTCCCTGATGAACTCCATTGAATCTAATATGAAATCCGGATAAAGATCAAACATGGACAAGCCAGTATCCCGATTTGATACAATGTGTAAATTTTGATATTATTCCCTAAAGTCCATAATTTATAGTGACTGTAGTAAAACTTAAAGTTAAATCAAAAGGGTTGGCAGGTCTGTGACAACATGTATTCATTTATGAGACACTACAAACAAGATATTATCATCGATACTGAAAAGCACATTGTACTCCTGAACATCCTTTATACAACAGATACGTAATTGTGATAACAACCAGGACAATGACACTGATCGAGTAACAGTGTTGATTAACTTGATCTCCAAATATGACTAAACTATTATGTGCAATATTTTAATTACATACCATATAACATCACTTGCAAGAAAGATCCAAGTATAATCTGCACAGACCCAGATCTGCCAAGGCATAATGAATCGGCAGATCTAGGTCTATATAATTTGCTAGCTGAACAAATATATAGATCATAATCTGCCAGCACAAAACACAATGGTAGATCTAGGTCTATGTTCTTTACAGTTTCTTCCAACATGTAAGCAAATACATATGGCATTGTAAACTTTCTAACAGGTGCAAGTAAACAATAAAGACAGGTGTGTAATAATGTCACAATACAATACTCCTAGATCAAAATATGAGATATATCTTGCACTTATTTGATGTAAAGAGTATAACACTTTATCATTATAATTCAGTATCAACTTATAATTACTTTATTTTTAAATATACAAGTACATGCAAAGTGTATTTCATCATCTGGCAACAATATCACAAAATTGAAATGAAAATTCATGCAATATGAAAAGATGGAAAAAAACTAGACCAATCAATAAATCATAAATTTTGTGCCCAATTTTAAGTTACAGTTAATTTATAAAGTTACATAATTATCTTATGTTTCCTGCCATACTTTATTTATCACCTATTCATAATATTGTAGAATTGTTTAATATTTACAGATGAAGTATATACATGATATTTAACAAAAACATTTAAAGTTTGTTCATAGGGAAATTGGAAATCATGTTACTACCATATTTAGGCATGTATCAAGTGTATCCAACTTCAAACAGCACAGACTTTTGCCATCACAGCATGTGCTGTATGTCAGGGTATATCCAGTTTAAAGTTAAGTGCATATTTACATAGGTGCAGATGGTAACTATTTTAGTTTGGAAAAAGTTTGGCAAAAAGTAGTCAGTGGGGAAAGTCTTGATTTCTGACAACATCCTCAAGATCAGTATCTTTGAAAATAAAGACACTTTTGAATCTGGTGAGAAAATAAAAGTAAGACAAATGGGGGAAACTTCTGTGTGCCTGACAATCATGCACACATATATTAACAAATCTGAATGGCCAATTGTAGAGATTATCTTCCCTTATCATATCCTTAACAATGGCTTTAGAAACGTAAAAACAACACCCTCTTAAATTCAAATTGACTAGAAAAATCTCATATGCAGGCATAAAATAAAATAACAAAATATTTTTATAAAATAATAAATTTAAATATTTAGTCATTTCTGAGGAAATAATTTCTTAGTTTCTTGAATTTCACCAATCTGTGATTGTGTAATTCACTGGCAAATATCTGACATCTAATTATTTCCCAAAGTCCAATCCAGAATTATAAAGCTGGTATTCCTCTTGTAGAATATATATAGTTTTTAACATTTGTAAAATGTCAACAAAATACATGAAGTTTTCAAAATTACTTGGCACTAATTTCTGATTGTCCTCAAATTTAAACTTTCAACATAAAGAACCAAGAAGTTCCAAATGGCCTTCTAACTGAGGACATCTAAAAAATAAAAAAAAGCTGACCATGATTGATTGTCTTACTAGTTTTGTGAAATATTAAGTGCATTACAGTAGTGTGATTTTTACATTAACACAATAAGCTCTGTATAATATCGAGACCATAAAAACATTTTAGGTAGGAAACGAAATGTACAACAAAGCTATCACATCATTTTGTGACCTTACTCACTTTCCCCGTTAAGATGATTTCATAAATATTTGTACTAAATTAAATATATAACATGATTATATGTTAAGATCTTAGCTTTAATCATAGGATTTCAACTCAGATCACTCCACTTTTTATTATATGTCACACCACTTCACACACTCCACTTTTTATTATATGTCACACCACTTCACACACTAGATAGTGACCCAGAAACTGTAACCCCAAATTTGTTATGCATATTACATGTTTTACACACTCCCACACTGGACAGTGACTCAAAAGTTGTAACCCCAAATCCATTACATATATTACTTGTCCCATCACTCTGCTCAACTGGACAGTGACTTTGGGATTTATTAGCCCCAAACCCATTATGTATTACATGTCCCAATACTCTTACATACTGGATGGCAACCTAGAAGTTTTAACCCCAAACATGTTACATATATTTCACGTGTCATCACTCTCCTACAAAAGGAAAGATGGATTGACAAAGGATATCACAATATCTCACCACACAAATGTGGAGATACAACTAAAGTATATAGAATAGTTCCAAGTATACTTTACATAATATGACAGAAAAAAAAAAACAATTTCTCCTTTCTACAGTTACAGACACAGCCACTAAATTTTTCAAAGCATTTCATTTGGATGTGGATTTCTTTCATTATTCAAACTCCAAAAATATTTCTGTACATATTAATTCTAATATACATTCTAAATCTACCACACTACACAAACAAATTAACCATACATGAACGTTTTACAATTCACAACATGTGATCATGACTTGCACATTAAACATTAACAATACAATGTTTAGATAAAACAAAGGCAATGAAATTTTTAATACTAATGAAATTTCTTAGTGCAGATAAACTTTAAGTAATAAATTTGTCAGATATTATTCAGGAAAGCAAGTTTGCAAAGTTTATTTGTCCAACCAACAAGAACTACAACAAAAAATGTATTTTAAGTTGTTGTTTAGCAACACAAGATATTAAGTAATCTCTCACTTTTCATATGTGTAAGCCAAATTACATGCATTTGCAATGGAAGATCTCATTTTTAACAATTTGCAAAACATTAATCCAGAATAGTATCATTCCAATTTATATCTTCCTGATTCTATATGACCGCCTAACCATGATCACTGCTGAATGATGAACTTCATCACAGTCAAAAGTACAGGTATTTTGAATGATGAATTTTATCTCAGACAGAAGTACAGATAGTCTTGATGATGAACATTATCACAGCCAAAAGTACAGGTATTCTGAATGATGAACTTTATATCAGTCAAAAGTAAAGGTATTCTGAATGATGAACTTTATATCAATCAAAAGTAAAGGTTTTCTGAATAATGAATTTTATCCCCTTTAGAAGTATTGATATTCATGATGATGAACATTATCACAGCTAAAAGTACAGGTATCCTGAATGATGAACTTTATATCAATCAAAAGTACAGGTATTCTGAATGATGAACTTTATATCAATCAAAAGTACAGGTATTCTGAATGATGAACTTTATATCAATCAAAAGTACAGGTATTTTGAATGATGAACTTTATATCAATCAAAAGTAAAAGGTATTTTGAATAATGAATTTTATCCCCTTTAGAAGTACCGATATTCATGATGATGAACATTATCACAGCTAAAAGTAAAGGTATTCTGAATGATGAATTTTATATCAATCAAAAGTACAGGTATTCTGAATGATGAACATTATCACAGCTAAAAGTACAGATATTCTGAATGATGAACTTTATCTCAGTCAAAAGTAAAAGTATTCTGAATGGTGAATTTTATCCCTGTCAGAAGTACAGGTATTCTGAATGATGAACTTTATCTCAGTCAAAAGTAAAGGTATTCTGAATGATGAACTTTATATCAATCAAAAGTACAGTTATTCTGAATGATGAACTTTATCTCAGTCAAAAGTAAAGGTATTCTGAATGATGAACTTTATATCAATCAAAAGTAAATGTATTCTGAATGATGAACTTTATATCAATCAAAAGTACAGGTATTCTGAATGATGAACATTATCACAGCTAAAAGTACAGGTATTCTGAATGTATGAACTTTATCTCAGTCAAAAGTAAAAGTATTCTGAATGATGAATTTTATCCCTGTCAGAAGTACAGGTATTCTGAATGATGAACTTTATCTCAGTCAAAAGTAAAGGTATTCTGAATGATGAACTTTATCTCAGTCCAAAGTAAAGGTATTCTGAATGATGAATTTTATATCAATCAAAAGTACAGGTATTCTGAATGATGAACATTATCACAGCTAAAAGTACAGGTATTCTGAATGTATGAACTTTATCTCAGTCAAAAGTAAAAGTATTCTGAATGATGAATTTTATCCCTGTCAGAAGTACAGGTATTCTGAATGATGAACTTTATCTCAGTCAAAAGTAAAGGTATTCTGAATGATGAACTTTATATCAATCAAAAGTACAGGTATTCTGAATGATGAACTTTATCTCAGTCAAAAGTAAAGGTATTCTGAATGATGAACTTTATATCAATCAAAAGTAAAGGTATTCTGAATGATGAATTTTATCCCTGTCAGAAGTACAGGTATTCTGAATGATGAACTTTATCTCAGTCAAAAGTAAAGGTATTCTGAATGATGAACTTTATATCAATCAAAAGTACAGGTATTCTGAATGATGAACTTTATCTCAGTCAAAAGTAAAGGTATTCTGAATGATGAACTTTATATCAATCAAAAGTACAGTTATTCTGAATGATGAACTTTATCTCAGTCAAAAGTAAAGGTATTCTGAATGATGAACTTTATATCAATCAAAAGTAAAGGTATTCTGAATGATGAACTTTATCTCAGTCAAAAGTAAAGGTATTCTGAATGATGAACTTTATATCAATCAAAAGTACAGGTATTCTGAATGATGAACTTTATCTCAGTCAAAAGTAAAGGTATTCTGAATGATGAACTTTATCTCAGTCAAAAGTAAAGGAATTCTGAATGATGAACTTTATATCAATCAAAAGTACAGGTATTCTGAATGATGAACTTTATCTCAGTCAAAAGTAAAGGTATTCTGAATGATGAACTTTATATCAATCAAAAGTACAGGTATTCTGAATGATGAACTTTATCTCAGTCAAAAGTAAAGGTATTCTGAATGATGAACTTTATATCAATCAAAAGTACAGGTATTCTGAATGATGAACTTTATCTCAGTCAAAAGTAAAGGTATTCTGAATGATAAACTTTATCTCAGTCAAAAGTAAAGGTATTCTGAATGATGAACTTTATATCAATCAAAAGTACAGGTATTCTGAATGATGAACTTTATCTCAGTCCAAAGTAAAAGTATTCTGAATGATGAATTTTATCCCTGTCAGAAGTACGGGTATTCTGAATGATGAACTTTATCTCAGTCCAAAGTAAAGGTATTCTGAATGATGAATTTTATCCCTGTCAGAAGTACAGGTATTCTGAATGATGAATTTTATCCCTGTCGCAGGTATTCTGAATGATGAACTTTATCCCTGTCAGAAGTACAGGCATTCTGAATGATGAACTTTATCTCAGTCCAAAGTAAAAGTATTCTGAATGATGAATTTTATCCCTGTCAGAAGTACAGGTATTCTGAATGATGAATTTTATCCCTGTCAAAAGTATGGGTTTTCTTAATGATCAACTTTATATCTGACAGTAAGAAGCATGTATATTTTAGGTTATGAACTTGATAGCAGTCAGAAGTACAAACATTCTGATATGATGAACTTTATCTGTCAGAAGTACAGGTTTACAGTATAAAAAAATTAAGTGACCAGATGATTGATATTAAACTTTTAAAAACTTAACAGCCTATTACCATTTTTGCAAATACAGACTTGTGTATAATGACCATTCAGGGTGCTATGTACAAGTAGATATTGATGAGCATATTGTCCTGATACTGAAATTGGCATGTATTGATCAATGTATAAATAAGAGCCATCTTGCTTGGTTTTTATACACACATGGCACTTTTACGGGAGCTATGTAGCTTGGTTTTTATACACACATGGCACTTGTACAGGAGCTATGTAGCCTGGTTTTTATACACACATGGCACTTGTACAGGAGCTATGTAGCCTGGTTTTTATACACACATGACACTTATACAGGAACTAAGTAGCCTGTTTCTTATACACACATGGTACTTACATACATAAGCTATGTGACCAGGTTTTATACATACATGGCACTTGTATAAAGGAGCTATGTGGCTTGGATTTTATATAGACATGGCACTCATATACCTTGGTTTTATTAAAAAAAACATGGCACTTAAATACAGATGCTATGTAGCTTGGTTTTTATTGATATGTGGCACTTGTAAGCAGGTGGGTGCATAATCAGGTTTAAATAAAGTTAAAAGTGAAGTAAATGCATTTTGAATGCTTGCATTGGCAAGATAACTTCATTAAGATCTAGAATGAAAAGTGCACCCATTATTCAGTGAAATAATGCCATAAAGTACAGCACAGGACTGGGCACTTTGTTGTGTAATGTAACTTCCATGTCATCCAGATGCTTTGACATAGATACATCAATATCAGGACACAACTACATCCTCCACTGCTAAATCTCAAGTTAAGCCACTGATCAAAATTATTTCTTGTAAGTAATAACCAAAGGAGTCTTGGATTAACCCAAAATATGTGTACTATAAAATCTCTTATGTACTAATCTGAACTAAATTCCTATATATGTACAATACAAACAAGTATACAGTGCACTCAACAGTTTCACTGGGAAAGGATGTAATTATCATTTTGTAATAATTTATCATTTCCATCATGTTTACTGAGATTAGATGTTTGCGATAAAAAGAGGTGCCGTCTTTTTATGTTAGATGTTACTATTTACCAATTATGTATGGGTTTTATGATCATCTTTTATAAGAAGGTGCCCTTTCCAACAGTTTTTAGTACTTAAGGTCCTGACTAACACTGCATCTAAACATCAAAGCAAGCAATCACACTGGCTGATGATTACTTAAGATTAAATCTGCCACTGGTCCCAAATTTACAGTTCATCATGCTCCGACTCCATTTTTTCTTCTTCCATCACCTCAAAGTATCTCTCCACAAATCGACTTAAAGCATCTAAGTCACGTCCCTCCAAATAGTCCTCTATCTTAACACCATTACGGAACAGTAGCAGAGTATGATAGACTGTCACCTGTTTGAATAAATTTCTTTATTACTATCAGTCATTATCAAAATGATCATTCCAGCATCATCAATACATTATCACCAACACTGAGATCATCACTGATGTTAAGGCAGTGTGATATATGAACATGTATTCTGTACTTTACATATATACATAAGCTAAGTATGTTTTTTGTTGAACCCAGCTTTTATCACCTTAGTTAACAAATATGAATGTTGAGGTTAACCTACATTTTAACATTGTTGTTAATATAAACTTTAACATTGAGGTTAATCGAAACCTTAACACTGAGGTCAATCTAAAGTTTAACATTGAGGTTAACCTAAACTTTAACACTGAGGTTAAACCAAACTTTAACACTGAGGTTAAACCAAACTTTAACAATGAGGTTAATTTAAAGTTTAACATTGAATTTAATCTAAACCTTAACATGGAGGTTAATCTAAACTTTAACATGGAGGTTAATCTAAACTTTAACACTGAGGTTAATCTAAACTTCAACATTGAGATTAATGTAGATTTTAACACTGAGGTTAATCTAATCTTTAACATGGAGGTGAACATAAGCTTTAACATAGGGTTTAATTTAAACGTTAACATTGAGGTTAATCTAAACTTTAACAATGAGGTTAATCTAAACTTTAACACTGAGATTAACATAGACTTTAACATGGAGGTTAATCTAAACTTAAACAGAGATTAACATAGACTTTAACACTGAGGTTAATCTAACTTTAACATGGAGGTTAATCTAAACTGTAACATCAAGGTTAATCTAAATTTTAACACTGATGTTAATCTAAGGTGTTGACAGACATACAGATTGACCTGCACATTGGCACAAATGTGTTTCCTATGTCTAGATTCCACCTGGATTGAAAGAAAACAGCTAATTGAGATAAAATATGCTTAAATAACAAACAAAAATAAAAATGCTTGTGGTGCAAAATGATAAAACAAATTCTATTTAATAACATTGATTTTTTTAATCTGATAAAAATAATACCATCATTATTCGAAATAATCATGGCATATACTTTTTGGTACATAATATTTTCAAATTCTTGCAATGTCAATTGCACATAACATTTCTAGACAGCAATTCCATTTTCTAAAACATAAGAAAAAATTTAAGTTTGAATATAAGCTAAGCACGTTATATCTATACTGAAAATTAAGGCCATACTATGTGTAATTTTCAAAAATGTCCCATGGAAAATTAATTCATGTAATATGAAATATTATGTAATAATGACCTGTACTATAATTACTATAGTACATAATGTTTTATAATAGGTAGGGTGTAAGAATTATGGTGAATTATTCCTAATTACTGTTTATAATGCAAAAAAATAAACTCACTTTTCAAAGATTGCTAATTACTGTTAGGCAGGGACATTATAATTAGTGAAAGTAAAGATAATGAAAAAAAAAAATCCCCCAAAAATCGTTACAGTAGTATGAAGAAGTCTGCAAAGTTCAAGGACTTGTGTACTGATGGATGGATGCAGTAAAATAAAAGCACAGCATGCAGGCAGGCAGTCCTAATGGTATATACCAAAGCTTCACAAAATATCCAATTTGTTTGATAACATTTAACATTTGTCCATCGACATTTAATCCTTATGCGAATACTTTTAATGCAGAAGTTGATGGACAGACACAACAGTCAGTATTCAGTTCAAGATATTTAGCTTTTTCTAGTATGGAACATAATCAGAAATAATCAGAGGGATGTTCAGTTTTTTAAAAAAAATGATGTTTAAGTGTTCTGATCACTCAAAGAATTTATATTCTTATGTATATCTGTTTTATTTTCATAATTCTAATCTGAAAGGGTAATTTAGTTAATAACATTTTTAAGCACCAATTTACTATATGATTGTAGTTGGCACTTTAAAGATGAGTCATTCTTTTATGAAGTGTGTAAACTTCATTCACAAGTTTCAGGGCCAAGTTGTACTATTAATACAGGTAAACATCACATGATTTCACTTCAGGACAGTAGTTTCTGAAAGAACAGTATGACTTAATTCCTGATTGATAAGTGTAAAGCATGTGACATCATTTAAGAGTTCAAATCATTCTGGAATGAATATAAATCTTTCAGTTGTATTATGACTTAGTTATCTGTTAAAGAAATGTTTATTTAAGACTTAGGTTGTTTTTGTTGTAGAGTTTAATGCCAATTTTCAGCACAAGATAGGCTACACATGGCAGCTAGTATAACTGGTGGAGGAAGAATCCTGGAAAACCCCAGGAAGAACCACTGACCCATGAAAAGCTACTGGCAGTCTTTCTCACATACCGATGTCAGCTGAGTCTGAGACTCGAACCCACGCAGACAGAGGTGAGATGGCAGTGACCTGGAATGGTGACCACTTTAGACCACTCTGCCACCCTTTAGATGTAGGAATTAATAGTATTAATATTAGTCTTGGAAGGATATTTAGTTGTTTTTCATTGTGATGATTAATTTACTTAATTCAAACATTCATGGGAATAATAAAGTGCTTGGGCTATCTGGATTACTTGGAAATATACAGCTATTTCAGAAATTATGAATTCATTTAAAGACACTTGGAAAATATCATCGTGATTCATTAGTACTAATGGTAGATCAGTACAATAGTGAATATTACTCAAAATATCACTGGAACTCATTCAAATTATGTAGTACTTTGGACTTGACAGAACAATGAGGTATATTTAGGATTTCATTCACCATAGTGTAAGTTATTTTTAATTTTTCACTTTGTATTTTAGGGAAAATAAAATTATTTTCAATTTTACCAAGTTTGTTGGTTTTCTCTCTCTTTCATTACTTAATTTAAAACCATAGAGTCTTAACTAAATGACCATTGTGTAAAAATCTAAACTGCTTCTATGAGTGACTGTTCCATACTGAAAGCGCCTTCCCTGGGTCCCAATTATGTTTAAATGGAACAGTCCCTAGTACAGCTGATTGACATGATGGGATTATTAACAGAATCAACTACAAACATAAAAGGGGCCCCGAGAGGCCGAATGGTCTAAAGCGCCGTCCGTTACAGATCACTGCCATCTCACCTCTGTCTGCGTGGGTTCGAGTCTCGGATTTAGCTAATGTGGGTATGTGAGAAAGCTTGCCAGTAGCTTCTCGTGGGTCGGTGGTTCTTTCCGGTGTTTTCCCGGGTTCTTCCTCCACCATTAATACTGGCCACCATGTGTCGCCTATCGTGTGCTGAAAAATGGCATTAAACCCTATAACAACAACAAACATTAAATAACACTTGCAATTAGCATGAGTATAACACAATGAACACCATATAAAAGAAGGTCTGCCTATGCTGAGATGTAGAATGTAATGCAGCCTCATCCACTCACCTAGTACATTCTTTAAGTTTAATTCAGTTACACGAACACAGAACAGTGCTCATAACATGAAACCAAGCAATCAAACCATGTACTCCACACCTCTCCTCATACTCACACTTAATACAAAGTACTTGTCTTGGATGAAATACACTCTGGCAAGTATGACCTCCTCAAGCTTTGAAACTCTGATTTGCAAACAATGCAAGCTTTTATCATATCTGGTACACAGCCCGTGTACTTATAAGTGTCCCACTCATTTGCAAACAATGCAAGCTTTTATCATATCTGGTACACAGCCCATGTACTTATAAGTGTCCCACTCATTTGCAAACAATGCAAGCTTTTATCATATCTGGTACACAGCCCATGTACTTATAAGTGTCCCACTCATTTGCAAACAATGCAAGCTTTTATCATATCTGGTACACAGCCCATGTACTTATAAGTGTCCCACTCTGGCAGTATTTAAAACTGCAACCACAAGCACTGAAATACACCCTGAAACACTCATCTACAACAGTGCAAGCTACAACATATGTTCTTGTGAGTTCCACTCTGGCAATATTTAAAACTACATCCACAAGCATTGAAATACACCATGAAACACTCTTCTACAACTGTGTAAGCTCTTAAAATCTAAGGCAATATTTAAAACTGCATGCAGTATGCCAGGCACATGCTGAAACAATCTCTTGCATTTATTCTGACTCATAGTGACATACCCTGAAACACTCTCCTACACTAATACAGGCTGTTAAGACACATACTGAAACACTCTCCTGCATTCATACAAACTCTTACTAACATAATAATAATAATAATGAGGACTTGGCATAGCACCTAATCTTTAGAAGCTCTAAGCACTTTACAATATTAGACAACACCTATAAGATAAAAAAACAATGATATGATTACAAAAACAAACATTAAAAAAACATGGTGAGAATATTTAAGGTAGGAAACATTATTATGTCTTTAAGTTTGTTCTTGGAGTTGAAATGAGTTTTGAGAGCCCTCTTGAATGTGATCACTTTGTCTTCTACACTACTACAGGCTGTTAAAACAAAAAATTGAAACAAACTACTGCATTAATACAGACTCTTACTGACATGTACTGTAACACTCACCTACAGTAATACAGGCTGTTAAAACATACTGAAACACTCTCTTGCATTCATACAGACTCTTACTGATATATAGTGAGGCATGTCTACACTAATACAGGCTGTTAAAACACATGCTGAAACACACTACTGCATTCATACAGACTCTTACTGATATATAGTGAGGCATGTCTACACTAATACAGGCTGTTAAAACACATGCTGAAACACACTACTGCATTAATACAGACTCTTACTGATATATAGTGAGACACGTCTACACTAATACAGGCTGTTAAAACACATACTGAAACTCTCTTGCATTCATACAGACTCTTACTGATATATAGTGAGGCACGTCTACACTAATACAGGCTGTTAAAACACATGCTGAAACACACTACTGCATTAATACAGACTCTTACTGATATATGGTGAGACAAGTCTACACTAATACAGGCTGTTAAAACACATGCTGAAACACACTACTGCATTAATACAGACTCTTACTGATATATAGTGAGACAAGTCTACACTAATACAGTCTGTTAAAAAACATGCTGAAACACACTACTGCATTAATACAGGCTTACTGATATATAGTGAGACACGTCTACACTAATACAGGCTGTTAAAACACATGCTGAAGCACTCTTGCATTAATACAGACTCTTACTGATATATAGTGAGACAAGTCTACCCTAATACAGGCTGTTAAAACACATGCTGAAGCACACTACTGCATTAATACAGACTCTTACTGATATATAGTGAGACACGTCTACACTAATACAGGCTGTTAAAACACATGCTGAAACACACTACTGCATTAATACAGACTCTTACTGATATATAGTGAGACAAGTCTACACTAATACAGGCTGTTAAAACACATGCTGAAACACACTTCTGCATTAATACAGACTTACTGATATATAGTGAGACACATCTACACTAATACAGGCTGTTAAAACACATGCTGAAACACACTACTGCATTAATACAGACTCTTACTGATATATAGTGAGACAAGTCTACACTAATACAGGCTGTTAAAACACATGCTGAAACACACTACTGCATTAATACAGACTTACTGATATATAGTGAGACACGTCTACACTAATACAGGCTGTTAAAACACATGCTGAAACACACTACTGCATTAATACAGACTCTTACTGATATATAGTGAGACAAGTCTACACTAATACAGGCTGTTAAAACACATGCTGAAACACACTACTGCATTAATACAGACTCTTACTGATATATAGTGAGACACGTCTACACTAATACAGGCTGTTAAAACACATGCTGAAACACAATACTGCATTAATACAGACTCTTACTGATATATAGTGAGACAAGTCTACACTAATACAGGCTGTTAAAACACATGCTGAAACACACTACTGCATTAATACAGACTTACTGATATATAGTGAGACACATCTACACTAATACAGGCTGTTAAAACACATGCTGAAACACACTACTGCATTAATACAGACTTACTGATATATAGTGAGACACGTCTACACTAATAAAGAGGCTGTTAAAACACATGCTGAAACACTCTCTTGCATTAATACAGACTCTTACTGATATATAGTGAGACAAGTCTACACTAATACAGAGGCTGTTAAAACACATGCTGAAACACACTACTGCATTAATACAGACTCTTACTAATGTACTGAAACACTCTCCAACAGTAATACAGGCTGTTATACCTACCTCATACTTAGAACACAGATCAGGCTCTTGGGTGCAGTCCACTTTGGCAATCTTGATTTCCTCCATATGAGCATACTTTTTTAAGTTTTACCAAGCTCATCCCAAGTTGGAGCAAGCCTTTTACAGTGACCACACCTGATAATTCAACAAAACAATCTCTGAGTAGCTGACATCTTTGATATCATGCATTTAAGTAATGAGAAATTTTTTATACATTCCTACATAAGAAACTGCCCATGTGTGTCCTTGAGTCCATAGTCTTATGCAACTCTTGCATTATTCAAGATTTCAAACCCTGTGATACAACTGAGATGGAGTCTATAAATGTAAGGAATGGTTTTAGAATTCTAATACATTGCCTTGCAGTGTTGCTGGAGCTACACAGGTGGAAGTGGTTTAGCATAAATATAAAATAACTACCAATGAATGAGACTAATGTGCCTGCAAATTAGTGTGGTATGTGATTACTGCCACTAACATCAACCTATTGCAGATGTGGTGTTCACAAGGTTATCACAAGGGGTATAACGCTATGGTCCTTGGGTCTTAACTTTGAACTATTAAGGTTATCACCTTAACTGGGCACACAAAGACAAAGTCATATATCAACTAATATTGGCCCCCAAATTTAGTTTAAGCCCTAGGCAATTGATCCACGAGACAGAGATTTGGACAAACAACATAAGCATAGACGTGAGTGAAGCTTAATTTTCAAAACCAGTGCCTGATCACATTTCTATAACTATTTTACTATCTATATATACATATTTTTAACGGTGTTGTGTCTTTTATCTCAGTAATAAGATGCTCCGGTGGCCTAGTGGCTAGAGAATCCGTGGGTTAAGAGGTCTTCCTAGGATTTTAAAACTAGGAGTCCATGACTCCTACTTTGGTAAAAATAGGAGTCCCATCAGCAAAAGTTTCAGTCCCCATAAGCATATTAGGCATGCATGGTGGCTAACTGTCCAGATGAGAAGAACCAGTAGTTGTCACTGAGCTTAATTTACCAAATTCTTTACACCAATGACATATAGCTCTTTTTTGTCTATTAGAGTGAGACTGAATTTTGTCAATTCAAGGAAAGACCTTATTCCAAGCATCAAACACTTTCCTGCTCTTGGCTACTGTTCCATCCTAACTATCAGTTCTAGTAACTTCAGAAATCTTCTGAAACTCATAACAATCTTCGTCAATTTGCCATTTAACCCCAAAATATTTATCCAAATTTACAAATGGCATTCATTTTTGTCCAAGTCTCGGCATACCTATATTTCAAGGTTACATATCTGCATAGCTGCCAACCTTCCAGACTAGCAATTATGAAAATAGGGATAAAAATTAGTGAAAAATACCATGACAATAACTCCATCAACTCTGACAGTCAATACTACACTATATCAAGATCGCAATATAAAACTGAAAACACTACATATATGCAGATATATATCTGCATTTGTTTTTATTATGGTATTCATAAACTTTACTTGTTGTTGTTGTTGTAGGGTTTAACGCCATTTTTCAGCACAAGATAGGCCATACATGGCGGCCAGTATAACTGGTGGAGGAAGAACCCTGGAAAACCCAGCGAAGAACCACCGACCCACGAGAAGCTACTGGCAGCTTTCCCACGTACCCACGCTAGCCGAGCCTTGGACTCGAACCCACGCAGACAGAGGTGAGATGGCAGTGATCCGGAACGGTCAGCACTTTAGACCACTCGGCCACTCGGGGCCCCAACTTCACTTGTTCTTGTGGTTATTTATCAAGACATGATATTGTGGCAGACTTGAACTTCCTCAATTGCTTGATCGTAAATTTGTTCTCAAAACAGGCCAGGCTTCTTGCCTGTTGGTTGATCTTTGTGACTAAAATTGCTGACAAACTTTCTGCACCTAAGGAGGCCCTAAAGTGTCTTATTTTTCCTCACAAGAGAAAATACTCTTTCACCGTCACTGTTGCTGTGAGGAATGCACAGGAGCTGCAGTACTTTTGGTTCTTCCACAGGAAAATTTGAAAGCGATCTTAGAGTCCGGGAACATTTGTCGGAACAAATGTTTAGGATGGTCTCCAGCTGATAAAGGTAGATTGTGTTCAACAAGAAAACTCACAAATAATGCTTCAGCGTTGGTAGTTTGCAGGTCTCCCATCGATGGCTCAAAATATTCCAGAGTTGAAATCTGCAAATTATTAATTTTTGCAACTTCTACGTGTTTTTTGCAACCGATGTGCTTCCTCGCATCGTCTCTGCCACCATGCCCAATACTAAAATTTGTGGCACACTGTGTGCAAAAAGCATGATGTATATCAATGTTTAATGGCAGAATGCACAGCCAATTTTTGGCACATTCCAAATTAAACTTCACTTTTTGAGCAATACATTTCTTTTTCATTGGTGGTGAAGCCCTTTTCAATATCTTACATGTGGCATCAAATGGTAATTCAAAGCAGTGTTGGTGACGCACGTGCGAAGCAAAATTCCGGTTAGGCCCCAGTTTCTCTCAAAAGCATTTGTAAAACTACTGTTAAACATTGATTAAAATAGGCTAAATTCTTGCTACTGGGCCAACTGTACCAATCGGCTGTAGTTCTACTAAAATAGCGACCAGCAGTACCGGACTGTTTCGGCAACTGCCAATATCAGACTAGCGCTTAACGGGAAATCGGTTATTTTATTAAAGATTTAAAATAATTGAGAATTGAAAAATTGGTGAATTTTTGCCTTGCGATGTGAATCCGTGAATCACTGAAAAAATCATGAAATTCACACCAAAAATCGTGAGGGTTGGCAGCTATGTATCTAGATACACTAGGAAAGGAACATAATAATGACAGCTAAGTTTGTTCATTTGATGTACTCTTATAATGATCACATGTACATATCTGGTTCTTTCTGCCTCTGAATTCAGTCATTGTAAATATCAGCACATTTTCCCACCTCTCAGCAACTAGTCGAAGGCTTTAAACTTGCCACCCAGCTATTGCGTCATGTTCTTTTGATGTACTCTTATAATGACAACATGTATATCTATCTAAGGGCCTTTCAGCCACTGAATTCTGTCATAAATATCAGTACAACTAAAGTTTTCAATTGATCAACACATTTTCCCACTCAGCAGGTGGTCGAAGCAGGACTGGTAACCTTTTGAATTTGCCCTCAGCTATTGCATGCATAGAGAGAACTCCTGATTAAGTGATTTTCTACGTCCCAGACATTTTTTTGGCATCAAACACATGTGATTAAGCATTTCTGAGACCTCAGGGGCTCAAACTCCGACTGAGTCATATCAAAGACTTACAAGAATGGTACTAACAGCTGCCTTGCTAGGCACTCAGCAAATAAAGGTTAGTGTTCAGACTCAGCCTGGTTTAAGATAGGACATCATGCTACATTTTTTGCAGCATGATGTCCCAGTGCTAGACATTTCTCGAAACTGCCATACTGCACACATCGTAACTCTATGACTGAAAAATTGTTAAAGCTACGTTAAAAGTCCAAATCACACACACACACACACACACACACACACACACACACACTATTTCAATAATATGTAGTATTATTAAATTACACTGCATGGAGTCTCTGTCTCAGTTACATGTACCATCACTTACTTACACTGATAGTGTCTCTGTTTCAGTAATATGTACCATCATTTAATTACAGTACATTTTGTCTCCATCTCAGTAATATGTACCAATACTTAATTATACTGTATTGAGGTTTTCTCTCAAAAACATGCCATCATTTAATTGCACTGTGTGGAGTCTCCATCTCTGAAATAGGTATGATTATTTAATTACACTATCACTATATTTTCTTAAATAACCTACATGAAACAGTGGGGAATATTTGTGGCCATGTAAAAATGATATGTCCCTGCATGAACCTGGGTATCCAAGAAACAAAGTATAGTTACTTATAAATATACAGCTGAACTTTATGATTGTTACAAAGATAATAAAAGAAAACAGGAATTTGATATAAAGTCAAAAAATTCACCATGGAGCAAAAAACTTGATAAATGTAAGATCCTCAGATATGATTTCATCAAAATTATCTTTATTCAAGGACAACACAGTCTGAAAAATACAAATAGTGTACATACAGTACTCCCTTGCTATAATGCCATTTAATCACATGTACTCCCTCACTATAATGCCATTTAATCATACATTATTTCCCTACTATAATGCTATTTAATCATACAACACTTCCTTACAGTGGGGCACTTGGTGGCTGAATGGTCTACAGCAGGGGTTGGCAACCTATTTTACTTAGTGTGACATTTTTTTCTGGATTAATTACAAAATGAATGGCACATGCAACCAGTAAGAGAGTAACACTGTTAAAATCAAGATTTTTGGCTTCTCTTCATGTGCTACACAAAACCTCTTGAAATGCCACCTTGTGGCATGTGTGCTATAGGCTTCCAACCACTGGTCTACAGTATTTGACTTTACTGATCACTGCCAGCTCATCTCTTTCTGCGTGGGTTCATGTCTCAGGTCAACCAATGTGGTTAAGTGAGAAAACTTGCTAGTATCTTTCCATAGGTCAGTGGTTCTCACAAGAGTTTTTCTGGGGTCATCCTCCACATATTATACTAAGCCACCATGTATAGTTTATACAATACGTAGGAATGGTGTTAAACCCAAAACAAGAACAATCATACAGTACACCCTCGATATAATCCCATTCATGAGAACCATGAAAGTGGACCACATTTTAGGTGGATACTGTAAGTTACATTCTTACTAACTGCCATTTAATCACACAATATTCCTTCACTATAATCCTGTTCTGGAGATAAGTAAATGTGAATCAACTTATCAATATGGTTGATATCATTCTTACTGGCTTACATTTCATCATACAGCATTCTTACTGGCTTACATTTCATCATACTGCATTCTTACTGGCTGCCATTTCATCATACAGTATTCTTACAGGCTGCCATTTCATCATACAGTATTCTCACTGGCTGCCATTTCATCATACAGTATTCTTACTGGCTGCCATTTCATCATGCAGTATTCTTACTGGCTGCCATTTTATCATACAGTATTTTTACTGGCTGCCATTTTATCATACAGTATTCTCACAAGGTTACCATTTCATCATACAGTATTCTTACTGGCTGCTATTTCATCATACAGTATTCTCACCGGCTGCCATTTCATCATACAGCATTCTTACAGGCTGCCATTTCATCATACAGTATTCTTACTAGCTGCCATTTCATCATACAGTATTCTCACAAGGTTACCATTTCATCATACAGTATTCTTACTGGCTGCCATTTCATCATACAGTATTCTCACTGGCTGCCATTTCATCATACAGTATTCTTACTGGCTAGCATTTCATCATATAATATTCTTACTGGCTAGCAATTCATCATACAGCATTCTTACTGGCTGCCCTTTCATCACACAGTATTCTCACAAGGTTGCCATTTCATCATAGAGTATTCTTACTGGCTAGCATTTCATCATACAGTATTCTTACTGGCTGCCATTTCCTCATACAGTATTCTCACAAGGTTACCATTTCATCATAGAGACCGCTCCGGTGGCCTAGTGGTTAGAGCGTCTGCCTCAGATGCGGGAGGTCATGGGTTCGATCCCAGACTGAGTCATACCAGAGACTTACAAAAATGGTACTAACAGCTGCCTCGCTTGGCGCTAAGCATTAAGAGGTTAGTGTTAGGACTGGTCGGCCCGGTGTCAGGATAATGTGACTGGGTGGGACATCATGCTACATGTCTGTGTCTGTGGCATGATGCCCCAGTGCTAGACATCACTATAAACTGCCACACTGCAGACATCGTAGCGATATGACTGAAAAATTGTTAAAGCTACGTTAAAAATCCAAATTAAATCACATCATCATAAAGTATTCTTACTGGTTAGCATTTCATCATGCAGTATTCTTACTGGCTGCCATTTCATCATACAGTATTCTCACAAGGTTACCATTTTATCATACAGTATTCTTACTGGCTAGCATTTCATCATACAGTATTTTTACAGGTTGCCATTTCATCATACAGTATTCTCACAAGGTTACCATTTTATCATACAGCATTTTTACTGGCTGCCATTTCATCATGCAGTATTCTCACAAGGTTCCATTTCATTATAAAGTATTCTTACAGGCTGCCATTTCATCATACAGTATTCTTACAGGCTGCCACTTCATCATACGGTACACTCTTATCCTGTCCTAAATGCAGACCATCATATAGGTCATTTTGTTCAAATTACTTTTAACTACATGTCTACCTTATGAATGGCCCTTCTATAAAACAACGTCTAATTTGCATCCTGAAAACAGATTTCCAAATAACATTTCGCATTTACATTCTATGCATCCATGTGATTTTCAAAGCATGCATAAAAATACACAATCGCCATCCTCAAGTACCCCCCTTTTCAAAACTTCATACGAGTCCCATGTTAATTTTAAAAATAGTCTGCAAGTTAGACAAGTATTTCTATGTAGGGTTCAGTATAGTTCAGTAACTGATTTAATGTTGGGATCACTAATGTTTTTGATTACTGTCATTGTACTTGACTCAAGTTATTTTTCATTTTCTGACTGATCCTATAATTCAAATTTGTCTTCTGTCCTACAAATTTTTACATTTTGCATAATCTTTCCCAAAAAATCTTCTGAACCTATCCAAATCACTTAAGCTTTATATAAATTAATATTTAGACCAAATATGCTAAGATTTATAACTCGATGGTAACATCGAATCCTCAAAATGAAGCGCAAAGCTTCATGACAGAGGCACATGTATGAATACTTATGTTACTGTAGTTATTGTAAATTTCATAATACTTATTTGTACGAAACCATACCTGCTTCGTTTAATTTTAATTACCAAATACTGTTACAATTACGTGGGAGACATGATCATAGTTATTGATTCCATGCTGTTTCTACCAGCTTTCAAAACCCAGTGCATAACCATTTTATACCACGTATCCAAGGCTGAATGTTCTGGTAGATGAGTTTGAACCCTTGACGATTATAATCAATAATGACAAAATTAAAAGAAAGCTTTAAATGATTATATAAGCGACTGAATTAATACGTGTACTTTCATGAAGATAGGTCAGGACAATAAATATGTGGTAACCACACACACACACACACACACACACACACACACACACATATATATATATATATATATATATATATATATATATATATATATATATATATATATATATATATAAACAAAGGTTTTAATATATGTTATGCTTAAACGTGTTCTAGAAGAAGAAGAAAAAAGTCATCATTTTCATAAAACCCTTGATCTCTCAAATGATTATGGTATGCAGTCTGACATAGTACTAAATCCGATTCACATATGCATTCATACATTCAAATACAATCGCGCCTCTTTCGATAATAATTAACATTGAGATGGTGGAAATGGTAACTTAGGCCCTCTTTGATGCAGCAATACAATTGTAAGGATATATTTATCAGAACCGTAAGTGCACAATATATAATAGTTTCATTTTCTTTTTTCCAGCCTTCCATGGCGATTAATGATCAAACGAAATAGACAAATCTAGTAATTTATTTTTTAAAACTTCAAATAAAATGTTCGAGATTTTTGTTTGCCTTGATCACATCTGTAAGTCACGGAGCTTTAACTCGTAAAATATTTTAACAAGCACCTGGATTTCTTAGCTTGAGTGGGCTCTAACAAATTTTCAGGTGGCTCCGAGTGGCCGAGTCGTCTAAAGCGCTCTCCGTTACGGATCATTGCGATCTCACCTCTGTCTGCGTGGGTTCGAGTCTAGGATTCAGCTAACGTGGGTATGTGAGAAAGCTTGCCAGTAGCTTCTCGTGGGTCGGTGGTTCTTCCCGGGCTTTTCCCGGGTTCTTCCTCCACCATTAATACTGTCCGCCATGCATAGCCTATCGTGTGCTGAAATATGGCGTTAAACCCCACAAACAACAAATTTTCAGTTATAATTTGTACAACATCTAATGTCATTGCATTATACAAATTTATAGAAACATTTAATTAGTACCAGAAAGAACAGTTTTGCTCGTAAGTTAGCTTGATTTCTGAATTCCATAAAAATCTAATTGCCAACCCGTGATGCCTTCTGTAAATACATTAAAAAAAATTAAAAAATATTTAGGAAAATAAATGCAAAATAAAACATCCTTTACAAGGAATATAATTGCTAAAATACTGCTAAATGGCAGAGATTGCCACCATTCAACCCGGAACAGCTGAACATCCATATATTTCTGTGTCAACATTCCATCTCTTCATCAATTTTACATCAATGCAAATTTACAACCTTCAGTGTAAATACTAGTGACATTTAATCCCGAAACTATTGATAAAAAGTCTGTTCTACGAGGTGGAGTTTACGTACGTCCATTATCTGTGTCTTCTTCCTAAATGGAATGATTGTGTCCAGATGTCTGCACCGGAACATACACATCCATAGAAATGTTGAAATCATTGCTTTTCAATAACATTTTCCACAAGCTGCGATATAGTTTTGCACAGTTATATTTGTGTTTTAATCAGCTTAATTGCAGCAACATTTGGCTCTGACACTGATTCATTATGACACTATTATTAAAATTAAAAATTAAATTAAATTCCTATTAAACATGAATGAATTCTCATGGCATTTGTATATTTTCAAGGTTACAGAGTGACAATGTTTCTGTTTAATATATCTATCAATCAACAATAATTGCAGTTGCATCGGTTGACAAACATATTCGTTAGAACACAGTTAGAACACCAAACACATATTACAACCCCAAACACATATTACAACATGAAACACATATTACAACATCAAACACATATTAGAACATAACTATTAGAACAACAAACACATATTAGGACAACAAACATATATCAGAGCATCAAACACATATTAGAACATCAATACTAGAATACCAAACACATATTAGAACATCAATACTAGAATACCAAACACATATTAGAACATCAATACTAGAACATCAAACACATATTAGAACACCAATACTAGAACATCAAACACATATTAGAACATCAATACTAGAATACCAAACACATATTAGAACACCAATACTAGAATACCAAACACATATTAGAACACCAATACTAGAACATCAAACACATATTAGAACATCAATACTAGAACACCAAAAACATATTAGAACACCAAACACATATTAGAACACCAAACACAGTATAACACCAAGCACATATTAGAAAAACAAACACATATTGGAACATCAAGCATAAATTAGAACACCAAACATATATTACAACATCAAACACATATTAGAACACCAAACACATATTACAACATCCAACACATAGTAGAACACCAAACACATATTACAACATCAAACACATATTAGAACACCAAACACATATTACAATATCAAACGCATATTAGAACACCAAACACATATTAGAACACCAAACACATATTGCAACACCAAACACATATTAGAATACCAAACACATATTTTAACACCAAGCACATATTAGAACACCAAACACATATTGCAACATCGAACACATATTAGAACACCAAACACATGCTGGAACATCAATCATATATTAGAACACGAAACATATATTACAACATCAACATTAGAACACCAAACACATATTACATCATCAATATGAGAACACCAAACATATATCAGAGCATCAAAGACATAGTAGAACATCAATACTACAACATCAAACACATATTATAACACCAAACACATTATCACACCAAACACATTTATCAAACACATATTAGAACACCAAACACATATTAGAACGTCAAACATATATTTGAACACCAAGCACATATTAGAACATCAAACACATATTATAACACCAAAAACATATTAGAACATCAAACACATATTGCAACGTCAGACACATATTGCAACATCAAACACATATTTTAACATCAATACTAGAACACCAAACATATATTAGAACACCAAACACATATTAGAACACCAAACATATATTAGAACACAAACACAAGTTAAACATCAAACACATATTGGAACATCAATATTAGAACACCAAACACATATTAGAACGTCAACATATATTAGAACACCAAGCACATATTACAACATCAAACATATATTAGAACACCACACACATATTTTAACACCAAACACATATTAGAATACCAAACACATATTAGAACATCAAACACATATTAGAACACCAAAGACATATTAGAACACCAGACACATATTCGAACATCAAACACATATTAGAACGTCAAAGTCAGATAATTTTCAAAACTTCAAACTATTATTTAGTTTGTTAACCATTTGTTTATTATATAGCATGATGTCCCACCCAGTCGCATTATCCTGACATCAGGCTGACCAGTCCTAACACTAACTTCTTAATACTGAGCGCCAAGCGAGGCAACTGTACTATTTTTGTAAGTCTTCGGTATGACTCGGCTGGGGATCAAACCCACGACCCAAGCATCCGGGGCGGACCTTCTAACTACTTGGCGACCGGACCGGTCCTGACGAGAAAGCGATGGGCCAAGGCCATAAAAATCGCACTTCCATCTGCCACTCAAATTTTGTGATCTTGTCATTTACGATCAAATGCAAAACAGATGATGCAATTGACAAGACAGATAGAGACATGATTTTGATTAAGCTCTCTGGAGATAACGGACTTGCAAATGCCGAAGACGGCATCTATTTTAACGTTATGACGGAAGAAAACAAAATTACAGAAGTTTCTGATAAATTTCGAAATCATTTCGATCAAAGATCAAATTAAATTAAAGGTCAACGAACCCTATCGAGAGGGACGTATTGAAGATGTATGGTCTAAAAATAACTGTGAATCTGTCAATCATGTGTTGAAACAGATAGGAAACTGGAAATAGAGATTTACTGGACTTTATATATGACATGAATGAAATGGACATACGCTCAGTTTAAAGCACTACGTAGGGCTGTCGTAAATACCGGACAATATAGAATAGCAGACAATCACATACATTTCCTATTTAAAGTAGTGTGGGCAGCCAAAACAAATGCTGAACGTGAAAAATATTATGCAAAGTTTCGACAATTCAACCAAAAAGATCCGAAAATGGCGATTTCATCTGACGGGGCAACTACAATTGTGGCACCTAAGAGCAGGGGAAAGAAACCCTTGGAAAAGGACAGTGAACGAACGAACACGAACGGCAAAACGTACAAAAAAAAAAAAAAAAAAAAGACTGACGCTGACACAGACAGGTGCACTGACACCGACGAAGAATTAAGGTCTAAATTTGATATTAAATTTCAACTATTAATATTGTTTTTATGTTAATACATTAGTAGCCTAGTATCGTTTAGCTGTATTCCTTCACAATTTAGAGTTGGGATACTAAAAAACAACAACACAAACGCCGATAATTCTGTGCAACAAGTTTTGCGTTTATTACATGCTTCTTCAGGCACAAAATGTTTTGAAAGAAACGGATGACGTCTTTATATTGTAAAATAACAATCACGTCATTTACGTAAAGTCATAAATTATACGCATCATCATAACAATTGTATATATGTGACAGGATCGAAAAGATATATAAGTCTCTGATGAAACCTGAATCAGTAAAATAATAAAATACAGACAAACAGTATTATACAATTATATTTTTATAAAGGATATAGTGCCTTGGTATTAAGGCTATTAGGATACAAAGCATCTATCTTATGAATCCAATAAGTTTCTTTTATGAATCTATTCGTGTCTCCATACACAATATCTATTGGCATGAAAGAAAAATCGAATAGAGAGTGATTATTGGCATTAAATTGTATTGAAATATTAGAGGAAAACGGAGGATCTCTATAGAAAAAAATAATTATGAAAGCGATTATTATTCGTTATCTTAGAAACTTGTTGAAGTGCTTGTCCAACATATTGCATGCTGCATTTTTTACAAGTTATCAAATAAATCATATCAGTTGATACGCAGTTAGTGTTATAATGTAGAGAAAATATTTCTTTTTTTTCGGGGTTATAAAAAGAAGTACTTTCTTATATTTGCACATTGAGTCCACCGATGTCTGATATATTTAGATGATAAAACATATCTTTTTTATTGTCTGTCTGTTTAGTTATAATTAAAAGTTTTTGGGTCTTCTATAAGCAAGGATTTATTTATTTTTGTAAAGTGTTTTTACGCTGTTTTTATTTGACAAATTTAGGAGATTCCAATATTTATTAATTATAAGGCCTATATTAGGTAATGAACGATTATATTGTATTGTGAAAGGAATTATATTTTTCTCTATTGTACATTTTGTTGTGTTTGAAGCTTCATGTTGAGTAAGATTGCGGGCTTTGTTCAGCGCAGAATCAGTTATATGTGTAGGATAATTTCCATTCAGAAAATATGTTTTTAATTCATTCAATGAATATTGTAATTGACAATTATCCGACATAATGCGACTGCATCTTTTGGCCTGGCTATATGGTATACCGTTTTTACATGACATGGGATGACATGAAGAATATTCCACATATTGGTGAATATCAGTTTCTTGACATGAATATTGTAATTGACAATTATCCGACATAATGCGACTGCATCTTTTGGCCCGGCTGTATGGTATACCGTTTTTACATGACATGGGATGACATGAAGAATATCCCACATATTGGTGAATATCAGTTTCTTCACATGAATATTGTAATTGACAATTATCCGACATAATGCGACTGCATCTTTTGGCCAGGCTATATGGTATACCGTTTTTACATGACATGAAGAATATTCCACATGTTGGTGAATATCAGTTTCTTGACATGAATATTTGTAGAGATAGTGTTATCAATATTTGTTTCTAAAATTGAAAATGAAACTTGCGTACTAGGTGCAATGTAAGTAAATTTAATCTTTGGGTGAAAATGATTTAGGCAATCAATGAATTTTGTTCAGTTCTTCTGATGAATGATTTCAAATCATAAAAATGTCATCTAAAAATCTAAACCAAACAAATGGATTAAACTTTTCGTTTTAAAGAAAATCTTGTTCTAATTTACCCAAGAAAAGGGAAGCGTATGAAGGAGCCATATTACTCCCCTTTGCCGTACCAATTATTTGGATGTAATTCGTATTATTAAACTGGACAAAATTATTTTCCAATATAATTTTTATTAATTTACAAATATACTTACTAGAAAATATTTGCACGCTTCAATACCATCTGCATGCTGAATGTTGTTATACAGTAATGTTACATCTAATGATAACATGATTGAGTTATCAGATAGCTGTTGAATAGACTTCAACTTTTTAATGAAATCAGTAGTATCTTTAATCTACAAAAGAATCGATTTAATTAAGGGTTTTTTTTTTGTTTTGTTATCTTATAGGTGTTGTCTAATGTTGTTAAGCGCTTAGAGCTTCTAAAGATTAGGCGCTATACAAAGTACTCATTATTATTATTATTATTATTATTATTATTATTAAAGGTTTCAAATACTATCAATAAATTTGGATAGGTTTTCAGTATATGAATTATAACCTGATATAATGGGTCGTCCTGAATAACTTAAATGTAAATTATGGTCAGGATTTTTATGAGTTTTGGGTAATATGTAGAACTGAGATGTGCTTATTTTAAGACTTAAAGTATGAATTTCCTTATGTACGAATTAACTTTTTTTTAGCAATCACATTAATGGATGTAGAAATTTTCAATTTAATTTCTATTTGGTTAAAATGTTTGTAGCATTTTTTATCATTTAATTGACATTCAATTTCTTTAACATAATCATCTTGATTCATAGTAATAATGGTATTTGATTTATCAGCCTTTTTAATCACAATACTGCCTTGACTCATTAGATTATATAAAGACTTAATTTCGTCCTTATAAATATTACCATAATATCCCAATTGATGATTCCCATTTAATATCTCTTTTATGATTTCGTCAATATTATATTCTAACTAGGTATCACGTCCACTTGGTGCTGTAAAAGATGATTTATCTGTGGTGAAATAACCAATTTTTCTTTAGAATGAAAAGAATCCGATTTACCATCTGAATTATTGTACGCTTTATAAAAAAAAAATTATTCTTTTGATTTTATGCCTCCAGAAAATTCAAACTTTCTTCAGCTAATTTAATTCTATTGTGATATTTTGGTTTGGGACCACATTTTAGCCCTTTGCCTAACAGTATGTAGTCATTATCAGTTAATCTCTTACTTAAGAGGGTCAACACGGTTTCTTTACCTTCTTAATTTGTTTTCTTAGATTTGTTACCTTCCTATTTTATAATTTGATTTGTTGTATATACTGTTCTTATATATTCATTCTTTTCTTAAACTCTGAAATACTGAGCACTAAAATACAAATCTGATTATTTTATAAGACGTGTTTTCATTCACTCACAATCAGTGTTGTTAAAAAAAAGAACAGCTTATGAGTACTATTACAACCAACAACAAAAAATCACAATATACCAATTTACACAATGCGACTATTAGCTGCAACTCGATTCACCGGGATATCTTACATACAAAGTTCAATGTTTGTGATTAACTTTGTAGTGTAATTTTAGTACTAATACATTTGCAGTACATACGAATTATTGTCCCTGAATAATCACCCCTCCCACAGCAAAGTATCAATAGCAGAAGGGAAAAAATTACAAATAACCAATATCATTATAAAATTAATTGAAATTGATGGAAATAAAAGTATAACGAGCTATAAAAGTAAGTAGAATTAGTGTTTCAACCTTTGTTCCGGTATTATCTATGTTTTGCTCCGGCATTTTAGTTTATTCCGGTTAGTATTATCTATGTTTCGCTCCGGCATTTTAGTTTATTCTGGTTAATTTTACTTGGTTCCGGTAATTAGTCTGACCTTATATTATTATTCCGGTTAATTTTAATTTGTTCCGGTAATTAGTCTGACTCCATCTGAAGAGATATCCTGGTCCGAGTTTCCTCTGACCCTTGCTACCTCATTTTTTGATATTTGGACATTTATGTTGGGGTGTAGGGTCAGAGCGCATTCCATATCGAAAAGTTGGAATTCGCCGACCCTGCACCCTACTCGGACTAGATATACCCTTGTCGAATACCCACAGGCACTTGATTCGGGATGTGTACACTCACCATATAACACAAGGTAACTAACTCTCGCCAGTCACAACCTTACACAGTGCAACTAGTAGTTGCAACTCGATTCACCAGGATATCCTACTTACAGAATTCAATGTTTGTGATTAACATATCATAATATAGTGTAGCGTAATTTTAGTGCTAATACATTTATGGTACATAAGAGTTATTGCCCCTGGATAATCACCCCTCCCACAGCAAATTATCAATAGTATAGGGGAAAAATAAAATTAAAAAAATAACCAATATGAGTTTAAAATTAATTGAAATTGATTGAAATAATAGTGTAACAAGCTATACAAATAAGTAGAATTAGTGTTTTGACCTTTGTTCCGGTATTATCTATTTTCTTTTTTGCTCTGGTGTTTTAGTTTGTTCCGGTTAATTTAATTTGTTCCGGTAATTAGTCTGTCCCTATCTGAAGAGATAGCCTTGTGAAATACCGTACAGTTGTGAAGGGTACATGAAATTGATTAAACAGAGCTCAGATTTGTCAACACACTTGAAGATGGATACTGGTGTCAAACTTATAAAATGCGAAATATGCGGGAAATTGTTTAGCCGGAGATTTAATTTGTTATCACACTTGAAGATACACTCTGTTGAAAAGCCATTCAAATGTGAAATATGTGGAGCACTGTTTAAACGGGGTTCTAACTTGTCAGCACATTTGAAAATACACACTGGTGACAAACCTTTCAAATGTGGAATATGTGGGAAATTGTTTCGCCAGAGGCCTCATTTGACAAGACACATGATGATACACACTGGTGACAAATCATTCAGATGTGAAGTATGTGGGAATTGTTTTGCTCAAAGTTCAGATTTGACAAAACACTTGAAGATACACACTGGGGATAAACCCTTCACTTGTTCCATGTGTGGGAAATTGTTTAGTCAGAGCTCTAGTTTGTCAAGACACTTAAAGGTACATACTGGCGACAAACCCTACTCGTGTGAAATATGTGGGAAAATGTTTAGACGGAGTACTCATTTGTCAACACACTTGACGATACATACTGGAGACAAACCATTCAGTTGTGAAATGTGTGGAAAATTGTTTAACCAGAGGTCCCATTTGTCAAGACACCTTAACATGCACACTGGTGAAAAATCCTTTAAATGTGAAGTGTGTGGGAAATTGTTTAGCCAGGGCTCCAATTTGAAGGAACATTTGAAGATCCACACTGGTGAGAAACCTTTCAAATGTGAAACCTGTGGGAAATTATTTAGCCAGAACTCTAGTTTGTCTTCACATTTGAACATACACACTGGTGATAATACCTTCATGGTTTAAATATACACACTGGTGATAATACCTTCATGGTTTGAATATACACACTGGTGATTATACCTTCATGGTTGAATATACACACTGGTGATAATGCCTTCATGGTTTGAATATACACACTGGTGATAATGCCTTCATGGTTTGAATATACACACTGGTGATAATGCCTTCATGGTTTGAATATACACACTGGTGATAATGCCTTCATGGTTTGAATATACACACTGGTGATAATGCCTTCATGGTTTGAATATACACACTGGTGATAATGCCTTCATGGTTTGAATATACACACTGGTGATAATGCCTTCATGGTTTGAATATACACACTGGTGATAATACCTTCATGGTTTGAAAATACACACTGGTGATAATACTTTCATGGTTACATTCTAGTCAGAAGGTTCATAGCTTTGAATGTTTTATGATATAGAAGAAAGGATCACTGTTTCAGAGTCATCATTGACTGGCACAGTGGTCCAAATGTGTTAGTTTGAACACTGACTGGTCAGGATGAAGCATTCATTGCTTTGAAGGCAATTTTAAATCCAATGTTACATGAACTGTGAGAATGGGAAACACCATACTTAATAACATTTTATCCAATTTTCAGCAGTTTTCTGCTGTCTGTAAAAAATAAACAGTACTTTTCAATTAAATATAATTACTTATCACCAACATTTTTTGAATCCTGTTGTCTTTTTTTGCATGACCCTGTTACCTATCAGTGTGTTTATTTGTTTATAACTGACCCCAAATTGTATGCTGAGTTGTTTTAACATTATATAGACTGTTTTAGTCAAATACACATGCTGTAACTGTTTTAATTTTAGTGTTTATACTCAGATTGGACATCCAGTCAAGAAATGTTGTAGGACCATTTTTCAGAAGTTTTTCCTGACCAATAAATGTGTGCCCAGTGGGATGAACAGGGCCAACATTCAGGGGACATAGGACAACCAATTTTGGGAATCTTGTAATCCCATGATCTGTTGACAGATTACTTTATAGTACACGGAGTTATGGTTCCTTTTTCTGTTCATAACACCAAATATTCACCAGTGTTCAAAGAATGTTGTAGACACAGGCATTTGGTTGGTGACTTAAAAAATATTGCAAGTCCTGACTCAGACTTTACAAGCCAGGACTCCATTTTCTATATGCCCAAATTTGCCCCCTTTTATAATATTATTTTTAACATATTGTTGCAATTTCAAGACTTCAGATAGGAAAAATAAAAAACAATATTAAATTCATTTTTCTGTTTATTTGGATCTTATTATTAAGATTATTATTAATAATTGTCACATTTACATCAACATCTATTTATAGAGCCCATGAAATTTGTCTTTTGATCAGTCAGGTCACATAGGCAAAATTTGACAAAAAATATTCTGTGCAACAACCATGAATTAAAATTCACTTATGGTGCTTTTGGCTTAATTTTATATTGACTGATGAGGTTTTTACTTTTCTAGGGGGCCCTGAGTGGCTGAGTGGTCTGAAGCACTCTCTGTTAAAGATCACTGCCATCTCACCACTCTCTGCGTGGGTTCTAGTCTTAGATTCAGCCAATGTAGGTATGTGAGAAAGCATGCCAATAGCTTCTCTTGGGTTGGTGGTTCTTTCCGGGGTTTTCACGGGTTCTTCTTCCACCATTAATACTGGCCGCCATGTATAGCCTTTCATTTGCTGAAAAGTGGCATTAAATCCCACAACAACAACAACAACTACTTTTCTGGAAGAATTCAATAAGTTCCCATTCGTCGGGCTAGTCACATGAATAGGAAAATTCAATGTAAACTGAGTTGTAATGTGAAACATGTGGGACCTATTGTACTTCTTGTTTTTCTGTTGTAAGTCTGCAGACATATTTTTAGCTGTATTTAGATATTATTTGAGGAAAAGAATTTGTTAGGACTATTCAGTGGAAATAGAAATTGCACATTATTTGAACTCTAAAATTATTATGGAAGTGTAATTTATCATGGTTCTTGGATCACCATTACATTTTTGGTTTTGAAATTGCTTCTTTCTGTTACTTACTTTGTGACCATAGAGTCCTAACGAACAGTCAGTCTTTTATCTTTATCTCAGCTCTGCCAAAGGTCAGCTGATTTTTATCATCAAAGATTTAAAATTCACTGTGACCATATTTGATACTTTATTATGTGTACTACCTCAAACAATTCCTGTATTTGGCCTAAACGCAACAGGTTACAACAATAAAGTTATCAGTTAACAGCTTGACATGTATACATGCTTCCCTCAATCACTAATGTGGCCACACATCATTCCACCAGTTACAACAATTGATGGAACAGTTCTGGTATCCACTAGCCTGGTTCCAGCTTGTTTCTAGGACATAACATGGACATAAAACTTCAAAACGGTAATTTAGAATCATGTGTATGTTGAAGCCATGTGAGTACTAGTTATAGTAACCCATGCAATTAGCAGTTCCACATTCATAGATCACATGCATTGCTTTTATACATGAAGTTTACATCTTTTGATAGAGGTATGATAAGTAGAGATCTTCATAATGTTATGGGGCCTAGATTGTGATAAATATTAATAATTTACTTGTCTTCGAACATATCGAAAATGAATTCCCTCATTCATCAGTGGGTCTTAAATTTTCTTATCAAACTAGATCTTATTCTTGACAAACATGGTGGGCACCTGACTTAGAATATAAGAGGGGCCCCATATTGGCAGTTGGATTGTTTTAGCACTGTTCACAGTCATAGATAATTAAAAACATGAAAACATCGTATGAAAATGGCCATGACTGTCTCACTGTCTGCTTGTCTGTTTCTTTGATAATACTTTACAAGTGTGTATCATTATTTAATATGAGACAAAAAAATCTTAAATTTCATTTTGCTCTGTGAATAATCCCAGCTTTGAATTCACTGTCAAAACTTATGATTATTGACTCAGTTTTGTCTCATTAGATTTTCATTTTGAGTCGTGAGATAATGGCTCTTTAGATTTTCAGATATGTAGAACAAAGGTGCTAGGCATTAAGAGGATGGTGTTAGGACTGGTTGGCTTGGTGTCAGGATAATGTGACTGGGTGGGACATCATGCTACATGCCTGCAGCATGATACCCCAGTACTAGACATCACTATAAACTGCCACCACTACAGACATCATAGTGATACAACCTGAGAAATTGTTAAAGCTTCATTAAAAAATCCAAGTCAAAAACACACAATCACCCTAGTGTTTTTAATAAAATCAAATATAATGCATACTTTTCAATCAAGTACTATTATTCATTATAGTAGATTTATAGTGTGTATTTCATTGGGATTTTTAAAGTAGCATAAACAATTTGAGACCTATTGCTACATTGTCTGTAGTGGCTGTTTATAGTGATTTCTAGGACTGCAGAATCATGCCGCAGACCTGTGATATCATGACACACCTAGTTGCTTTATCCTGACAACAGTTCAACCAGTCCGAACACTAACCTCGTAATGCTGAACACCTAGCAAGGTAGCTGCAAGTTCCATTTCTAAAAGTCTTTGGTATGACTTGGCCAGGCTTCAAACCTACAACCTTGAGCATCCGACGTGGATGCTCTAACAACTTAGGTCACCGGAATGGTTTATGTCTGGATAGTGAAGCTATACTCTCTGTACAGTGCTTCCAAAGAATCAATCATTTTAGTGTCTTTTTACATCATGTATTTAAAATTATATTCTTGGAAAGGAGAAAGTGAATATTTGCATGTAAAACGGTGTTGCTATACAATACTGTTATATATATATATATATATATATATATATATATATATATATATATACAATGATAATAATAATGAGGTCTTTGTATAGCGCCTAATCTTTAGAAGCTCTATGTGCTTTACAACATTAGACAACATCTGTAACATAAAAAACTTAATATAATGATATGATTACAAATTAAAACACCATGAAATTAGAAAACATAAAAAACCATGCAGAGAATATTTAAAGTAGGAAACATTATTAGGTCTTTAAGTTTGTTCTAGCAGTCGCAATAAGTGAGTTTTGAGAGCACTCTTGAAAGGGATCACTGTGTCTTTGTGTCTAAGTTCAGTGGGCAATTCATTCCACGTTGCTGGGCCCTGGTATGCAAAAGAATGCTGTCCATATGACTTTGTTTTCATAGTGGGAATAATGAGTATACGATTGTCAGAAGAGGGGCGTAAGTATCTTGCTGGTGCATACACATGGTGAGGTTGGATAGGTATATTGGACAAGAGTCCGTCAGTGAAACTTAGCACAGAGAACAAATTTTGTGTTTGATTTTGGATTGAATGGATTGCCAGTGTAGGGTACAGAGTAGTGGGGAGGTGTGCTCTGATCATGGTACTCTAAGAATAATCTGAGCAGCTGTGTTTTGAAGTTTCTGGATTAGATATTGAGATGAACCAGACATAATTGAATTACAATAGTCCAGTCTTGAAAATACTAATGAACGCACAAGTGTTTTAGTGGCATCAACTGAAAGATATTTGCGAATGGAGCTGATGTGTCTCAGATCAAGATATGCAACCTTGCATATATGTTCATGACATGTTGGTGCAATGTGAGAGTACTGTCCAGAGTAACACCTAGGTGTCATACTGATTGTGGGAATTTAATCTTGGCATTGCTGATATTTATTGTTTGAGGTAAAGGATGTGAATGGGAAAGTCTTTGTGTTGTGATCAGCTTTAACTCAGTTATATCATCATTCATCTTCAGCTTGTCACATGTCATCCATGATTTCACATCAGAAATGCACCTCTCTACATCTTGGATGGTAGCATCAACTTCAACTGGGTGGCTAGATTTGTATATTTGGGTGTCATCAGCGTACAATTGGTGAGACACTGAATTATGATATATGACACTTGAGAGTGGCTGAGTGTACAGAATGAAGAGAACAGGTCCAAGAACCGACACCTGTGGAACACCACAACATAGATCAACTGGGATGGAGTGTATTCCATTTGCAGACACAATTTGTGTCCTGTTGACCAAGTAGGACTTGAACCCACAGTACGGCTGTATCATTAATGCTAAATACATGTTATAGACAGTGAAGTAA
This sequence comes from Sinohyriopsis cumingii, assembly GCA_028554795.2. NCBI lineage: Eukaryota > Metazoa > Mollusca > Bivalvia > Unionida > Unionidae > Sinohyriopsis > Sinohyriopsis cumingii. Next base: position 498,672 of record JAPYKE020000322.1, on the reverse strand, counting down.
TATATCATGGTCTGTTGTGTCAAATGCTGCAAACAAATCAAGGAGGGTGAGGACTGTAATCTTTCCACTATCCAAAAGCAGAGAGAATGTCATTAACTGGGCGGTAGTTCTTTAAATCGTTATGGTCTAGTGTTGGTTTCTTCAGCAGAGGCTTTATAATGGCAGTTTTGAAAAATGATGGGAATTCCCCTGATGAGAGAGAGGTATTAATAACATCAGTTAGTGAAGGCAATACTGGATCTAAACACTCAAGTAGCAGTGATGTCGGAATTGGATCAAGTTCACATGACTTTGGTGCACTCTTCATCAGGATTGTATGTACAAAATCCATGAGACAGGTTCAAATGCTGCTAATGGTTACCGCTCAAATTCTGTATCCCAAATGTATGGTGACGATGAGTCAATTGAAATTGTGGTGTCAAGCTTATCTCAAATGGTTTGTACTTTGTCACAGAAAAAATTTGCAAACATGTCCTAAAGATCAACTTGATAGAATGTAGTTGTAAGTCGTGTAGATTTGTTCCTTGACATTAGCTTGTTAGTAATCTCAAAGAGCTCTTTGCAGCTGGAACTTTCCATGATCTTAGTAGTAGTGGGCTGATTTTGCTGCATGGACTATATCTTTGTCATTCTTTGTAACGGCTTCATAGATTTACTTATGAATAGTGAGTCTGATAGAAAGCCAAAGCCTCTCAGCTTTACGGCGGTCTCTTTTAGCAGTGAGAAGCTCGTCCCTAACACTGCTATACCATGGAGAACCCTTTTGAATTGATACTCAGCACTTGGTAGCTAGGGCATGTTTGTCAAGCAATGAACACAGGCAGTTTTTGAGTTTTTCTGCTGTAGGAGGTAAGCAAGTTGTTAGGTTTGCTTGGATGTCATGCATTAGTTTGGTTCTATTTATCATACGGAGGTTTCTCTATGTAGCAGATAAAGGTGGAGGGTTAGGGACTGATACGTCAAGATGACATATATGATATAATGCAGAGGTGATCTGATGCTAGTTCATGGTATACCATGGAGGACCGTAGAATGTTATCATCAGGTTTATGAAGAATCCAGTCTAAAATGTGACTATATTTATATTATAATAATAATTATAATAACAATAATAATAATAATATTAACTAAGGTATTATAAAATTCACATCTGAAAGGGACAAATAAAAATGTCTTGTTTTCCAGCATTATTAAACTTTAAATGTCTTGTAATCTGTGAAACTCCTGTCACAAATACAATGAAATCAACAGTTTCACCCCCAAACAACAAACTTTACAAACTTCTTTCCTGTTATTAAATGAGAGGAAATAATAATAATAATAATAATAATAATCTTTAACTGCAATGTGCATAAGTTGCTATGTTTCGTTTATTTTTTTTACCAACACTACTTGTATGTACCTCACAACCATTCCTTATAGTTGTGAATATTTAATGGGAAATTAATTTTTTATGGAAAATGAAAGAAATAGGAAAATCATTAATAAGAGAGATGAAAAATAATGTTTCTTGAAGTTCTGATATTGTTTGAAATCTTGCATTACTTAATATTGAGAGTCATAATGTTTAAGTTGAAAGGTTAAAGTGACATATTGCCATGCTTCTTTTAGAAAGGTGGTAGTTGTCCTTCTGCATGTATGTCTGTCCCTTCGTTAGTAATGGAGTGTATCTCCTGTGCCATGATGCAGACAGGTAACTTAGGAATATGATTGATGGTACTCAAAGTGAATTCAAAATGTTAAATTATGACTTTTGGGATGGGACCAGTATCTTGGATGGCTACTGTTTTGAAAATGTCTAATTATTTTTAAGTATTATAGATGGAAATCTAAAGGATGGTTAGTGTCATCTTTAGAGTCAGGGCTATGGCATATAAACTATTCTTTTGGATTACAATTTGGTCTTGCTCAGGACTGGTCCCAGTAGCTATGCTTCCCCTTGGTCACAGCTTGGAAACTGTTAAATGATCAAATAAAGGTCTGAACATCATGAGACAGAACATGCATGCATACAGTGGTATCACTGGGGGTGGGGGTGCGGACTGCACTGGGTGACACCATCAGAGGTGCTGACACAAAAATGACTGTCTATAAAATAATTTGAATTTTTGTGCAGGAAGGGGGTCCATTGGGGGTGACACCATGAGTTAAAGCACATGAATGTCTATACATTTTTTGAATTTTTGTGCAGGAAGGAGGTCTGGGGGGCGGGGTCACCATGAGTTACTGCACTGGGTGACACCAACCTTAGTGACACAGCTGCATACATACATGCATGCATGCATGCATGCATGCATGCATACATACATACATACATTGTGGATATGAAAAGAGAAATACACTGTTATGTATATTTAATTTGCTCTGTGTGTGTGTGTGTGTGTGTATGTGATTTGGATTTCTAATGTAGCTCTAAAAAAGGTTTCAGTCATATCACTACATTGTCTGCAGTGTGTCAGTTTATTGTGATGTCTAGCACTGGTGCATCATGCTGCAGACATGTAGGATCATGTTCCATCCAGTTACATTATCCTGACACCAGAACAACAAGTCCTAACACTAACCTCTCATTGCTGAGTGCCAAGCGAGGCAGCTGTTAATACCAGTTTTGTAAATCTTTGGAATGACTCAGCCGGAGTTCGAACCCACGAACTTCCGCATCTGCTCTAACCCCTTAGGCCACTGGAGTGGTGTTGAGATATGTGTTACATGTTTAGGCTCGAATAAACAGAAAAACAGAAAAGTGAAAACAACAAGCTTTTTAAAATTTAACAAATAATTTATTTTCCTAGAAAATTCTATAAGTTAGGAACTTCTTCTTTTATATCAGTCTAAAAGTACTTCTAAATTACATGATTTACTTAAATATGTGATTTCTTTAAGTTTGCTAGAAACGTTTATTGAAACTTTTCGCTTTTGTCACTGGCAACAAATATAGCATTTCTGTCATTCCCTCCTAAAATTTATAACTTCCAGACCACTTCTTGACATTCATGAAACATTGTAAAGGAATTTTGGTTTTGTACTGCTGCTATGGTGGTAAACAAAGACCAAAAGCATTGTAGGTTGCAAACAATTTGAAATCTTTCAAGAAATGCAGTCGGTCATAATTCACAATGTAAAAAATGCAGTGCTTTTTGCCCCAAAGAGGTAACTTTTTTAAAAGCTTAATACCCTTTTCATTTTTGCGCACAAAAAGTTTTCCTTTATACCATTGTACTAGATAATGTCTAAATGTGTGATATGTACACAGCTTTTGACATAAACCATTTTCAGCCAAATTCTTAAGGTGGCAGGGTCCAGTTTTGTAAATTGGCCCCTGGCAAATTTCTTAACTTAAGGCTATGGTGTGACTTTTTTCAGCTATTATTGTTTACTATTTATAGATATGAATATATTTGTGAACTAGGTGTTTCGGGCTTGTGTTGTTCTTGAAATTGATGTCAGGCATGTACACTTTCCGTAGTTGCTCTGCAGTATGTTGATAGTGAAATACCAATAGTCGGCTAGGAAGAAGAGCTAGCCTCCCATAGCAGTAGACACGTGGGTTCAAGGCAACTAGAGTATCTCAAAAAACGGCTTGGATGACAACTATTCTGAATTGCATCAAACTATCTAGCAGACAATGTTTTCCAAATTTTCATCCAGGGAAAGAGCTTGCATTTGCACTGTGAGCACCACATGCTGTCAAAAATGGCCTTTGGATGTGAAAAATGCATGTATAAAATAGGGGTTGGGGTGCATAAACTTCTTCTGCTATGAACTGCCATTGACTTCTCTGGTCAAGTGAATACTATTCTTATGCTTTGTTTTAATATAGGTATCCAAAAATATGGACCTTTTTGACCTCACTTGTGTATTTGATTTTTTATGATTTTTTATACTAGGTTGTTGATTGCGGTATTAAATTTGTACATAAAAACTGGCTCCTGCCCCCTTACTTCTTAACCCATGTAGTCCCATCATGACCTTGACAACAACCAATCATTTTACTAATTCTGAATCCAGGTCAGAATTTAGATCAACACCTGTTGTTTATAAACTAACAGTCATGGTCAAACAATTTTCTGAAAAAGTATCATCTCCGGTGAATGAATTTACATTTTAACAGCATGTAAGAAAAAATAAAAAGATAAAAATTTTTAAAATTGACAAACAAACAAATTAAATATATATATATTATATATATTATATATATATATATATATATATATATATATATATATATATATATATATATATATATATATTAAATCAGATACGTAACACCTTCCCCATAAAACAGAAAGATTTATATGATAAAGCTTTCTTTTTACCATAGATTAATTATACATGAGTTTTAAGAAAATCATAGGAAGTACTCTTATGAATTATAAACAGTGTACATGAAATAATACATTGTTATACATGAGAAAGATCGTATGCTATTAAGTTATCTTTTTCCTTGATGTGCCTGATGACAAGATTATATTCTTGTAACAACAGACTCCACCTTAGTAGTCTTCGATTTTTATTTTTCATCTTGCCAATGAAAGTAAGGGGGCTGTGGTCACTAAATACAGTAATTAGGAAGGAGCTGATCTTAGGTAAACTTCAAAATGTTGTAATGCCAATATCAAAGCCAAACATTCCTTCTCGATTGTTGAATAATTCTTTTGGCGCATATTTAACTTCTTGGAAAAATAGCACACTGGATGATCAATACCACTTTCATCTTCTTGAATCAAAACTGCTCCAACCACAACATCACTTGCATCAACAGACAGTTTAATAGATTGGCTGAAATTTGGAGCCGTAAGAACTGGTGTGCTTTTAAGTATTGCTTTCAACTTGTCAAAAGCCTCCTGATATTGTTCAGTCCAAAGGAACTTGTTTTTCTTACTCAATAAGTTTGTCACGAGTTCAGCAATTATTTAAAAATTTGAACAACATTTTCTGTAGTTTCTGGCCATACCCAAAAATTGCATCAGTTGCTTTTTATTAACACACACGGGAAATTCAGAGATAGCCTCGACTATAGCATCTATAGGTTTAACTTGTCCATGTCCCACAATGTGTCCTAGGAAAGTTACACTAGCATGGTAGAACTCACTTTTAGATAAATTAATTGTCAAACATGCATATGTGAGTCTGTCAAAAAGAATTTCTGAATTGTTGCTAAATATTCTTTCCAGGTGTCATTATAGATGATGACATCATCAATGTAAGAATCACAATTGTCTAGACCAGAGGTAATCATATTCATGAGGCGTTGCAATGTACTCGGCGACCCTTTCATCCCAAACAGCATTACTTTATATTGGTAAAGTCCATCTGAAGTCACAAATGCCGAAATTTCCTTTGCTCTTTCCATTAGTGGAATCTGCAAAATCCTTTCAGAAGGTAAAATTTGTGACATACTTTGCATTCTCGATCTTATCCATACATCGATTAATGGAAATAGGAATGAATCTGTTTTTGTCACACTATTCACCTTCCTATAATCAGTACACATATGGAAAGTTTTATCTGGTTTTGGAACAATTATTCATGGTGAGTAGAGTGCAGATTTGCTCTTGCGACCTCACAAACCTTTGACAACTTATATTTAAAATTAGAAACATAATCAAGAAGATTAATCTTAGAATCTTCATTAGAAAGAAGTTTCTCTTTCATTAACTTCAACGGTCCATGCACAGTGTGGCCAAAAAAAAAAAAAAAAAAAAACAGTTCAAAGGGACTGAAACATAAAGATTCTTGAACTAATTCCCTAACAGCAAACAATAGTAAATGAATGCTTTCATCTCAATCTTTACCCATATCAAAACAATATGATCGAATCATATTTTTCAGAGTCTGATTGAATCTTTCTAATGCCCCTTGGCTCTCAGGGTGATAGGCAGAATATTTGAATTGTTGAATGCCTAATTCATACAATACTTGCTGGAAAATTCCAGACATGAAATTTGAGCCTTGATCACTGTACGGAGTTAGGAAGGCCAAATTGAGTAAAAATCTTTATCAAAGCTTTTACTATTGTTTTAGATTTTATATTCCTCAAGGGAATTGCCTCTGGAAACCTTGTTGACATACACATAATGGTCAACAGGTATTGGTTACCTGACTTGGCCGTAGGTAAGGGACCAACACAATCTACTATAATTCTACTGACTGGTTCGTCAAAGGCATGGATAGGTTGTAGATGAGCCTTGTGAATTTTCTGATTTGGTTTTTCTACCATTTGACAAGTATGCCAAGATCTACAATATTTGGCAACATCACTTTTAATTTTTGGCCAATAGAAGTGAGTTAAGATCTTGTGATAAGTTTTATTGATCCTTAAATGACCAGCCAATGGAGTTTCATGGGCCAGGCTAAGTATTTTCTGTCTGTAAGGTTTTGGAACTACAATGTGCTAGTTCACTGACCGTTCAACATCAGCAGGTGGCTCGGGAGGTCTCCATTTTCTTATAAGAATTCAATTTTTAATGAAATAACACACAGGAAATTCAGTAGCTTCAGTTTCACTAATGGCCTTCTGAAACAAACAGGAGATCTCAGGATCTTTTTCGTGTTTGACGACATGTGATTTTCGTTTATCACCCTGATTAGAATAAAGAGAATGAGTTGTTAAAGAGGATCACTGTGATAAATACCCTCTGATTGATCCAAACAACGGGTGAAATTGACCTCATCAAAAGCCTGACCAATACGTGTATCACCTAAAGGAATACTTTCATTATCAACATCATTCTTAAGAGCTTTCTTTGTCATAGCTCTGGTAACTGCATAATCTGTGAATACATCAGGGAATTCTTATTCAATTGAATCGACTTTCTGATCATATATATTCTCAAAAGATGTGATCTTGGTAGATCCTTGAACACTTCTCGTGTATGAAAACAGTGTACTGGACAACCAGGCATCCCAATGTGATGTTTGGTCATTGGTTACCTTGGATAACATTTCTATCAGGGTCCTATTGTCACGTTCTCTCAGCACATTGGTTTGTGGATGGTATGCAGAGGAAGTCATGTGGTCTATATCCAACGTACCTGTTAGTTTTCCGTGAGTTTGTTTGTGAACTCTTTTCCCAGATCAGTTATTATCTGTTTTTCTAAATTTAATTTTGATAATTAATTGTTCTAATGTATACAAGGTGTAATGGAGGAGTGGGGAAATAATCACCTAGCTAATTATTTCCCAAGGGAAGTAACTTTCAGCTGGAGGGGAATATAATTGGATAGCTAGTTGTTTCCCTTGGCAAAAGAATTAGCTAGCTGATTCTGTCCCAGGGGAAAAAATCAGCAAGCCAATTCTTTCCCTGGAAAAACTTTCAGAGGGGGTAAATTTGACTACAACACCGGCAATATATATATATATATATATATATATATATATATATATATATATATATATATATATATATATATATATAAAGCGCATTAACCATGTTTGATTTGGAGAACAGCATCATGCATGTCGTTATTTCAAAGGAACAAATATCTGACCATGTATACATATTCTTTGATCTGCTTGCCAATGCGGAGATGCTCGCCATAAACGGGCGATTCAAAGACCCGATTAGCAGGGAGACAGCCATATGTGTATATATTAGTTGTACAATGATCATCCTTTGTCAAACTGTTTACATTTAGTTTCTGTAAGCATGATATTGTTTCATATTGAATCATATTGAAACTAAAAGCAAAACTCTTTTTGAACTGAGACAGATATGGCCTGTCTCTGTTAAATCTACACAGAGACAGAAGTGGCCCGTCTCAGTTAAATCAATATATATATATATATATATATATATATATATATATATATATATATATATATATATATATATATATATATATATTATACAAACCAAGGTATTCATAGAAAATCATCTACTTGAAGACAAAATAATGCGTTTTTGTACGGATATAACATTTAAGAATGGGCTTTAGTTATGCATTTTTAATTTAAATTATTTGTCTGTTGGTTTTAATTTTTTTGTTATTTTAATGCATGCTATTTTAATGTAACATTGTTTACTCGACTTGACCTTGTCCAAAATCGACGTAATTTCTGTTTGACCTGATTGACTTTCATATTTTTATTTCATGTATGTAAACAACTAATAATAGCTTTGTTATTCTCTATGTGTATCAGCGTATTATCAGGATTATTTAGGTAAGTATGTTGATCAGGGTCATGGTTTTCGATATTCCTAAATGAATTTTGTAGTTTATTGTGTTGTAAATAAACACGGCTCATTTGATAATTCTAGATGGTTTTTTCCATTAGGTATTTTTTTATATATTTAATTTCTAATTTTTTTTAATTTAATTTTTGTAATTTCGTTTTTTTTTTTAGAAAATGCTAATTGGGACCTGAGGGCAAACATAGAACTATATGATCTTGTGACTGTGAGGATTTTTTATCAGGCGTGCTTTAACATCTAGCATTTTAAGTTGCATTATGTTGTGACCAGTTTTATTTTCTATAAATTATTGAATTCAAGTAATTATATTCTCTGGAAATACAAAAGTGCTCTAATAAAAATTATTGGATAAAGACATTCACTGGAATTTATACTGAATTCAGACCTGGAATAATAGTTATGTGATTCAACAAGAGACTGTTGACACATCAGCACTTCGCAGACCATAACTGACACGTCATCGTCTTCAATTTTGGATCTCGTCGAGACTTGAAATGAGTTTTATTCAGGACTTTTTATTACTTGGACTTGTGTCTTTAATTCTTGGATTAATTTTGGATTTAATTCGTAATACCGTAAGTTCTTTTTTCTCATCTTTCACTTCGTATTCTAGAGAAATAAATTATTCGTTAAATTGTAGGACATAGACTCGTAATAGGTTTGAAACACGTTAAACCTTCACGCTGATACCCTATTGTTTCTACAAAATACGCGCCACTGACAATCTGCAACAAAATCATTTTTTAAATTCGTGTAATTTATTTTATTAATATGTACCTGTAACCTCGATCAAACCTGTTAACTGGTGTGCAACGGTTGAAGAAAGTGTCGATAGCGCTCGACCAATGTCATCTTATCTCTGCTTGTATGGCGCGAGTCTTGGTCAATATGTTTCCAAAATTGTATGTCACTACAATGGTTGTTTGTGTTTTTCGTGTTTAACTAAAACAAAACAAATTGTGCATATAGTAATTTATGTCTCACGCTTTTACGTTTACCATATTAAAGCTATCAGCTTCCATAAAACTTCTTGCTTAGTTTCTGTTATATTAATTTCAATAATTGCATACATTTTTAGAGGAGGACGTGTAGATGGACGATTTGTGTGTCAGTAGTATGTAAGACTTGTAAAGTTGCAATGTTATTGAGTTTAGCAACGGTAATGGTATCAAAATAAGTTGCTGTCAGTTATGTGGGAATGTCTATTTCTCATCGAATGTGCATTAAAATGCCGCATGCCAGAGATTGCGCATGCTGTTTTATTTTTGTTACTTTTCAATGAACCAGTATAACACATATATCATAATGAGTAATTAAGTTTATACTATTCTAGGTTCGTCATTCGCATTTAATTGTGAAATGAAAAGAGAAAAGAAACTAGTCACACCTAATTTCTTAAGTTGTTTACAACATGGCTTCTCTCTCTCTCTCTCTCTTGTATGTATGTGCCGGCAAAATTTCATCTCAGCCTGAATAAAGCGATTTATTGCAATACGTTTTATAACTTGTTGCACATACATACACACAAACACATGCCTCAATGTCTGTCCCTTTCCCATTCATTTGAGGGTTATGGTGGTTAAATTTATGCAAACGTTTTTCATGGATTTAAGTTGCCAAGAATTATTTTCACTGCCCAGTGAATGCGATAAGAGGCTTTTAATGCCTAATCATATCACGATATTTAATTGAATTGCCTAATACTCTCACTTTCTATGCTATGGGGGGAGGTATGTGAATAAATTTGCCTTGCACATCTGCACTTTGTTTGTCGTTTTTATGTATGACTGCATCTACCCTTTAGCAGCCTATCAAGAATACATTAAATAATATTGTTTTTCTCTTAATGATGTAATTCTGGAAAAGAAATAAGAGTATGCATAGAGCTTGAATGTTTAACGTTGTACCCTTATGAGGTTCAAGAGTTTTAGATGTTTGTTCCAGTGTTATGTTAAATTACATTTTAACGTCATATATCGCGTGGAAATGTATACAGAAACTAACATGTAAGCTTTATTTTTTTGTCATCTTAAAATCTGAATTAGAAATTAAGACAGTGTTTTAGTGTAGAACAACACCGCCTACATAATGAATAGTTACCGTTTGAAATATTGTTTTCAAAATTCACCATGCTGTTGTTGTAAACATGCGTTTATACAACGTCTGGTTCTCTCAGTGACAATTCCTGTTTTCCATCAGTTAGTTTGAACATTTCCTTTTTTGTTTTTTTACGTTATGAATAAGATGCCAGTCTGTGGAAAATGTCTTGTATTGACTTGTTACGTGACCATTCGCTCATGGCTTATTCTGCAAAATTATGAATCATTTCTTAACCCTTTGTATTTAATAATAATTACCCATAAGACTATTGCGGTTTTTGTACTTAAAAGGACTGATATAACCTTCGATGTAGCCGTACTGTACAATTAACGCACTAGTATGATTTAAATATATTTTTTTGCTGCTGCCAAAGTTAGGCACAAAAGTTAATAGCCATAAATACCGATCACAGGACACCAATAGACAGTCCAAGGTATGTGCGTTAGAGTGATATTGGGAGTTTCATGTATCATCCTCCCCAAGTCACCCTGATACATTTTACACAATATATTAGAGGAAAACGCAAACGAAAGGATATTGTTCATTTATATTTAGGGGGTGGGGGTAGTGATGTAAGTTTCGTTTTTGACAAAGAAAGATAAACATATGTTACAGTCTTTACATTTCGCAGCTCTGTGTGTGTGCGTATGTGTGTGTGTACTATATAACACTATGTATCATATGGTTTATTTTTCTCTAAACAACTCAGAAAGATAAAACGGAATATATATTGTTTAAAATATAGCCATAAATGATGATAATTTTGCATATATCGACGGATAAGAAACGCTCCAGAAATGCTTTAATAATTCCGGTGATTAGTGAAACCACCGGTTGTGACACACACTATAAATGATCATTCATATATTTGGTTTAATTGACGATGACGAATGCTTTAAACCTTCAAATAATTCAACCTGGAAACATATAAAAAAATGTTGAATGCATGAACCACCCGATCAATATTGAAACCTTTCGGACTAACTCAACGATTATCAATCACCTAGCAAGTATCTTAAATTTCAGTTTGTAGCAAAACAATCTAAACACCCATATTTGTAATGTCAACACTTTTCCCTCTGTATGGTCATGTCAAATAGTATATTTGCAGCCCAGTAAAATGGTTGGACTACATAAAATGTGCATTAATGTTTCTGTGTGAAATCAATGTCTTTCATCCAGTGTTTAAAACATTTTGCTATATTCTGTAATCCTGAATGTTTTCGTCCTCCGCTAGTGACCAATGGACATCTGTTTCTCACTGCAGTAATACTCCTACTGTTACAGTATAGATTCAATTCGGTTATGGCTAGTCTTGATTCCTAACACAGGACACAAATTAAGTGCCTATTAGGCTGACTCCAATTTTCATACGGATGTATCTAATGCCACTATCACCTTATTGTACGAAGTATTGGCCATACCATGTGATCTTGTAGGAAGTATACATTAAAAGTTTTTAGTACTCCCTCACTGTACTGAAGATCTGAATTAAGGAGCAGATAGACGCCAGTAGCTATAGCTCTAATTTAGCCAGCCTATCAAACAAGTTGCTTAGAATATTCAGGTATTAAGTTTTAAATTTCGATATGAAAACGACAATGTCAGCTTTAACGCTCTGGATTAACCGCCCGATCAGTTTCGAAACCTTTCAGACTAACGCAACGATTATTAGTCATCTATTATCTTAAATTATGATTGGTAGCAAACCAATCTAAACACCCGTATTTGTAATGCCAGCACTATTTCTCTGTGCATGGCCCAGTCAAATAGTATATTAGCAGCCCAGTAGAATAATAGGGCTACATAAAATTTACAATTGTGATACTTAGTGAAATCAATGTCTTTCTTCCAGTGCTTAAATCATATTGCTATATTCTTAAATCCTGAACGTTTTCGTCCTCCAGTAGTGACCACTGTACTAAGTCACTGTAATGAAGATCTGAATTAAGGAGTAGATACAGATTAACTGATATATCTAATTAGCCAACACTTTCGTTTTAGCATTATATGATCTTACTGATTACAGTTTCATCTGATTACGACAATGATTTAACGCTCTGACAGTTTCCTTAACCATTGTATGGAAGCATTACAATGTCTAAATGTTGATTGACATTGTACTGAGAAAATCGGTCTGTATGTAATCCGTTTAATGTAAGCAGCATAATGTGATTAAGCCCCAGCTTATGTTAAATTACCCATTTATTCGCAGGATAGTAGTTTTTTTTAAAAAAAATATGGTAATAAAACATACTGAAGACCATTCTAATATTCATTAATGTATTAGATTAATTTCTGAATAGATGTTACCGATCTTAGCCTCTCCTTCCCCAGCTATGTTAAGCCAATCTTGAACTAAATGCACAAACTTAACTTGAAAACTTGCAACATTGTGAAATTTTGTTTTAATACTCTCGAGTATATTTTTGAAATTTGTAGCTACCAATATTTCCTGTGAATATGATTCTTTCTGATAGAAAGTTTCAGAATATTTGTTACAAATCTATTGTCATAATCTGAGTAATATAAAAAAGCAAAATCATCTTGTTTGTTAAGCTTAAATACTTTTATTATCAAAGTTGTAAAAATGAAAATGTAAGAGAAACTTACGGTATTTTGACTTAAATCCAACCAATCCTAAAGAAGTTCTACAAAAGAACTGAGGAGTCGAATACTCCGAATAAAGTCTAGATTCACGAACATACTGATCTGTGTACGGCGTGTATCATAATGGCATTTTCCAGAACTCCTTTTAATAATTCACAATAGTCCCATAATAATATTTGGCTCCAAAGAGCACTTTGTCTTGCCAGTGAACAACATGTCTCCTCTCAATTTATCTAAACATGAAATTAAATGAGCCATAACGACATATGTTATTTTATGTACATTTGTGTAAATTATATCCTGGATATTCATTGTTATGGTAACAATTATAGGCTTCTTGTATCCAAGAAAACGTTGTTTGAGTTGTCATTATAGCTCATCGATTTTTAGGTCGATACAAATATTTCCAGCATCCTCAACAAGTTGAAATAAACTAGTTGAAATATAATAAATTTGAAGGTTTAATTATTGTAGATAGAGCAGAGTACAGTTTTGCAAACACTACGGATTTTCTATTTTATTTGTCTGTCTTGTCTATGTTTTCTAATTGCCTTTGAAAAAAGACTCATTAAGAGTCGAAATAGCTCAGGCTAATTAGACACTAGTTTTGCACTGTTCCTTGTCTGTTTACTGCATTTATCTTAATCAATCCCTGACACACGTGATCTCTTGCTGTTCACTGTGCACTTGAAAAGCACTGTCATTCGCCATATGATTTGTATTCTTTGTATATATATATATATATATATATATATATATATATATATATATATATATATATATGTATGTATATTGTAACGTGCTCCACTCCGGGGTTAATTTCCCAGCGCAAGCTCCCTTATATTTAGAGAATTTCTTCCTGTTTCGATGGTTCGGCAATCCTCAGACTGAGATTTTGAATTGGTTGCAACAGTTTAATGTACTGGTAGTACATAGTACGTCGTCTGATAACAGACGAAATCCCTGTATAAATAATGGCTTCTTATACTAGCTACTTATCTGTGAGGAGATTATTTATTTAAGTATATAAACAACATAAAATCTGAATGAGAAAAATAGAGGATTTATTTTGGTCTTAACATGTCAATAAGCACTTCAATATAATAGAATTCACATATTCTCTTCCTAGTCAATAAATAAATTAGTATAACAGAACGTACATATACTTATAACCAGCAGTCTCAACAGTTAGTATTAAATAATAATATTGATCAAATATAATTTACTACAATACTTTTGTAATGTTTATAGGGGTAACGTTAAAATCCCAATACAAACGAATTCAAATAAATAGAATTAACAGGCGAAACGGGTGACCATTTCTTTTACGATAAAAATATAAAGTCATACAAATGTACTGAAATAGCGTTATGGAGGCCCTATATCCCTACGTAAGAGTATTCAACACTTTATCTTTGGCTTTGATTTTCCTTGGTACATAAATTTATTATTAAATTTTTATATTGCATAAATGAATGTATATTTTCTAATATTATTATTTCTACTTAGAGAATGATAACAGTCCCTGTCACTTTTGGAAGCCAATAATATATTGTAGTTGTATACGTACCCGATGCCGGTTGAAGGGAAACTGACTGGTTTGCGCGACACCCATATTTATAACCTTCGGTTGCACTACACAGTGTAACACTCCGCCAAAATAGTACATATTGCTAACAAGTATTTAAGACGCAATAAATACTAAATATCGTTAAATTATTGAGATACAAAGCAAACATTAAATGCTAATTATATTATTACAATCTTAATCGCAAACGTATGGTCAAACACTAAAATCCTTGTGTCACACGTATAAATAGTAAACATTGCCTCCAAACAAGTTGGTGGTGCGGGAAAATTAGAACATGCACCATCCTAATGCGTTATCCTCGCAGGTGAAGGTAAGTTCATTATTTTCTTGTTGAGCATAACTTATTCTACTTAAAAACTAGTTATATAAACTGTTTATTGCTGTTCAATAATGACTGCATATACCGCGTAGTGGAAATCTCAGGTGCCTCCAATACGTAAATTGCCTCCAAAACAAAGATGGCGGACATCGTGAAATACATTGAACGTTGTACATAATATCAATCATACAGAACATTTGTTTTGTGATACATCGAACTTAACATAGTCTCAGAATATCCATCTGCATATGAAACTAGTATATTTGTATTCATGTAAAATTCGTAACAATGTATATATAATTACAATAATACACACAACATGGAATGTTAAATGCTATCCCTGGATTCCACAAGAGAATGCTAGATAATATTAACAAAGCTTTACGAACAAATAATATTATCATTAAGGTTAGATAATTTTTAATTTATTCCCTACGGAGATTCCAACACCTTTCCGATAGGCGATAGGTGTTGTTTACCAGCGTAACCGGGTTCGAATCTCCATAGAGTACGAATAAAAATTATACATACGCATGCATTTTATTCTTCATTGGATGTTATTAACGAGGACTACCTTTTCAAGCATTACCAATTATCATTCAACTGCAACTCCATGCCAAGAGTTAACTACTGACATGTCGTTGAATCAAACTACAGAAATACGTTGGCAATAATGTACGAACTTTTGAACACTATCATCAAAAATCTGTTTATGGTGTCAATGATTGCGATAGGAATACCAAGTTAGCATTTTTATTAATTATATTTAGAGGTCAAGCTAGAAAAGTATTGAAATTTCGTGATGATGCAAACGTCGGGAAGTGGCCCCTTCTGTAACTAGAACTAGCAAATATGTTAATCACAACGTAGAAGCTAGATTCATATCAATCGGAAATAATGTCAAGATGCAAAATCTACACTGAAAGGTATTTTTGAATTGGGAAATGATATTAGAACGTGAGCATGAATGACACATTCTGATTGATATAATAAACGTAAAGGTTAAGTTTAACAAGAATAGTTTATGTGGGCATTATAAAAAGTAGATATGGTGTACTACATAATATTCTTAAAACATTTGACGATGCTATTGGGGGCCGTTGAGAATGATATTAAGTCAAAAATCATAGTGCAAGAGGTTATCAACACACAAAGTCACTCAAGCATATCTGCTTCTACTTATAAACGTTCACGTAAATTTAGAATCTTCTTAAGGACATGTTATCCTGATAAAGAAAACCAAGCTAGGCAACATCAATTTGTCAGAATACAGCAGTGGAGAAAACAAACATGGTTATCAAATTGTATCCGGTATTGTGGTTGTGGAGAGGCTTGACACAATAAATATCCAAGGTAACAAGGTTAAAAAAGAGTGTTGTACATGTGGTCAACACAAGCATTTACGGGGAAACTGTTCCTAATGCAATACGCATTGAAACTATTCATATAACAATGTAGCCAGCCAGTATATCTCTGCATTAATGTAATATGTACAAAATATTGTTTGAAGGTGTTCGGTTATCTTCAGGCACATGTACCCAAAATACCTAACACTTGATTGGTCAAAGAGACCTACTGACTTAACGGTACTACACCAAAATTGTTGTCTCTTGTTGGTGTTGGTGGGACATGTTTTATAGCAGTATCAATTAGCAAAGAAGGCATTAATTGCAGTCGAATGCAGAATCAAAGTGTAACAAATGCATTTTCGTACAGACCAATAAGCCTACGACGGCATAAATATTTCCGATACTGATCCGTAAATCTACGTTTCAGTCACAATAATCTGTGGATACTATGCGTTGTCAGTGTGTGTGAGTGTGTGTGTGTGTGTGTGTGTGTGTGTGAGAGAGAGAGAGAGAGAGAAACAGAGACAGAGAGAGACAAAGATAGAGAAAGGGGGAGGGGACATCTTATACTATAGTTTGGGTAAGTTTCATTCCCTCGTTTCATATCCTGTGGATTTAATATAAATATTTTCTGCTGCTGGAAACGTGTACATTTCCAATATAAACTTTAATTAACTCACCCGACTGCAATAATACCAATTAACGGCTGTTTATGAGTTTAAGATGACATCAACATTTTACGAACGTGCTGTATTTCCTATAGAAATCACAAGCACTTCAAACTAGCCTTCTTCAGTAATGTTATTTTATAAGGGAGGGGGATCATCCACACAAGACGATGATCTCAACGAATCGCCTGTCTCAAAGTTGCAGATTTGAATCCTACTATTGGATCAGCCTCGGTCTGCTACCCCGATGTGTCACTTGGTAGTGCATTTCACTTCAAACAATTCGACGTGATAAAAGGGCTGCGTAGAGCTCTGCTGTACAACACCAGTTCAAACCAAGCCAAACAGTGAAATATTCTCTAAGTAAATACTTCCCTGCATGTGTTCTTACCTATTAAATCATCTACATTGTTCATAGTGTTTTTCTTCTCGGGAGAACACACAACAATTATCTGAAAGGAAACAACTTCTTCCTTTATTATTGGAAAGTATTTTTTATGAACTTACGACCTAAAGCGTAGCCTTGTACCTTTCCCAAGAGGTACATGTGCCAATGTAGACAAGAAAATCCTTCTGTGCAAATATGCAGAATTCGACAGTAGGCGCTGATTCATACTTAATAGCTTCGTTTACCTTCTCATATTCTACACATACGTAAATAGGTAAGTGTATGTCATCCATTATCACATCTGTAAATCCATCTATGTTCCTATCTCATTGCATAATAGAACACTCGTGTATCATGAAGTTTTCGTCATTCTAAGACTAAGCTAATTGTGAGCGAGATACTTGTGACATCTGGACAAAAGACTAATGATGATACGTTGATGTTCATTACTTTGCGTCCCTGGATACAACAGTAACTGTAATGGAAATGATGATGAGAGTGAAAGCCAGGACATTGGCTTCCACCACCCGAGTCAAACAAGATAAAATATAAGGAAATTTAAACTCCATACTAAATATGGTTTCAAGCTATGATTTACTTAACGTGTTGTGGAGGAGACTAGTTTATTATTATGTGTACTAGTATGTGTTCAATCAGAAATCTGATTAAAGGCAGAAACGAACATGCCTAATGAGATTATCATTCAAGTTTACTGAACTAAAACCTTCCATTTTCTCGGCGACATGCATTTGTATAAGAAAACTCCACACGTTTTCTAAGTAAAAGTCGTCATCATCTTCTTCTTCTTGTTATCATTACTATTATGATTCATTTTATTATTATTATTATTATTATTATTATTGTTATTGCACATCTTCTTGAACACGAAAGCTAGCACGAAACATTTGTTATTCAGAGCTCGCTTGAAAATCCTGTCATATTCGTATATGCCCAGATCATACCGTTTATACAAAGTGTCTCATGCGGCCATGGTTGCCGAGTGTTATAAAGCGTCTATATTGATAACTGCCATCTCACATCTGCCCGCGTGATTCGAATCTTGGGCTTGACCAATGTGGGTATGTCCTGCTGGTAGTTTCTCGAGGGTCGGCTGTTCTTACAGGGGTTTTCCCGGGTTCATCTTCCACCAGGTATACTTGCTGTCATGTATAGCCTATCTTCCGCTGAGAAATGGCGTTAGCCTAAAACATCCAACGAACCCTCCAACTGACCAAAGTGTATCATATCTGTTTTCATGTCTGTGTTTGTGTTTTGGAGTTTTAACATAGCGTTAAAAATTTTTCTGTCATATCGCTACGATGTCTGTACTGTAACAGTTCATAGTGATGACTGGAACTGGGGCACGTTGTCCCACACAGGCATATCATACTGACGCCAGGCCGACAAATCATAAAATTAACCTCTTAACGCTGAGCGCCTAGCGAAACAGCTGTTAGGACCATTGGTATGACTCAACCGGGCATAGAACCAGCAACCTCCCGCATCCGATGCGGACGTGCTAACCACTTAATCGTCCGGAAGAGTCGGTTTTATGTCATATTATATGCTAACACATGGCCCATATCAACAAGGTTGGTATTGAGCATGGTATACAATTTGCCACACAATAATCTATATTTTGTTGCTAACAACGAAATCATTGTTAATATTTGTTGACTGGCACTTGTTCGTCTTCAATAATTAGCAGGTACGAAATAGTTTCAACTAAAAGAGAGAGAGAGGGAGAGAGAGAGAGAGAATGGGGCTACACTAATAAACACATCCTATGTTTTATGATATGGCTAACGCTACATCCATTAGACTACCGGTGAATCCAATCGTATATTTTGTATATTAATTAAATTTGTGCATCTTTCAAAGCAAGGCTTTCGAAGTATGTTGATTTTAAACCGACTTAGGTTCATTTATCGGATTTGGCATATTAAAAATAATAAAGTAAACAACATGTTTACAAAGCAAGGCTAGGAATTTCAACGCCATTGATTAAATTTATTAAATTCATTCGTTTTACATCAAGATTTATCACATTTCCCAGTGAAATCAACCGCACTGGCTACAACCATCATATGTCTGTACCATGGACTCATTTAAATTTTCAAAGGCTGTGACATATATCGCTTCAATTAATAACCCTTATTACAGGCATTCTCGTAATTATACAATATTTTTCCCGATATTAACAACCTGAAAAACATCATTGATGTTTATCAGATTCATTTGTTTTTAGGTCTTATTCTTAATGAAATGGTAAAAACTTTAAAATCTAACTTTCGTCTCCACATATTTGACATACTTATACGGTTTTCAGAATAATCTACCATAATCACAACTTCATAAAGTAAACTTATGTACTATAGATTCAATTCGTGATAAAGGAAGTTTCTAGTATAACCAGTTAAATGCAAATTTCGTATCGATATATATATATATATATATATATATATATATATATATATATATATATATATATATATATAATCTGCACATAATTTGGTTTTCTTTCGATATTATGTCATATAATGAGTTAACATTCCTGACTTTCGATAATATATGATTGATTTAAAATGTATCGCCAAAGTAGAACATTTCGAATTAATTTTTGTGTGTCTCTGAAAGACACGCTATTCTTCATAAATAAATTGCTTAAATGTGTTGCTGTTCCTTAAATCACTAATTACAAACCAAAACTCTTCTTGATATAAAAAACTAGAATACAAACTCTGGAGTATATAAGTATATATAATACATCACACTATAAAGAACCTAAACAAAACAAATTAATCACATACATTTATATTCAAATTTAACTTAAATAACCCTCTACGTTTTAAACACTATTTGGAAAATAAGTAATAATTGATACAAGTGCAAAGTGAATCTTGGGTTCTAACATATTTCCCAAATATTACCAATATTATATGACAATTGCAAAAAAAAGTCATGATTGTGCCATAGTCTAAACTGTTTATATTATTAAAATTTGAATTATTTATATAAATTTAAGTCTTGCACAGCAAAGACATTCTTAATATAATACATCTCAGAAAGATTATTGTAAAGTAAACTAAGGGAAGAGCGATTCAATTGAATTATCAAACAAAAAATGTACATGCTCTACATCAAACATGAGTTACTGTCGTAAAGTAAGTTTACAATTGGAACAATTCTTCGAATGTATAGGTGGTTACAAAAATGTAGGCGTGTTCCCTGAATCGTATGCTACATACGTTTCAGCTATACATGGTCAGAGGTGAATTAAGTTGCCATGGTGTCATGTGATCAAACAAAATTAGCGTATATGGCAAAACCAGTGCGCAATCCACTCCTTTAACTTTGTGTGTGTGTTAGTGACTCAATACAAACTTTACCAACACTTTCGGTAAGTTCCATATCAAACGTTATATTTTACATACGCTTGCCCCGCCAAATGGAAATACCAACTCTCTTATATGATTGGGTGAGATACCTATTTCGGCTGAAATAGGAGATTTCTAACTGTGTCACCTAAACAGAATCCATTTGTGAATGATTCTTGAAGAATGTGATTAATGTGCCATAGGAATTCCGTAACTGCCAGTTGTGGCGGGTGGGGTTGTATGGCCCAGCTTTGGGCCCAAAATGTATATAAGATATCATCTGCTGAAATACAAATTGTCATAGTTTAAGAATAATCTCCTTTAATTTGGAGTGCATTGAAATAATAAAGATTCTACAAACTATTTGGCATTGACCTCAGCTGAACACACCAACCAGTTTACTACAATAGACACCCAGGCGAAAATAAAATATTTTGAAGCTGTAATACCAGTTATAAAAATCATGTATTGTTTTCTTTTTGTTTTCTTTTTGCAGTGCTTATCTGCTTTTATTGTTTAAGTTGTCTCTTTTTGTGCATGGCCATGACAAGCAATAGGTGAGAGCCGAAAGAGCTTAGACGTGTTAAAAACTAGTTTCGATATACATATATATATATATATATATATATATATATATATATATATATATATATATATATATATATATATATATATATATAATGCATTTAAATCATAGTTAATAGATATAAAACACTGATGAAAGCATTTTCTTTTCGTAAAGCTGTTTCATCAACGATATGCTGCTTATATTGTTATGTGATGTGGCGGAGATCATCATAACATTTTTTAAGAGCACCTACTTTCGTTTAATGCTTAAAATAATGTCTTATTTGATGCTAAAAATAATTACTTATTTGCTCTGTTCCTTAAATGCCCATATCGCAGTAAAAGAAGTTGATACTGATGTCACATTTTATTATACTTTCACGAAGTTTTCATCCAACTCCTCCCTCTCAATCTACGTCTCCATAACCCCGTGTTAAAAGAGGGCTGGTGGTTAGGTTTTAATCAGTGTTCCAGCTCCACAGAGGTAGAGAAGCATTCTTATATGTCCCCCTATTGCTTTGTGGATGCTCCTTTCTGACTCTGTCCATAGCTCTAAACCATTTATTAAAGAACTAACACTTTATTGTAATAAAAAACATGAACGCGCTTTAATGATTTTATATTTCCGACAAGATTAAATTCAGAACTGAATCATGTGCATCACTTACTGTTTTTGTGTGCATATTCCCCCTTCTTGCAAGAAAAGCAGTCCCCGCTGCATTAATGTTGTAGCGGATTAATCTTTGGTAAAAGCTTGTGTTATGTGTACACCGAAATATCAGTATCACTGTTAAATTAAACAGTTATACTGCTGGAGAAACAATTTTCAGATGACGCAGTGAGATATATACAATATTTAAAAATACTGATGTGAGCATTCATCTACGTCGTCAGAGCCTACTAGCAAAGTATTTCTATAAATTATTATATGAGCGAATTGCTAGTTAAGCTAGATCAAGAATAAGGTATTAGTAAAATCCAAATGTCTCACTAGCAAGCAGACAATTAAAGGAATAAATCTGCCACTGTTTGCTTACTGGGGATATCCAATATACGGTTATTTTGTTTTGATAAAATGACAATATCCCGCTGGTTTTCATCTGACTGTAGGGCTCCCACAAGGCAGAGAACTAAACAAACAATCATTGAAATCTCTGCTTTATGTTCGTTAATATAAACTTAAATTGATTGAGGTCGAATAATTTGTAAATAAATGAAAAACGTTAACACACTAGCAATAGATTGTCATGTCTTAGTTATACAAAATATAATATAATGACAATATTATATAGGAACGCTAGTCGATAAAAAATTTTAAGTGTCGTACTCGGTAACAGCATGATACTGTGATTGAAACTGTCTTGCCTTCGCTGTTATGTGCTTGGTCATATACACTTTAGTCAAATTGCTTGTGAAAACAATTTCTTTCTTACATTCCTGTTAATTAAAACACCAAAACAAACATACATACCAAACGCACCATACAATTCAAAATCAAATCCAAATCATGTCAGACACAATGTGCTTCATTGGAATTAATGACCATGTATGGAAAAGTTCTTGAATAAAAATCTTTACGCTCGCTATATTTGTAACTCGTAAAAATACGCATTGATTACATTCAATCAGTTAGGATATAGAAGAAATCACATACAATTATTGCACAATGGTAATCAAACTACATAAGCAAATTTAAATGTTAAGTGATATATGTGTTCAATAATGTGTAATATACTACCCATTATTTGGAAGTACAGCAAATCAGTTATTTGTAGGGTCGAGGCGGAGATACACTTTTCACTCTCTTAAAACTCTGTAAAGACCACGATCTACAAACAGACAACGACAATGTGACACACCTGAAATTTTATATGTAGTAGCGTAACATGTTAACCACGATCCTGTGTTAGTGTCTGATATTAGCGGTATATTTTATTACTCTGAATACTGCACTGAATACAGCATTGAGTTACTTCCCTTTACATCTTGCTTGATCATGTTCTTTCTTCTGAACAAGCCACCATATTAAGGACAGCCAGGTTATGACTGATTTGTAGACTTTCTTCACTAGAAATACACTAGCGACATAATTCCGTTCAACTGACGAAATAAAATTCAGAAATTCCAGAGAATATATAATACAACAACGATCATCGTAACGATACAACGCATCTTGAGAATTATAGCAATGTATTTTCATTTTAAAAGTTTTCTTAAATATAGCCATCGAATAAAATCCTTGCTAAGCAGATTAGTGATTTGTAATCTTTCGTAACTGAATCTCAAAAGGAAAACCTAATACACATTTAAAGTTCACTATTAAACTAGGTTTCCAACATTGAGGTGTAAAAAACAAACTAAACACCAAATCGGTTTACTTGCTGCTTGAATATACAAAAATTAGTCACCAAGTAAATATCAAATGTAACATGTGAGCTTCAATGTATTTTTCCCTTAATTTTGCCTACAACCAAACGTGATTAAAATACGATACCTATTAGAGGTGCATTTGAAGAACCTTTGAATTGAAAGCGAGAGAACGAATGATTGAATCTCCTGAGTCAGATGATATTGAGTCAGATGATATTATAGATTAATTCATTTAATAACTATTTCATAGACAACATCTACAAATAGGCCTTTGCAGGCAATTCAAATTAACTGCAATGTTTAGAAAATGCATTTGGTCAGAAACCCTTCTACCTTTATAAAGGTACATTTTAGTGCCATGAGCCCTTAAGGATGATAGCTTACATCCAACCATCCAATCGATCAAATTCGACTATAGTGTTGGGTATTTGAAATAAACAATTTACAAATAATTGATTAGGATCTAAATAAACTGAATCTATTGCTGTGAAGTAAAAACAGTAATACAAATTAAATTATATGAAGACAAAATAAAATACAAACACATATAAAGTATTTAAAACAACGGAATCTATCTATCTGTATATCTATCTATCTATCTCTACACACACACACACACACACACACACACACACACACATATATATATACACCGAATGGAGCTGACACACCTCATATGAATGACGTTTTCTATGGTCAACTAATTGACATTTTGTCCCCATTCTGTCTCGACAACGAAACGTAAAAACTACAAAATAATGATACAGGATGCATAAACGTTTACAAAGATTATAAATTAAATATGAAATAAATCAGATATAAGAAATGGTGGTTATAAATATGTTGCTCATTCAGATGTTTCACTGCATTTGATCTATACGACATATTATGATTAACAATTATATGCATCCCCTTCCCCGAAGAGAAGAGGCAACATGATGACAGAAATAAATGTTTTCACACAAACGCATACTTCTGTTTGTAAAATTTTGATAATAATATAAACTAAATACGATAGCAATGAATCATGTATCTGTAAATAGTGGTTTTAGTTAATTATTCAATATCGAAAGTACCTTTTAATGATTGATGTCACCTACCCACAGCCTGGTAAACTAAACAACAATTACAAATGGCTTATCAACAGCAAGCAGTTAATTTTACATGTCATTTCCATCCTGGGGTGAAGTAACACTTACACAAAATATTTTTATACAACCATCCACATAATTTTACAAAAGTTATTATAAATTGAAAATGGAAATTTCTAACATGTTTGCATTGAGTTACCAAATAAACTTTCACAAGTTTAGAAATGAATCACAATTTCAAAATAGAACAATCTAACTGCTTTATTTATTTAACTATTGATTTTACACACAAAACCTTCGCAATAAAATACATATCAAACTGAATGCATCAAATTATATTTAGCCAAAATCTTTAAATACATTAATTAGAAAATTGACAAAGAATTGAATAATTCTCTCCAATCGTTGTCTTTCGTATAGCATTTAATATAATTTGGTTCATTGTATCAAATGATTTCGATTGAATGACTTCGTTCCACATTGATATATTCTGGTTATAATTGGTTAATACATTCATATATTAATTAAGGTGAAATGAATTAGATAGGAGTACAAGGTCGTACACATTGGTCACACTAGAAATAATCCTAGATACGTTACATGAAAATTTTATGTAAATATGATTAAAAACATCTGTGAGCATGTATGTAACCGATCTCTGTATGCGTATTTATATCATTATTATTCCTAGGAAAAAAGGCTGTAGTAAAAGAGAACCACGACTGACGCACAGGAAGAAAAATTTGTATTTAATACTTGGAAGAATATACACCTTATATATACACCCTTTGTATCAGGCATTTATCCATACAACGATATTGTGACACATCGGGTAGCTCTATGATTAATCTGTTATAAATCTGTGGGATAATTGGCTCACTAATGCAGTGCATTGATTATTCGATATAGCCACATTTCTATGTTCAATCAATGGAATAACGTACACATTAAATTGCATACAAGACTTATCGTAAGTAATCCTATATTAGTTTAGTTTGAAAAAAAGTTTCAAAGTTTAGAAAGGAAGTTATCGTTCTAATTAATCTGGATTTCTGCACTTTCGCCTAAAATATTTCACATGAGAATAAATTTCAAGACAAACTTATACGAATCTATAGGAAGTAAATTTCCCCAGAGGAACAATATAATTTACACGTTATAAGATCAATTTATGAAACATTTTGAAGTAATAAATATAATTATGTACAGCGTGCACTTCAGATTAATCTGAATGACATTATCATCTTGACGCCATAGGAATTGTTACCTTGCAGACATTCTGGTTCTGTTATGGTCATATCACTCATTGTGGAAATATCGCTGCCGAACTGAAAATGAAGAATGTTCCAGATTGTGGATGAAACATACACGGGTATTATTGTAAATAAACAGTTATATTTGCTTTATCATATCATGGTTGATATAAACACGTAATAATGCGCCTACAAATTAACTGATAATATCATCACCTATATAATTAATGGGTAATTTAGTTTTGAATGTGATATGTGTGACACAAGATATGAAATACACTGGACAAATACTATTACCTATTCAGGTGTTCAAATAACCACAATGGATATGTGCCTTCATGTTTATTAAAACGTAATACAAAAGCTTTAAAATGATCAATGTGAAGTTAACGTTTCCTAAACTCTGTGCTAATTAATTTTATTTCTACAGAAGGTACCTTATAGGACGTTTGATTCATATCATATTGTTTTTGTGTTCGGATCAAGATATTTAGCAAACCAAAGTATAAAAGAACTTTAACAGAGGGCACCAGTGAATATCGTATGTTTTGTTTCTCTTCCCTGTGAAACACACATTCAAGAAAGACTTGAACTCACATTTTGTTAGTAATAATGTTACTGACATAAACTAAATGTTAGCTATGAAAGTTACTATAGATGGTTTAATTTATTGACTACGAAATCAAGTCTCTTTTTAATTTACATTTAATTTGCTCCATCAAATCTCTTTCGACACATATATCTTACTGTATAAGTGCATGCCCTTTGAAACTACTCTAGCCGTAAAACAGATGGTAATGTGTTATGCATGAACATGTTTATGAACTCTACTTAAAGTTGTATCTATTTACGAAGATAAACTCACAAAAGAAACGAACCTATTTTGTTTTCTTTTTCCACATTATTGTAGGAACCAATGCTCTCATGGACGAAAAATACTATTTATTTCACTCACCTAGTTGCTGATTTTGAAAACTAAATCATATGTGTTCGGAGAGTATTGGGGTCTTAATAGCAACACTGTACCGTGTCTGGTAACACTTGTTTCCAAATATACAACCTTTAATGCAGAAACAACCCCTGGCAATAAAACTGCAGCTCATGTGATTAATAGTTACAGAAATCACTGATATTAAAATTTGCAGACAATTTGATCATGCTAGTCAGTTTAGCAAAGGTGACCAATATATTTGATTAGAAGTATACCATCTGAGACAGTAACAAAATTAAGCCAATCAGGTGTCAGATCTTCCCAAACAATACGAATAGATTCAGTAAGTTTGTATCCTTAATGATGACATTGGTATAAACATATATTATTAATTTCATTCTCATTAAATATCTTTCCTTGCGTAATCGTATCAATTAGTTTTAGTCATGTTGTATCGCTAGATTTACGTCTGAGTCCATGTTGTGCACGAAGATATCTTTTATCGTTCCTATTCTGAATTATTAATTTTATAATTAGCAATCCTTCTGGAAACCGTATCCGTAGAAAAAGACACTCTGTCTTAAAAAATTCCATTAAAGAACAAAGTAATGCACCGTTTTAAATTTGCAGAATGCTTTGCAGTCTTATACGCAGTACAATGTATCTAATCGTCATTGAAAGGCACTGGGTCTTTCAGAGTTGTTTAATATGGTTGCCAGCTTTAGATATTTCCTTTAACCCATCATAGTTTGCGGGATCTGTAAGTAATTACTGCCAAATATATGCAAAACATATAGAAAAGCCGTTTTAAACATTTATTCCTGTTGTCTAACGTGGTGCAGTTTATTATTTGTTCTAGGTAGAGTGTCTGACGCAATGTCAACGTTATGTGTATGATGACTTTAAGACTGAGTGTAGGATAAGCCTACTTTAGCATATTACTGATGACCATTAAGTCATAAACCATAGTTCATTATGATCAAAAATAAAATTTGGCAAAATTGGAAGATCGGACTGTAGCAAGACGTAGTTTTCCAACTTAATTGAGGGATAGAGCAAATGGCTGGTTCTCAGGAATCTCATAAATGGTTCAAATTTGTATCCCATGAATAACATGCAATGCGTATACGTTAAAACAAGCAGCAGTCATTGTACTATATTAATATATCTGTACAAACCACATACGTGTTGTTACTTAATGGAGTGTAAAAGAAAGCAGCTTTGTTCTTGGTTAGTCCTTACAATGACTTTGTTTTTAGAAAGAGACTATCAATAATGTGCCTGGCGGACAGTTTCAGTGGTCTCAAGTGTTGGGAGAGCGGGAATTTCTGATATTTTGTTTTTGAGTATAAATCGAATAGGTCCAGACTGTATTCATGAAATTGATTTCACATTTGCTAGGTGATTTCTGCAACTGTCTTAACAGATTTTGCGACATTATATGGCCCAGATAGGTACGTAGAAAAACATATTATGGAACTTGATGTTTTGTTTCGAAAAGGCAAATATTACTCAGCGTATTTTGTTGAAGAGTCTAAAAGGTCTGAACGCAGGCATGATAATATATTTAATTCAGTGTTTCTTGTACTCTAGAAGTCTAGGTCATCTTTTAATCAAAATAGTTACTTTCTACTAGGATTCTTGAACAGGTACTACGATACTTTCTACTATGATTCGTGAACAGGTACTACGATACTTTCTACTAGGATTCTTGAACAGGTACTACGATACTTTCTGCTAGGATTATTCATCCTTAAATAAAAACACATACGTTCTACTTGGATTGTTGATCATCTTTAAACAAAAGTACTTATATTTTGATAGGATTATTTATCATTTTTAATAAAGGTATATATTTTCTACAATGATTCGTAATGATCTTTGAAGATAAATACGTTCTACTAGAATCCTTGATCATCTTTAACAAGTAAATAGTTTCTATCGTCCTACATTCCACTAAGAGTCTTGATCATATTTTTATAAAAATACTTTATAGTAGGATTTTGCATCGTCTTTATACAAAGATTCATATTGTCTACAATAATTCTATATGATCTTTGAAAAAATACTTAAGTTCCACTAGGAATCCTGACCTTTGAATAAGACTACGTACTTTCTACTAGGATTGTTGATCATCTTTGAATAAACGTATTCGCCTTCAACTAACATTTTTGATCATTTCAAGCAAAATTATTGTCTTTGTAATATTTTCTTGATCAATGCTTAATAAACGTAATGCACTTTACTAACAACCCTGGTTATCTTTAAACAAAGGTACCTACTTTCTGCTTGGATTCGTGAACATCTTTGAATACCTATGTCTACACGGATTCTTGATCATCTTTGAATAAATATACTTACCTTCTACAAGAATTGGTGATTATACTTATATAAAAAAACTCAATTTCTACTAAGATTCCTAATTATCTTTGAATAAAATACTTTCTTATATGTACTTGGTAATCGTTTAATAACATCTCTTTCTTTCAACTAGAATTCTTGCTCATCTTTGCATAAAAATACTTACTTCCAGCTAGAATTCTCATGCACCTTTAAATACAAATGCATACTGTCTACAAAGTGTCATGATGATTTTGGAATAAAAATACATACTGTCTCCAAGGAATCGTGATGAACGTCGAATAAAACCACGTTCTCTTTCCTGAAAGAAAAGAGAAATAATTATGAATATAACATGCGATTTTAGGAATATCATTATTTGTTAAAGACATTAGGTGTTAGACAACAATAAACACAACCAGACATGAAGTATATGGTTACGAGTCACTTGTCTGGATTTCGCTCTTGCAATACCAAGATAAATTACAAATGCCTTCTGAAATATGAATTACATAATGTCGGCTCGTTTGCAGTTGACACTGAACACTGATTATTTCATCTATATACACTAAATGCTATTTATGCTTATAACCAAGGCATTCGTTAAGACTCAATTGCATCCGCAATAATTATGAACAAATATATATATATATATATATATATATATATATATATATATATATATATATATATATATATATATATATATATATCTGTGTGTGTGTGTGTGTGTGTGTGTGTGTGTGTGTATTTGCAACTTTCCCGAATCCCTTCACAACCGCAAACTGGATTATGCAAGCACATGTTTCCATGTCACTAGCCCATAAAGTCGTCCAACAATTGTGGGGGCAGTTCTGGTATTCAATTTGTATTGCCACTGTACATATTTCCATCGAATAGACAATGTCAAGGTCGCATTTTCTCGAACACACGCGATAAAATGAATATCCCGTAATTGAAGCTACTTTTGACAAATTTGGAATAACATATTGAGATTCTAACTTATCATTGACATTTTAATTACTATATGTGTACGTATCCAAAATTAACCGACACAGGTCCCTAACCTTGACCACGGCTGTTTGTTGGCTGGCCGAGTCTAAATATTGTTGCGATCCAAGTTCTAGCCTCTATGTGAGTTAGGCGTTAATAGTTAATATAACTGGTACGCTTTCATTGACAGGTGTGTTTGGAAATAAAGGTACCGGTCACTATATATTAACCACCAGATTTTCATTCAACGCATGATCAAAGAGCTGAAGATGTAACATATGAGGTGTTTAGGATCTGTCGTTTATGTGGCGATAAATATTAGACCGATACGGAAATACTGCTTTGCAAATAATTAAATGGATACCATAAGTGTTCTCAATATCATAAGTTGGCTTGTTTAGTTTGATGCAAGTTGTTGATTTCAATGCGCCTTAATGGTAATTTTAAAGTACATTGATAAAATCAGGGTTATCGAATCGTACCCATGCGAGTATAAATTGATCATTAGAAGGGTCTAGCTCTTGATGTATTTGATGAAATGAGTGTGCTACGTGATCGATAGAAGAAAATGAAACTTAACGACTTTTCTAGGTCACATGAACAGCATGATGCTGCTAAACGTGTAATAAAGTTTCACTCATCGT
Organism: Sinohyriopsis cumingii; assembly: GCA_028554795.2. NCBI lineage: Eukaryota > Metazoa > Mollusca > Bivalvia > Unionida > Unionidae > Sinohyriopsis > Sinohyriopsis cumingii. The sequence continues at coordinate 467,887 of JAPYKE020000322.1, read as the reverse complement.
GGAGTAATGAGTATAAATGACTAGAACATGGTTGCGCAAAAGATCTAACGCTTGCAGCCACAGCAGAAAATATCCCAATCTGCTCAAAACAAAAACGTTATAGGAAATCCATTTTCAATGGCGACTCAGAATTATTAGAAATATACTATCAGATCCCATGATTTAAGCAAGGCTCTTTTGACCGCATTGCAAGAACCATGCATGAGACGGGGCCGGTGCATACTCGAGTTAAAACTTTGAGGGCTACATACAGCCAACAGTATGCATGAAATCCTTGTTATAGCATTATGGAAGCTTCCAGAAAGTGAATTAGAACTTTATCATTAACACTGCCTTCACTTTTGCAAGCAACGAAAACCCATTGCAGATATGGAACTTTGTTTTCGCTTAAAGAAAACAACATGTAGTCGACGTGGGAAAGCTGCAAAAGTTGTAGATCACGTTGAGTCCATTTGTATGAATAAACATGTTGCTCTGGATCGTTATTTGAATCTGAAATTGTATATGAAGCATTACAAGAAGTCCACAATTTCTCAACATAAGGTACTGCTATGAATTCAAATAAATGCCATAGAACATGACACATATACTAGAGAGCTAAAATATCAGTTATTCACCCAGGTATAGCTGAATGTGAGAAAGGATTCTATGCAATGAACAAGATCAAAACAAATTAGTGAAACTGTCTAAGCCATTCAACATCAATCGATTGTAAGCATTACTGGAACAGCTATCGCAAGCTTTGATGTGGTAATCGCTACAAAAAACTGAACGACATGTGGAAGCGTAATGAGACGTGTGAGAACATAGCACACCCCAGAATAACATGAAAAAGTACAATCGTTGACACTTTGTGACTGTGTCAGAGATGAACTTATTCTTACCTTGTTTTATGACTTGATGCATACTTAAATCTGCATAATTATTTGAACTTTAATTGCAAAGGAAAATAATACTGTTATACATGAATACATGATTAAAATTACACGAATGTAGATCTATAATTGGTTGTTTAGTTTTGGTTCCCTTTAACCCTTTCTCTCTCTCCATGAACAATCTCGCTATTTCGAAGCCATTTGATATCTTCCCATTCTGATGGCAAGCTCAGTTTTTGAAAGGGCAAGATCATTTTTCCAGATATTCTGTATTAGAAAGTCTGTAAATCTCTTTATCATATATTCAGCTCTGATGGAAGAGTAATAGGTTACTGTATTTGTATCGCAAAATATGAACACTTTTTTCAGAATAATATTGCACAACCTTGCGGAGTGAAATATGTTTAAAAGAATGTGTTCATATTTTCCCATATAAATGCAATATTCTTCTTTCATATTCACATATTTTTTAACTACCTACGTCTTATTGTAAAAGACATTATAGAAACAACGTAATTGAATGTGTGTTTTATTCCACAAAAAATCCCAACGGTAAAATCATCAAGGCACAACAACACTATTCATGTACACAGCGACCTTTTAACTTAATCGTGCGCTCTTCATCAGTTTCAAAACGAATTGTCGTTTTGGTCTACTTAAAAGTAAAATTTAGAGTGTTGCTGTGAATGAATGTGCATGGAATTTCTTTCTATGTTGATCCAGATCAATGCTGCTATTCTGATTATGAGGGACTGCATTATTGTGTCAGTTCAGTGCAGTAAGGATAATTGATTTCATCTGGAACGGTAGGCTACTCGAAATCCCAGTACAGATTTTGCATTTGTCAGGTTTTGCAAGACATGTCGTTCGGATTTGAAGAGCTAAGAAAGTTCAATTTTACAAGATGCATAATTGTAAGTATATTTATTACCGTTTTTATTACAAGCTAAAGAAACCATATGTATGCCCTGTAACTTGCATCTCGCTGTTGGATGGACCCAAGCAATGACAATTATCATGCAGTGTGTCTTCTAGCCTAACATTGTATCAAAACAGTTACACAAGGAAAATTTAAAAGCAGCTGTTGTGTGACACCCCATTTACCCATCGGAAATAATATTTTTTCTTCGTCTTGGATTATTGGCACTGAGGCACATAGTTTCCTACCAAAACCTTCGGGTGCATATTTGTATCGAATCCAGTATTTTGGCAGACTTGCAAACTGGTAAATCTCCAATTAAAACGCGATAGCCCTTAGCCTCAATGTATTTGTATATGCTATATTGTTTCGATCCTAGAAAACACTCTTCATTTTCTTAAACATTACATTTGTGAAAAGATATGACGTTTTCTCCTAAATATTTGTTTCAATGATCAGGATCATGATCTCAATTATAGCATTTCTCTCGTTCGTTGCTGACATTGCGAATCTCACGTTCATTAGTTTGAAGCTATGAAAGTTTGGTTTCGGACTCACTGAATACTTCAACATCGTTAACTTTATCATCCGTACTTTCATATGAACCAAATGACATTCACAAACTAATCTAATCAACCAAAATCTAAAGCGTCTACTAAACGAGTATACAAAGTAGTTCCTACTACACTATAATATTTAGGCATACGTGTCGCACACGTGCGTACGCTATGAACATTTACAGCATCGTAAAATACTGCACTATTCTGACAATGTAAAGTTAATAAGAAAAAATTGATCATATACTAATAATTTTTCCTTCTAACAATGTTGGCCTGTGTACAATTTCATTTGTTTTGGTTTAATTCCACAAAATATTTCAAGTGTGTGTTTGTATATTTATGACAACTACATAGGGTCTTCAACATATTTAGAAGCTACGCAAAACATTTAGAGGCAGTATCTTTCCTACTTTGTTTCAAATGTACCTATTGTAAACGACATTTATGATGAAAGCGGTATAAGACGCTTCTAATTTTCTACCAGACGTCCTTTCAATATTTATCAATCATTTATATATTGCTTACTTTTACTCATGTCCCTAATCTATCCTAAATATACCATACTTAATTATAATGTGTTTCCTTGCAATCACGTGAGGGCGGTAGTGTGTGTGCAGCAATACATACATATATATATATATATATATATATATATATATATATATATATATATATATATATATATATATATATATACATACATGCATACATACGGAAAAAGCTTAGGTGTGAATTTAGCTTCTACCGTAGAGATTCAGTGTGTGGGCCTCCTTAAGTGATATGTGGATGAGTCATTTATACATGCGTAAACAGTTTCGAAAGTATTAATTTGAAGTAATTTAATTTCTGTTGTTCCATTTTGTGTGTTTATACATGTTTTATATTAGATTCTACGTTAATATTCATATAGTTCTCTGATGTTGAATTTATTTCGGTATGAGAAATAATTATTTTTTGGTCATTACTGGCATTTTAAATTACAAGTCTATACAACCGTTACGATGTATCAAAATAAGTGTAATTTTGGTTTCTTCATAATAAAGACATACTGTTGAAATTAATGATCTTTGTTCTTTTATTCCTTAATTATATTTCATTTCCTAACTTCGAAACAATTAAAACCAAAGTATGAAAAACACATAGCATGACAATATCAATATAACTAATATCACGTATATCTCACAAACAAGGTACCAATCTATAGGTGAATAGGAATTATTGTGGTAGGCTAATAAAAAGATGTAAAGACTGCAATTTGTGTCTGCAATAACATGCTAACTTTATCTGCCATATTAACCGTTTAAGATCCATATCAACCGTTTAAGATCCATATTAACCATTTAAGATCGATATTAACCGTTTAATATCCATATTAACCGTTTAAGATCCATATTAACCGTTTAAGATTGTCAGGAGATATTCTATATCGCTATCTAGCACACTCTTTGCATATGTATAATGAATGTTCCAAACTAATATAAAGAAACATAAAATATCAGATCTAATGTTCTTTGTAAATGCACTTATGTGAGAACTGTATATAATATTAAGTCACATTATATTATGGCGGTACCTGCCACCCACCACGGCGTTTTGTCCAACAAAACACCGGCTGTACGACTCTCAATGATGCTCCATGCAGAGGGAAAGAAACGGGAAATGCACAAACTTATGTGTGTACGCAACCATTGCTCTTGTTAGGTTTGAGATTACCCTGACGGATCCTCATTGCCATTGATCTAAACAATGCTCAATGGAATTATGCCATTCAGGACGAATATTACCTGTATGAGGACAAAAGTTCAGTTCTGACCGAAATAAAGCTAGAAGTAAAATCTAATAAATCTTGATCATGGGTCTCAAAATTCTCAAGGAGGAACGAATATTTTTATATCCACCTGTCCTTTGGTCAAACTTAGTCAAAATTAATCTAAAACTTGTATTGGTTTCATGGACTGGATGTATTGTCATCTACACTACATAGACATTACATATACAAACATAGCTCCTTGCGAGAGTGGTGTGTCGGGATTGAGGCTGCTTCTCGCCTAATAATTAGCTTTGATCAATAATTGCAACATGTTAAGATGACACACACACACACACACACACACACATATATATATAAACTTTCTGATTGGTGAAGTCTTCATACATTCAGGTTTGCGAGTTAAATTACGTGTAAATCAATATTGTCAGATAAAACAATACGTAAGCACGCATGAAGAGATTAACCCTAGAAATCCGAGAAAATTTAACGCGGATATATCGTTAAACAACAATGTGAAGAGTGTCAGCAAGCGAAAGACGATGTTCTTGCTGGTTTAGAACACGTGTTTCACCCCCAGTTCAAACCAACTAACGAAACCGTTGCTACAACCACTGCAATTAAAAAACCTTTTAAAATACTACCAGCAGAAGTAGCAGATAGTAAAGCAATACAATGCAGTTACCAGCAAAATAGTTGAACATCTTGAACCGGTTGATCAAGCTCGTCAAGAGATTAAGGATATTGCAGACATCCTTCAGGAATAATCCTAGCCAAGCTTAAACACCAGACTTTGTGACACACAATTTTGGAAGAGGCTATTGAAATCCAATTGAAATTGCTGCAGTATGATATAAACTATTAAAAAACTTGCTTTAGCGAAAATGTCATAAGTTTCCAGAATAATATTGGATCGACATGGTCGATATAGAATTAGGTAATATTGCATGGCTCGAATATAAAATCAACAACGCTTATTATAACGATTTTGTCAGTCATGTTAACAAATTACAAAATAAAGGAAGAGTACTGCCACAAGGAAAACATATAGTACTGCGGATGAAAGGGACAGCGATTATCGCCGGCACCAAAACACTTATGGGCAGTAGGTTAGTACGCGGGGACCATAAATCTCCTGAGCACGTGTAGATCGATGTCGATCTAATTGAAATTGCTATCGGTGCGCTACGAGTTTAAGCAGTTCTTATAAAATTATCAGTGAAGATGCGGAAATTTGCCAGAGTGTATACACTGCTAAAATATTAGCATGTCATGTGTACCAAAACACTCTTCGATAAATTAATTGATGAGATTTAGAGCAGCGACTAACTTTGTACTTCACTCATCATAAATACACCGGTGACATGGTTTTTCACAATCAGATGTAAGATTGATGAATTCAGGAGTGCCTGTTTGCTAGGCTTTTTAAGGGAATTTACTTGTAGACGTTGTTCCAGGTTCATTTAGAAGAATGGCTCCAATGGTAATTCTCATCGCGAAGCAGTTAGGGATTAAAACGACTACGTTGGTAGGGATAACGCAATCAGAACAGCTGGTGATATTGCCGGAAGATGTATTAAGGGATTAACAACGCGCAAAATAGAAATTAACGATCAGGGCTAAAGTGCATGTGTAATTTCATTGTCGCATACTTTATAATTTTGCAAAATTTCAGAAACAAATTATTTGGAGCCAAACACAGTTTCATTAGTAGGACGCAGTACTGATGACAAAGCGGTATTCGCACGCTGAAAGGGGCCAGTGCAACTGCAACTGTGGCGCTAAATTTGACGAGATACATTAGCCAGATTGTCTCTGTGCATGCCAGTGATTACACCGTCGATCACAGAAGAACAATGATGAATTTCATTTTAATGTCCTCGCGTGGACAATTTATTTTTTCCATGGCTGATGATAACATCCGACGCTGCTACTGGGTCAGCGGTGGAGCTGTTGACATGTAAATTTCATCCCAACAAGGAGTTTCGACCGGAACTCGTGTATTTATAGCCCGTCAAGTTTTAGGACCGGTAAGCTCACATATTATAATACAATGGTGTTTTGACAGTGTGAATGTACAAGAGATATTTATGCGATTCAATGGACATCAAGAACAACTCGAAGAAATCCTGATGGACTTGATCTAAATCGTATCGCACGTGCATATGACAAACGGATGTCGATGACGGGTAAAGATCAAAACGCACGCGCTGGGAAGCAGATATTTCAGATGCATTTGATATCGTTGTATTATTTTGTTACTTTTCATTGGCGCATATAATTTTATTTCGACAGTCCGTGCTAGATATGCATTTCCGAGCTCGTTTTATGCACATTATTAACTTGTGTTGCCGCGTACAGGTATAACGCTGTAATATTGTTCGACAAAACACTTCTGCTTACCGGAGCTGGTGTATGAATGAAAGTCAATGATGCCCATTGGAAACTAGATAACGCCATTAGATCACAAGCAATACAATAAAACATGTCATACCAACACGCGAAATTTGACATTGACATAGGGTCAAATTAAAAAACTACAACCTGCAGCAGAAGAATTCATGTGGAGTAAACATTTTTGCTTTAAGCACCACAATTACATTGTGTATCAAAGAAATTAGCATTGACTGATCTACAAAAAAAAATGTTCCAGCAACGTTGGTATATTTCCGATCTTGGCTGAAAGTACAGCACTAATTGCTGCTGAAGGACACGCGGTTGCAAAAGGCGAGTTGCATTAGGTGCAAATGGAACTGCAGCTGAATTGGCACAATGACAGGCGACCATCGTTTAAACGTTAAGAAGACGACGAGGGCTCAGAATGACTTCAAAACAGTGCAAACGGGGTGAGGGCTCCTACGAAGTCGAGCTGTAATTGATTTCATAGCATTTTGCTGATGTCCAACTTTGCTTTAGTCAAACAGGCCAAAACAACATATGTAACACTTTATAGGTATTTGTTTGCGTAATGATTTATCTCATCGACCATTCATAGTAAGAGGAATAATTAATCTTGAAAACGACCTACAATTATACATCATAGAGTGTTAACAAAGTCTATCCGTGCTATTATCACTGGGCCGTCGGAATCTGGTTGAACGCAACTGTCGGTGAACCTGGTAATAAGATGGCTGAAATGTCATAACCTTTATTTGATTGTACCATCTACTGATAGTCATAAGTGTTTTCTTGCTGTTAAGCATTTTAATAAAACGATAAAAGTAAACCACAGTCAATCCCTACGCCATATCGAACGCGGTTGAATTCATCATATATATCAGTGAAGCCCCATCGGCTGATGATCTTAAAGGGACTCTCGGTAATCCAGTGAATGACGACGAAGTCATGGTGGATAAATAAGCCCCAAACAATTGTTTTCACGAGGCGGGCATAAAACACCAATATCATACATGTGTCACAAAATTACGCTCAAGTACCTAAAGAGACAATTGCGAGACTGTACACGCGCCCTAGGAATAATCATTTGACCTGGTAGTCTGGCAAAATGGATCACAGCCGAGTTATATATTTCTTTGCGCACGCACAAAAACGTCGATATGGTTTGCTTCAATCAATCTTGTTGATCCAAGAACACTATATCTCATATATCCACATAACTAAGTGATGGCAATTCTTTTACACACGTTAAGGTTGTGTATTTCAAGTTTGTTTAGTCCTCTGCAATTATTAGCAGTGAAGTTGGTAAAGATTCCAAGATATATAGTTTACTAAATTCTCAAAACGTTGAGGCGTTTTAACATTCTATTGCTTAATAACACTGCAGGGGTATTTTCTATATAGCAATAGTGTTGTATTGGACATTTCGTCATTTATTCATTCGAGCAAACGTTCGAGCAAAACTAAGATGAAGGAGAATTCATGCTACTGATTTGTATCTCATACTCGATGACTAGCACTTGTTTGGATGAATGCAAATTGTCTTTCTGTTTCCTACATTCTCAAACAACCAGTGGACTATGTATGCTGTGTAAATGCACTTTTTATGCTAATTGCTATTGCATATCACTATCATAAATCACATAACGTTGATGATTCATCATGTGAAAAAGCCATCAGAGTGACATCAAATACCATATCAAACATTTAATGCTAGTATATCACACGCACGGGTTCGAAATAATCAAGAGCAATAAATGTTCTGAACAGAACCTGATTGTGTTAAACTATGTACCAATGTACGTTATTTCACATATGGTGCAATTAATTATGATTTGTCACAGGAACTGGGTTGAACTGGTCAAGGGCAACAATTATTCGGACAAGATCTTGGTGACGTTAGAATATGCTTGCATATACTTTTTTTTTTATAAGCAACGTTTAAATTGATTGAAATTACTTACCGAGAGCTGAAATAAAAAAATATTCATCTTAGTGTTTGCTTGTAAGGTGTTCCTTAATATAGTTTGGTAAATATTTAATTTTTAGGAACAGTTACAGCAAAAGTTACTAAATGCTGACATTAACGAATATGTAACATGGTGGTATTATGATACAGTTACGGCGTATCCTATTACGTAAAGGATTCTCTCATTGCATAAAATGAATTGCTGTAACGTCGAACGCCGGTTTCAGTACAGGTATTTCCAAATAAATATGATAATCATGTATATTTGAAATGGCTTCGTCGACAGAGTTTACGCTGATTTTAATTTCCATTCTGCTAGACTAAAAATAGACCAAATGAAGTGGAATTCCTTTTACATTTAAAGGGGCCATTATTATATTATATAGTATAAAAGTCACATTATTAGTACATGTTGTAGCTCATCTCCTTCAGGCTACATACTTGCTGTCTTAACGCTTCATTGGCTGGAAAATGATGTTTTTCGGCAAAGTTGTATTTGATCTATAGTCATGCATTTATACAATAAATCCAGTTAAGTCACAAAATGTTTGCCACTGTGACGCATTAAATTATTACTGAAAGTGTCTTTGTAACTATGTTCTTCATTATCGCTGGTGGTGTACGCTAGATCCAATAACTCGCGACTCAGCTAACATAACCGGTTGGATGTATTCTTTGCTAATATTAAAAAAAGACTTTTTACACTTTTTATTATATCCGGTGCCAAGCTTAGGTTTTGTTATTCAAAATTCATAAGTAAATTAATATGTAAAGGGGCTTGGGATATGTATTTAAACATATACATATACATTTACTGTAGCTTTATGAACCTTCTGTTGGCTTGGTCGTATGATGCAAGCATTATATACGTTCATAAAGTCTTTCAAAATAGAATAAACAATAGCGTTGTGTTAATTATGGATCCAAGTCTCAGTTTTCTACCCCACATTATGTTTCGCTTGCAGTGGCACCGGCAAGTAACGTTCAGGCTTGGATATGTGATCTCGATATGAGGGTAAAGTCATGCCGGGGTGTTTTAGAAGGTTTTGACCTAGATCAGTACAATGATAAAAAAAACCGCTATTGTAACGTTACTAACACATGCGAGAAAATGTTGCAGAGAAACCAGGGAGAAAGGTCAATTCAAAGTCTATGGGATTAATTTATTTCTAATACTCTGTTTCTAGAGTTTGTCAGAATGTATCTAAAGATGTCTAATTATTTTTCAATTCATAACTTCCTGCTCCCGTTCCACTTTATATGCTGATAGTTGATATACGTGAAATAAACTTTAGATATGGTTTAAATTAAAGAATTTATTACTAAATACATAAGTTAAAGGCATCGCTGGGAAACAAGTGTTATCATATGACTCATTAAATTAATAGATTCGTTCGTTTTGTTTTAAATAATGAAGCGCATCAACTGCTTTGGTCCGAACTTGATGATATGCACCGATTCACTCTAGTACACATCATATTATCGCAATTGAGGTCACTTACCGTTGCCTGAAAGGAAAAAGATGTACATATTAGTGAAGGTATTCATATGTATTACATCATATAGTTCTCTAGAAGTTATAGTTATTTAAATTTTAAGAGCAATTTCAGTTACGTCTACGAAAATGGTTATAGTGACGATTATGGCATGGGGAGATGATAATATGAGAAAATTACGACACTTTCAAGCACTGAAATACATTGTCATAATGCATGCAGGAAATCGACGTAATTCGAATTGGTTTCCGCCTGCACATTACGGAAGCTAATACAGTGTTTTTTTGTGGATACGATGCAACGTCACCTATTCCCTTTGTTCTGCTAACTTTGCAGACAAACAAGCGAGAAGAATATGACGTCCATAACAGTGATTTGATTCTAGTTCCTATTGCTTCTAAATGACCTTTGTCTTAAAGTTCAATCTAAAGTCCGGGAAGTAGGTTAGACACACAAAATATATATACATAATATAGGCAGAGTCACAGACAAAAAGAGTAAGATATGTATAGCTATTTAAAGTGTAGAAACAATATTAGCCGATGTTGAGTGCTTGTTTGAATGTATCTAAATACATATAAGTGTCTCTTAAATTCTCAATGAATCAGTTGACTATATGTGCTGTGTAGGGTCATTTGCTAAGCAGATTGCAGGTATATATGATAAGAATTTCATATATGTTTTAATCTGAAGAATTGTAATATTGATAAGTTAAAGACATCAGAAGGACAAAACACTGCTAGCATGTGACATATTTTATATTATCACTCCAACTGGTCATCAAATGTTCAGATCTGGTTGAACATTCAGTGATTTACTACATTCTGTAACAATCTTTGATGCTGTTTAAATTACGTACCACTCATTGAAACGAAACGCAGTTGTTCGTATTACTGAATAGTTCCTAGGTTTTGTGTCTGTGCTACATTTCCACACTCATCTCCAATGATTGTGTCTGTCATACATTTATACACTCCTGTTCAGTGATTATGGATTTGATACATCTTTACACTCAAGTCCATTGTGGCAATCAAGTGATATATGTACACCTGTTGCTCATGTTCTTGTCACTTAGGTGTTTTCTTTTCATATATTTTTTTTTCTTCAAAAGGTGCGCAGCTTAAGAAAGACATCAGCTTAATATCACAACCGTATGTCAGGAAAATAAGTTGTTTATTTACTGCCAAGGCAATTTGAATAACGTGTACACTGCCCAAAGACACAGAACGGTATATGACCTTGGATAAGGCGATGGTTTGATTCACAACCACACCCGATCGGTCGTAGGTTCGGCTCGCTAATCACTGAGCCCCCATGACAATTATAATAATAATAATAATAATAATAATAATAATAATAATAATAATAAAGAATGTGATATATTGTGTGTTGCTGCATTAGTTGTTTAAATATCATAGAAAATACAGTAATTTTAGTTACGAACTGTATATATATATATATATATATATATATATATATATATATATATATATATATATATATATATATATATATATATCCACCAGTCCGCCTAAGAGGTCGTACGCATTGATTGATGAACAAAGTATGTTAAGATAAATATGATGCGTAAAATCGAATATGGTCATTAAATTGCTTTGTGCTAATATTTATGAGAAGCATGGCATAAACCAAACTTGTCAAAAAACAAGGCGCATTCAATAAATATTTGCAGATTTGGACGATTTATTTTACTCCAGCTCTAATGCATATCCAAAACTGGCAATGTCAGAAAATCAGTATATTTGATTTAAACACAGCCTCATGGCATTTGAGATTTATTTGCGCAGTACATATTATTGTGTATCTTTATATTACTTAAACGTTTGTGTACACCTTAACGTCAAGTCACACAACACACAATATATCACATTCTTTATTATTGTTAACGTCAAGTCACACAACACACAATATATCACATTCTTTATTATTATTAACGTCAAGTCAACCGTTCCCCCATGTTTTGCTTATGATGAAAACGGGGTTATCGGTGTTAAAACAACTGATATCAAATGACGTTAAAATCTGACATGTCACTCACACTGGTGTCAAATAGTGAAGAATATCAAATGGTTGATGAGCTGAAGTTGATGATGTTTGACGACACCACACATTAAAGCACTTTAAATTACTTACCAGTCTCTGAAACGAAAATAAATTGTTCATATTATTAACAAAATTCATCCGAATTATATAGAATATTTACATAGAATATATATGATAATATTAATGATTATGCTACAAAATGATGGCATTATGAAAGAAATATGTTATCTATTTTCGCTTTAATAAATCCCCACATTGTGTATAATGCATCGCTGTAACGTGGAATAGTTGTTTCTGCCGGACAGTATTAAGGCAGCTAATATAATAATATGGTATAATATAAACTTTTCCAAATATAGTATTTGGCACCATTCTCCCTGTTGATTTTTATTTTATCTTTCTTGTTCTACCTAGGCGAATCATCAAACGTTACATCCATTGGATGTTGAATTCCTTTCATTTAAATCGGGAAGACTAAAGTAACAACGTTTTCTATGAATGATTATTGCTTTCTTCTTATCAATGTCCGTTGTGTTTGGCATTCTGTATGTTTTCCACAATTGAAAGACAAGTTAAGCAAGTCATTTGTTTAGTATCATACGCAGATGTAAAACAAAATTCGTCCTTACAGTTAAAATGGATCAAAATGTATTCCAAAAGATACTAATCGTTTTACACAGCATGCAGTCCAATCTGTGACACTACTTCACCTGTTGTGCCACTGACCCATGCAAGTTCAAGTGAAGAAGAGTATATATATATATATATATATATATATATATATATATATATATATATATATATATATATATATATATATATCTAAAGTTTTAAGTAAGCATGTCGAAAGATACCTCCCTCGCTACACACACACACACACACACACACACACACACACACACACACACATATGCACGCACACACATAAATGGGCCCCGAGTGGCCCAGTGGTCTAAAGCGCTCACCGTTCCGGATCACTGCCATCTCACCTCTGTCTGCGTGTGTTCGAGTCCAAGGCTCGGCTAGCGTGGGTACGTGGGAAAGCCTGCCAGTAGCTTCTCGTGGGTCGGTGGTTCTTCCCTGGGTTTTCCAGGGTTCTTCCTCCACCAATTATACTGGCCGCCATGTATAGCCTATCTTGTGCTAAAAAATGGCGTTAAACCCTAGAACAACAACAACAACAACACACATAACTGTGTGTGTATGTGTGTGTAGTGAAGTAAGTATATTTCGACATGCTTACTTAAACTTTTATCACCACCAACGGGTGCTTGGTGAATATTTAGTTTCTCGTTTATATTATTGGACAGCATGATGAGCTTAAAATTGTGAGACATATGCACAACAAATAACACCAGTTATAGATGTTAATATTTAAAGGAAGCGTGGAATACACCAAACGTTTGGATATATGTGCACGAATCATATGAGTTGCAAACATGTTCGCGTGTTTGGCTGTTCTGGTCTGTTCCAAGTCTAATGCAACCATAACCATGATAGGAAATTATTTAATTGCTGCACATCAGAGGAACCTCTCATCGTAAGACATACTTAACTATAGTGCATCACTCAAACTAGTTTCAAATAAGCATCGAAACATGTTCTGAGCTGAACATTATGTTGGAATATGCACCCTAATACCGTATTCCACAACCAATGTTTAAATGAATTGATATTTAATACCCAGGACTGAGACGAAAATAAAGTCATATTATTAGTGCAAAAACATAAGATGACACACAGTATTTGGTTTTTCAAAATATAATTACTAACCCCTTAGGGAGAACTACAGAACCAGCTTCTAAAATAGTGATGGTAACAATTATGTTAAAATATGATGATACTATCGGATAATTATGAACCTGCTTCGAATAAACAAACCTGTACCTTGAGTGTAATAAATGTACATCATGTAGAACAGGGTTTTCAACTTTGAGATAAAGCTTCTCAGTATAGTATTTAGTTTTGAATACGATATTAATTTATTCTAATTTATTTCGCACATTTGACTCCGATGTTATTTTCCTTTCTGCCTTAGCCCATACTCCTTATCTGACCATGGTGTATATGATGCAGGTGGCTTCTCATAATGCAATTTTAGCTTTTATTGACAATCTGTTAAAATCTGCACTGATTTATTTATTAGACAATCTTGGTTTATTTCAATTAAAAATGCCTTTTTGAGAGTGCATATATATAATATAATAAAAGTATATCTTTCCGTCAATTTGTGCAGAACCGTTTACTTACGAAGTGTTTTACTGTTTCACTTTAGCTCAATACAGTGATAACTATAAACACTTTCAGTCATGCATTTCGATCACCAAACTTCGTTATGTAATGAAGCCATTCTAAAGCTGCAAGAATATGTTAGAAATGTACACTGCGTCGAAGTCTTACTATTGAATCATGTACATATATAAATGTTTAGCATGCAGAAGTGCTGACTTCGATTAAATGTAAAAAGTTATCAAATAACTATACTTAAGAAAAGTCACTTATTGCGACTGGAGTTCCAGGTATGCAAGACAGTCCGAATCTGAAACTAAGATGTTGCTGATACTCTTTAGCAATATTAATAGATCGTCTCTCAGGTGGTCATGCTAGATATAAAGTTTTCTCCAGGTTCATTAAGGGCCATAATGAGATTCATATCGTAGCGACCATATTGGATGTACGTTCTGTTCCACTTTTTTTGCATTATAATAAAGTTATTATCGGCATTAATTAAGCACATAAACCATGTTGATATGAGAATTATTAATAATAACACTATTTTGAAGTTGAGGTCAGTTCAGCATCCTTTCCATTTAGAACAATGACCTAGAGGAAATATTATAATGAAATCCTAATGTAAATATGATGTTCTGTTTAAGAGTTATGGCGATAAGAAAATTTCTTTTTCTGCAGAATATGGATATGGTTGTCAGCTCGACAATATTCATAAATGACAGCTGCCCATCATCAAATGTTTTTCTTGGTGCACTGCCAATATCCATATGATGTTATCTTCAGAAGAGGAGGTGACTAAAATAGTTTCAATTTGTCATGGAGACCATACAAAATACTAGATCCTAACTCTAAAATGCAGCAACAATTTGACATATTCGGAAGTTTAAGGGTGAGTAGCTCTGTTGATATGACCAATCCTTTAGCACGATTTGCAATAACACAATTTTGAAGACGGCCGTTGGCTATCATATTAGATATCATAGTCGCTTCAATCTCACATTTCATTCATAGCAAACTCGCCTTCACGATGATTTTTTAGGTAACGTTTCATTGCTGTCCTCTAAGTGTATTGAAAGAAGTAGTGATGCAACTATTTTGTTAATTAGTGATGCAAAACAAACTTATAATGTCATCCAATAACATATTCTTGTGTATGTATTGTACAACTTGCAAATACTAGAGCTACGGTTATTTTGATCATTCATGTATATTTGATTTAGTGTTGTTGGGTATTATATATATTTGTGTGAGTATATAGCATATAAATAATATGTTTAATAAATATATTATTGAAACGAAAACTGATGTTCTCTAGCACATCACTAATGCATCTACGAACAAGATGATGGCGTACCATGTTTATCTGCTACAGATAAACATATACAAATTCGTAGTATTGGCTTTTTCTTCGGGTAGAACTTTAGTTTTCTGGTTTCCAGTTTCCAACCTCTACGATATACTAAAACAACAGCAATTCCCCCGTGTTCTACATAGAGCGAAATTAAAATGATTTCTCTGATTCTAGGTTTCTAGAGGTTATGGCTGAACATAATAAATTTTAGAATAAACACTGATTTTGTATATTTCATAATCGTTGTCAATATTAATTGCCGATCTCAAACGAAAGTAATTGCCGATGAACGACAGAAGAATAAAGAGTGTATGTCAATAAATAACAGTTATGCAATTAAATCTTTAATGTATAAATCCTTGGACTCTAGAAATAATTGCCACAAACACTGTTAAAAAGCCGATCGTGAGGATAATGCTACAATATATATATATATATATATATATATATATATATATATATATATATATATATATATATATAGTCTCTTTGTATTCTACAATAACGGTTTTATCCCGAAAAGAATGTGCATTGGAATATAGTTTTTATGCAGAAAATACTTATACTCATAACTGTGGTACGAAGGAGCAAACTTTAACCTATGATGAAGCCATTACAAATCAGCGAGAATATATTTGAAAAGTTATTATTAAGTTACCCTTGTTTAAATTTCATATTTTTACGTTTTTAGCATATCCATAGTTAATGTATATTGTGCTCTAGATCTTTGTCCGTAATCGAGGGTAGATGTTTGAACTTCCTGGCTATTCTAATGTTTTTATCATTCTTTATGTTATAAATAAGTTGATTCAGTTCACGATCAAACCTTAATTACTATCTTAGAATATTTGGTAAGAAAACGTGTGACCCACATTTCGGTCATTCTATTGTGTGGTAGGTTTTTATATATGGTTGAGGTAACAAAATTATTCTTATCTTAGGCTCAGTCAGTGCAATCAATTTCAGTTGTATTCAGGTATAATTTGAAAAAAATCATTTAATTCAAAATAAATATTCCATGGAATTACAAAGTGATGTTTTTGACTAAATTACTATTTTGGAACTGTGGCGAATTCACTCAAAGACAAAATACATTCTGGATAATATCATAGTGATACATTAAGACTTTTCCTACATCAATCTATTAAATACTAGTGGAACATCGAAACATTCAAGACAATTGGATTGCACTGGGAACTTTCTTTACTTTTGAATTTGTGATAGAACCTTTGGATAAATTGGGATATGTTTCACAATACTGCAAGTTAAATTTTCACTTTATGACTATTAGAAATAGATGTACTTGTTGATTTTACAAAACTCTTTGGTCTATTCTGTATCTTTGATATTGTTTCGTTGGAGACGTATAATCCACAGAATAAGTCTGGTAACAATAGTACCTCTTAGAAACTGATCTATTACTGCCCGAAAATAATTTCCTCGAATCCAAGGTAATTATTATTCTTTCTTTCTTTATACAAGTACATAATGGTAAAAACACCTGTGCTTTATTGACTATTGACATAAATATCAGGATGTCCGCAGTGGTCGGCGCTTTGTTTGATTAGGATTAACGTAGTAAGGTAAGATCAAGTTTAATGTCGCAATGATAATCTATTGAAGAGAGGTATCGATGCAGAGATTTTCAAGACTGCCATCTTAAGTGTTATATTGGATGAAATATCAGCAATTTTGACCCTTGCATTACCAACTAAATATCTTCTAGATAAAGTTCCAAGGCGATATGACCGTCGTTTTAAACTTATATTAGAGAATCAGGCTATTTTTGAAAGAAGAAATGTTTTGCATGCTATGAATAAAAATTCATTTTAGTGTTGTCGGAAAGAGCCCATTTCCATGTTTAATCTTCAACGGGTGAGCAATTTGTTCAGAGATAATAATATTGTGCAGCAAATAAATACTTTACAGCTCGTAGTCGTGATCTCCAACTTCATCAACTGCAGTATGTGGTTTTGCGAGTGATGGAGAGCGTATTGATTGAGCGGACAATAATTTATTTTTTCGGATGTCTTTAGTTATCATGCATCATCAGAACCAGAAGTTTGCTCATTGCCTGCTCTAGACCCCTAACTTGTCATTCATGATATTTGTTAATTCTGCATATTTTAACCTAGACCTTGCTGTGTAGTTTGAAACTATTTCAGTTCTTAAAAAGAAACCTGACGGAAGACTAAATCTTTTTGACTCGGTTTTGATTTAGATTAGTACTATCATAATTAGCACAGAATTTGTTTGGTACAAAAGTTCCTCAATATTAATCAGGCAATTAACAGCCTCTACTTCCTTATTCCAAACTAGAGTTATACGAATTTTGAAACCAATTAGAAGAAACACATATTGCCACAATACGGTTACAAATCTCACTTAAAATATAAACGTTAGCAATGATTTCAATCTGGGAAAGAACATTAACCATAATATGTCTTTAATTTCTAAAGAAGATAAACCATGCATATGTAACAGATAGATCAATTTGAGCTTTGAGTTCAGTAAACCTTTAGATAGAATTTTCTATTCAAACCGAACGAAAGTGAATATGTTACGGCGGAGTACATCATCGTCACTATGTAGATTGGTAGCTACTAGCTGAAGCAACAATGATTAAAAAAACAGGGTAAATCTGAAAAAATGCTCTGGAAACTTGATATAATAATTTCGATGGAGAAATAAGAATGTATAAGACATTAGATGTTAAATACTTTGCAATATTTGTCTAATATCGTGATGCATGTGGGCAAATTACAGGACAGACATGCACACAGTTATCAAATTTGATTCCAACAACCTCATTAACTCGACGAAATAATGACCATTTACGGTTATTTAATGCAATACAATCAAACGAACACCAAACTATAAATAATATTATATAGTACTAAAATACTACCTTCATAAACAAAAGCATTAGTTTTAGAAATGTCCATTAAAACACTGAGCAAATGAATTAAATTCAATCTGCTAATATTTATTTTGCAGTAGGAAACGTAAGAATGGTAGTTAGAATAGCTGAAATACATCAAGATATTTTCAAAAAGGAGACATTTAGCAATTGCGACATCCTTGAGATAATAGGTTACGACAACCAATTATAATCTAGATAAATATAAAAAATTGCTAGATGAATCTCTAATAAATATTCAAATATATCAGTCACTATTTCGAATAAACATAATTTGATAAACAGAGAGATCTATTAAGCGTATGTGACAGAAACAGTTAATAACCACTTTCAACTGCTCAAGATGAGTATTATGTCAGCAGAAAAGAAAAAGACTCCTTTGCTAGAAATGTTTGAACTTTCCATTCTTTATTAAGAATTATGATGAGAAAACTTAAATATTATTGAACAATACATGAACCAGAAAAAATAAAGAAACCTAAGTATTGTATGAGTATAAGTATACATATAAATTTTATTCAACTAGTTTAAAAGGATATTTACAAAAGTATGACCAATGGATAACAAAAGATTGTAGTTGCATCAACTAATTTTCATAAACGTATCTAAATAATTTTACCAATAGACATAAACCAACTATGTGACTTTACTAAATTAATAAATGTATGCATTCGGTATCACAACATTCCATGTTATTTCTTTTGGCTAATTCAATCTAACAAATATAGTATCGTTTTCGAAGTTTTTAAACAATGGCAGAGATCTAGGCTTTTGTTTCGTGGCGCATAATATATGTATATTTTACAAATCAGCATTATACAATTAATTACATTACGTTTCCAACATACCTATAATTATTCCTGCTTTGGAGAAGATATGCAGTAAATTAGTTCAGTTTCTAATCCAGTTTCTTAAATCTGTCCAAATATCTTTCCCCGTAGCAGAGTACCACACATGTGAATTAATGTTTCATGTGAATCAATGCGAAAAGAACATTTATTATTTCTTGTTATTTCAATTGTTTCTTTAAAAGTGTTTTTTTTTTTTGTGCAAGAACCATATGCGGTAATTTATATTAAAACCAAATTAGATTAATATATTTTGTAACTTTGTATGTTAATGCATATGGCCTTATACAATCCAATTGGTCTGGTAGAGTAGGTTGTGTTTTACATTTAGGTAGTGATTAAGTTTCTAAAACGTCTGTGTCTCTCACCGAGATACTATAAATATTTCTGGAAATCTTCTTACTTTAAGGAAACGTAATGAATTTCTGCAATCCAAGCTTTTTCCAAAATTACTGGTTCGGTTACGATAGCTTTTCTGTTCATATATAGCGTCACGTAATTAAGGACCCTTTGCATATTGGAGACAGATTGTCCCAACATTACATTTTTTATTCAGCTTTTGCCAGGAAATGAATGATTTATTACCCTGGGCAATATCGTTTAAAAACAGTATACCTTTCCAAAACAATTTTTGCTAAACTTAAAGACTGTCTGACCTTAATATTTGTATTACTCATTACAGCGTCAGTACGAAAATCCGGAAAAGTCTTTAGAACAAACTCTCAGGATTATATGTTATAAGGAATAACAAATTCTTCTAAAATATCTTGTCATCTTCTGTGTTTACTTCTATACAATTGATACCAAAATTGTTAAATTCGTTCAACAGTTAAAACAATGAAACATTAGTTTAAGCCATTGTTTCCTTTTTTCAAAAAGTCTTCTGAATTTACAAGAAATACAGATTTTGTTTTGATGTCAACCAATTCAAATGCCGATTCTTCATAACACTTATTTGCTACGCTTTTTGTCGTGTCAATTGATCCATTCCGCAAATATTTGTACATTAAACTATTTGACCTTGTTTTAATGAACCAATATGAAGGATTTAGTACGGTTTAAGTTTGATAAACAGATGAAGCAAGAGATTTATCACAAAATGTTCCCATGGGGATAAGACATCTTGTCAGCCATATAACTATGATTAGTTATGTCCATTAAGAAATACACTAGATTTTATATTGTGAAATTTTGTTTCACCCCTTTTATGATTGAATTTCGTAAATTGAATTGTTTATATTTTAAGTACGAATTTTCATTCTACAAACTAAAATGCTTTTCAAAGACAATATGTAGTAGCATACCATGCTGCTGTTATATTTTCAAAATATACACCTACCAGACATCAAACTATTTGATCATCATTAATCGTGTTATTAATTTAAACCATTATCAACAATTCATGTTGAGGCATGTTTACCTGTAGTATTAAAGAGATATAATGGTCTTCAATTCGTTAAAGTGTTTTTATCTTTAACACCTTAGGAATACAAGTAACAACGCATTCCTCCTAAGTTGCTGAGGGAATATGTATTCCTAACTATAGTCAATTGATCTAACCAAAAGTATCCTAAATAATAAAATTGCGACTTACAAAATTCAGCAGAAAACCTGCTTTTTGCATTTTTTCAGGTATGTTAGAGTATATACACCTTGGGGAAAATAGCTATATCGCCCTCTTCTCTGTTTTTTTCTTTTTATAGATTTTTAATATCAGAGACAACAAGTAATAAGATGAGATGCATGTTTTCAATAGACTTTTAAAATTGGATTGTGGTTTCTATTCTTTCTTTTCTTATATCAAAGAGGATAGAGCATTATCAGATGTAAGAAGGATACAAAAATATATAAAATTAGTTTACCTTGCTCTCGGTAAAAGAGAGACTATTAACAAGATAGATTTTAAAATATTTATTTTATATTTACATTTTATAATATTCTTCCTCAATTACATTAATTACTTCGGTAGCAGAAAAACCTAGCGCAAGATAATTAAAATAGCATAGGAAAAATGCATATATAAATTTGCAACAAACGAACGATTATATCATAAAATCATCTGCAAGAAAGTTAGCAAACAAAACATTATTAAAAGCACACAACATGCAAACACTATACAATATAGATTTAATAATGATATTAATAATAATAATAATAATAATAATAATAATAAAAAAACAAGGTTTTCAGATAATCATTCAAAATTTAAAAAAAAAAAAAAAAAAACAAAAAAAAAATAAAAAAAAAAATAAAAAAAAAAATAAAATGTCCTAAACGTGATATGGCAAAAGCATGACAATACAACCAAAACTTTAAATAGCAGTTGTCTGTAAACAAGACAAATACCCCGGCACCAATTTAATGTATGATACATTTTCACAGTCAGTACAAATTTAGAACGATGTCATAGTCTGTTTAAGATCTTTTATATTTATTATGCAATATATTTATGTTTTTACTTGCAAAGGAATTGTATTCCTCTCAAACTGCATTAATGTTGTAAAAGAAACGAAACAAAAATAAGTTACTTCAAACAAATACTTTGTTTTAAAACAATTTTAGAGTAAAGTGGTGCACCTTATGGAAAACGAAATAAGGCAGATTATACTGTAAAGCAAAGCAAGGCAAGGCATTTAAGATAGTTTACAATATACTTACATAGTTGCCTCCCCTTTCCTAAGAGAAAAATGAGGAATTATTAGGTCCGTATATAACATAGTTATATTCAGCACATTATTCATTTCCTACAATGAATCATATAAAATATTATTTACGTTAAGTTGTTTGTTAATTTCTATTAAATTTAATTATTTAATTTCTATATCTTCCTCTATTATGTTCATAATCAGCATATAATCAATAACTGAATATCTTTGTCTTTGATAATTCTAAGAATAAAAATGAATAATAAAAAATAGACCCCATTCCAGAAGTAAAATGGGATTTGCTTTATTAAATCTATCCCTTTCAGGAAGTAACATTTAAACAAAGGATTCATCTACATTTGTTGATATAAGGAAAAGTACAAAGATTTGACCGTGAGTTGTGTACTATAGCGTGTAATGAAATACTACAGAATTCAATTCTGACTTTTTCAGTTTCAGACATGTAGGTGTTTTTCTCTTAGTTTGGCCTGAAAGTTTTCCGTTTTTGAATGGCATAAGTTTCTTTAGCCAGGCTTCCTCTTTCTGTTTTCATGGGCACTGGTAGATCAGTCACTATCTCTTATTGGAGAATTGCAAGTTTAAGCACAAGACAACTCTAGTTCTCTGTCTACCCAACAACTGAATTTAAGTATAATGGGTGCTGGATCAGTAGCTTTAGCAGGAGTTCAATTTGCAAACCAAATGTAGTGTACTCTTTGCTAGTTCATACTCAAGTCTTTCTCTAGCATTTGCTAGATGTTCTCGCCATAATAATCTTTTTTTTCAGCCCTTACAAGAGAAGTTTGTTTTTCATTCATGTGTTGCCATAAGAAGTATTTTCCCTGCCTCATTTATCATCTCAGCTATGTTCTGGATTTCTTGATTATTATTCCGCAATGTTGTCACTCTCTCATTGCTAAAATTAAGGCTATCCTCAATATCAGTCAGTTTAAGTTTCTCTGCTTCAGTCTCCTTCTGACCTCAGAGTGTGTACGCCACTTTTTATATCATTAACAATCGAATCTACCTTCCTGTCTACGGTATGAAATCGTTGTTTTGTTTTATATCAATTTTTGTATCAAGCTTATCAAGCTTTTTGGCAATAACATTTTATCAACTTACATTTTTGTGTGAGTTTCAGGCACATATTTAGCACCAACATTAGACACACACATCATATTTATCAATGACACTTCTGCCCCATATATGTTCCAGACTTTTCTTTTCTTTAGTTTTGTATTATTATTTTTTCTCCATCAAGACAACCCTTGAAAGGAATCGATATTGGATAAGTCCTCACATTAGTTTTAGATGCCGATGTTTTCGTATACGGAGGGTGGTTATTCGTTATGGGGACAGCATACATCAGAAAGTCATTTAATTCACACTTTAATACATTTGGCTTGAATAGTTTATCTACATCATTTTAGTTCCCATTCAATAGCTTGCTTTCCAAATATAAATAAGTTACAATGTGGTCCTTGAAAGTGGTTATTTTCTCACGAGATAACTTATCGGTTGAGCCAAAAAGAATTGCTTCACTCCATGGAAATACAGGAAAGTATAATCACGTAAATCTAACTATTTATCCATTGTATCACCACCATTTAAATTTTTGACACAATGCTGTGTCTAAAGGCCAGTTTTGTTTTGGGCAAACAGATGGGAAGAATACAATAATACAATCAAAATGGTTTTGTATTATGCTTCAAATCTAGTGCAAACTTTGTCTTTCGGACATATTTTTTAAACAACATATATGTCCGAGAATATATTCTTAATTAGTTGATCTGAATAATTATATGTGCATTAGAGACAAACATATACATTGTGTGTACATCTATGTTTACATTAAGTTTTATCTGTAAATGCATTCCTTGCTAAACAGGTTTTAAGGTCCGATAAGTCATATGATTAAAGATGGTCGATATATAACTTGTTTACTCTAACGTTGCTCACATGACTGCCACTCCGTCATTGATAGGATAAAGATGTACATATTTATCTAAATTTCAGATCAAATTCAAGACCTATCAATACAACATTGAGACTGCTTGGTGAACTAAGCATTACATTTCATAAAACTGTATTACCGGCTCTTCAATAATTATTGTGATATAAACATACAGGACAGAAATTAATTTATCTTATCGATAATCGAATAGCACAGAAGAAGTAAAGACGTTACACTGGAGATGAATATTCCCCAATTTATAATCGTGTTTTCGTCCTTTTATCACACTGTATGCGTCTTACAACGCAATAATAATATATAATACTGAGGGAAAGCAAAATGCTGCAATGGGCAAATGTATGTCAGTATCCTTAAAACATAGCTGAATTCTAAATTCCGTTGAGTAATTTGTAACCTGAACAGATTCTGAATCATTATTATACACATTAGATGCTATTAGTCTTAATTCTAACGGTCTTTCATTCCTTATAACATGCTGTACTTTGTTTTTTATACAAACGTTGCAAACAACAAACCTTTTAAACGACATGCAAATTGTGTGATCAGTAAGTTTACAAATATCACCACTACATTAAGAAAAGGTTACGTGTTCAATCATAATTCTTTAAAGATTATTTACAGCTGAATTATTTATATCATATTTAGTCTTTATTTTGACCGATTTGAGACACTAAAACTAAATAATACAATAACAACGTTTTTCCAAAGCTCTTAATATTCCTTGTCTATTGTGTCCAAGTTCCAAAGTACAGGGAGTATGTTTAACGCCATAAGTTTTTTTTTTTTTAATTTAGGTTGTGACCGTCATCATTATTGCATATTTGTTTATATTTCCATCATGTGACATCCTGATTAGTAGAAAAACTGAGTCATTCTGGTATGACTAAAATCTTGAAGCTTTTTCTCCCACACATTACTCCCTTATACAAATATTTAAGGATACTATAATCACTGGCATACCATTACTACTACAATGAAAATATAGTCATAAGTTAACTGTTCATCAATGTTAGACAATATTCGCAGGTTCGGGTTACCTAGGTTGATCAACGTGATACTTTAGGCTGGATTAGCAAAAGAATATAGAGCAAAGGCGTTATTAAATTATGTAAATACTGACTACAATAACTCTTAGGTTTCTATATGCAAACAAAGTATTTGCTCTGTTTCACAGAGGTCATAAATTCTTTCTGGATTCCCCTAAAATTCGTTATTGTTTCGAAAGGTATTCGTGAATCGGATTTGTGGGATGAAATATATTGAACAGATAATTACGTCTTGTGAATGTTACACTATTAGTCGTAATGGACCATGTAACTTTAATTCAGTATATACTGTTTTATTTTTTAAACTTACATCTAAATAAATAGGAATGTTATCGTCGGGTCAACTAATTTGAAGATTAATAAAGTATCTTTGAGAATAATATTTTAATTATTTTATTACCTTTTCGTTATCGATAGCTATTGGGAAATCAATATGTAAATCGTATGCCGATAATAATATATAGTCCAGATGTGTGGGAGTCTTTGATGATTATATTTCGAAAGATAAATATATGCCAAATTGCTATTCTCAGTTTTCTAATTAAGGTAACTAGTTTTCACAAAACATGATAAAATATGCTTAAATACACAAGTACTATCTTGTGTAATTACGTCACTAAATAGATACAAAAAAATCTTTGTTTTGATTATGTATTCTCTCTGTCTGCTTCTAAATAATTATAGGCTTTGTATAGTAGAATAGAAAAAGTGACACCCTCTGTATAATGCAAAGATGCATTAACGTGCTGCTTGATATTTCATGATTACATATAATGCTCTTCTAAATAAACCAGTTATTGTGCATACTACTAAACGGTGTGTGTCTGCTTGGCTCTTAAAGTCTCCTGAATTTGCTTATATTGTGTGTTCTATATAATCATATATTTTGCATTCAACTGTAATATGTTTCCTTGTGACCTTTTGTTTGATGCCATTATTAATTTATTTGTCATATATCGATTCACATATCTCTTTAGCTATTTGGGTCATTCACTGATCATTAACTATTAACTTCAACTCCTGTGTTTTAATATATTTCAGCTTCTTGTCCTTCAAAGTCTGACTTTCCTCCATCAATAGTTCTTTATACTACCCTGCGTGGTGATGAACTGATAATTTAACTGGTTAACCTATCTTTGTAATATGGTTATTTATCTTTAGTTCACTTATGTTTTGAAGTATTAGGAATCTTTACTTTGCCACCTGTCTCTCTGAATAAATAACAGCTAAAACAATATGACCTCTAAACGATATGAGACTAGGGAGTATTGATATGCGTGTTTTTATTTAATTAAGGTAAATCAAAGACGAAACGGGAAAATTAATTTGTCTGAACTATTCTAAAGATTTGCTTGAAGGGCTGATAAACTTTCGTCTCTAATGATAGTAAATCCTTACTCTAACACCAATATTACATTTATTTACATGTAAGAACAAATACGACCGGTAACTAAAAAGAGACAATATCGTTTTCCCTTAAATAATATTTGATGATCTCTTGATACTATAATATTTACTTCTTGGGTACCTCGGGTAAAATTTTGACCATACCTTCAATATAATAATTACTTATATCATTTACCAATAAGGCATGGCACATTTTCGTTTTATGATGCGAAGGTTGAATTTAAACCAGAACAATACATTTTGTTGCATTGCAAAAATCAAGAAGCAGTATTCTTCCAAACAGTATATAGCTGAATTTATGTAATCTTGCATTCTGACAATTCTGCTTTGTGTTATGAACATTTAACACTTGGCTACTATCATCATTGCAAAGGCTCTTTACTCCATTACCCATGACTGATATCTGATTTTGCGTTTACGATTAGCACTATCCGTTCTTTCACATCATGCTAAAGTAATATAACCTTCGTCAAAAATATTGTCTTTTAGAATTTAGACTGTTCAATTTTTAATTGTCAGTCAGTATTGTTACATCATGTTATATATCATTATAATCTCTTAGTAGTTATTCCTTTGTATATGATTCCTTATACTGTATTTTACCATATAAATGCTATTAAGTGCTTTATTTGAATAGACTGGACGAACTTTTATAGCTTTTACTGTTTTGCAGATCGTTCATACATATGTAAATGGTCAGACAGATATATATGTGCAGGAGTGTATAAATCTTTATTTGATTTCACAGACCTAATTTTACTTTCATTCATATTAACCTTATCTGTTATGCCCCCGTCTCCTACAAAATCGTTTTTCGTCTCAAATTCATCGCGGCTGATATAGAATGCTGTCACTTTATCTGCTAAAAGTTTAACTCAAGTACCAAAACGTATTCATTAGCTTTGTAATATCTCCATTTACCAAAAACTGACATATTAGCATTTCCACTTTGTACAAGTTATTGCAAATACTGGGGTGATTTTTCTTGAATCCACTCTAACAGTGTGTAAGGCAGCAAAAAGAATGGTAAATCTAATCAAATCTCATAGAAAATAAACACAAAATATCTTAAATATCTCTCTTTTTATCATCAATTTGCTTCCCAGTTCTGAGAGATATGTACACCGTTTGCGAGCCTCCGAACCACAAATGTTAATTCAATAACTTCTCTACTAGCTTTGACCGCTCCGGTGGCCTCTGTGGTCAGAGCATCCGTCTTGGATGAGGGAAGGTTGCGGATTCGTACCCCGGCCAGGTCATTCCAAAGTCATATAAAAATGTTACTAACAGCTGCCTCGCTAGGCGCTCAGCATAATGAAGTTAGTGTTATGACTGGTCGGTCTGGTGTCTGGATAATGTGACTGGGTGGGACATGATGCTTCAAGTCTGCGGCATGATGCCAAATTGTTAGACATTGCTATATAATGCCACACAGCGTGCGAATCATGCGCATCATTCGTTATCGTATCGATATTTTCAGTATTGAAAATTCCTTGTTTAAATGAAAGTCATGAATTTGGTAAATTATTATAACCTGTCATATTATCGATTTTCATCGCAACTACACCTTCACCACCAGCTGCATAGTGTAGCATATCTTTTGAATCTGGTATATTTAAAAAAAAGTAGTTGTTGCAATGTTTTCGTCCGATTCATAAACATTTTAATTAGAATTAAACATTGTCACTTTTCGACGGTACTTTTTACTATATAAACAATTTGTATATTAACTGTTATAATTTGTGATTTAGCCTCTGAGTGAGAAATCATATCTGCTTAAGACGCTCTTCATTTCTTCGTCCATTGTTATCTGTAAGACAGAAATAAAAACATTTAATCTTCTTGCTTTTCATACACATCATGTTTATAACTGTGTCGTTTATATCAGCCAGTATTCCTGCATTTGTTTAATTCATATGTTTCCTGTTTCATATCCCATCGTCAATGAGATCCATATGTATTAGGTAGCAGTTTCTATGGTTATTAATATCATTCAAACATGACGTCCAATAGCCTAGGTCACTTGGGCTGCAATGAAAATGCAATAAAACATTGTTTTTGGTGTTTTCCTGCTTACAAATGAGAACAAAAATGTCGAAAATCGGTCAAGTTTTAAATCAGGTGCGCCAGAGGTCAAGTGTTCTATACTACCACAAGTAACAATCCATGTCAGCGACTCTTATGAAACAACATAAATAATATCAGAGTTGTTACGAACTTACGTGATCTTCCGTGGTTCCGATTAAGTCACCTATTACTTTGTCGTTGATTGTTGCTGGTCTGTAGAATTTCTTTTCTGGAATATTTAAGGGAACTTTCTTGGGCGGTGAGCGCGCTTTAGAAATTTTGCTTACCAATTCTGGTCCTTTCTCAATTAGTTCTAAGTCTGAACCCTGGGTAATTAGTTCCACTGCAGACGAGTACAACATAGATTCACCCAGAAATTTTTCCTTAACATTTGCATTTTCTTTCTTAATCTTTTCGTACGCTGATTTCAGCTTCTCCTTCTTATCTTTAACCTCCTTGTCCAATGCCTTGAGTATATCTGAATACTGATTATCGATGGCTCCAATTTCAGCTTCTTCAGTTTCGTTTAAACTTTTCTCAGCTCTGCTAATGTCTTGTTCTATTATTCGTAGATCATTCAACCTTTCTTGGCAAAGATTCTCCTTGGTTTTCAAAATGACTTCTACTTCTCTTGCAACCTCCGAAAGTTCTTTAGACGGATGTCTGTCATGGGTGCGTACTTTGCAATGAAAGCACATGAACACCTTACACTTTTGGCACACAAGACGAATGTCTTGATCTGCATGTTCAATGCAGATTGCACGTTGTTTCACACTTTCGGCGGTCTGAATATAATAGTTGGTTTTGAATGCTTTCACACCTTTGCTTGGTAGCATCACACTTGATTCACACATCGGACAATTAAATTTACCATTGGAAAGGTTAGCACGAACATGGTCTTCCAAACAGTTGTAACAGAAACTATGGTTACATGGTATTAACTTATGATCCTTAATGCGATCCAGACAAATACTGCATTTATTTTGCACTGCTTCCATTTTGGCATGTATTTTTCATTTGATCGACGAATATAAATAGGGCTTCGTCGAACTATATATATATATATATATATATATATATATATATATATATATATATATATATATATATATATATATATATATATATATATATATATATGTATGTATGTCATGTGTACTTGCGTCAGTGATAAATCTTATCATACAGATTGAGCGTGCTGTAAACCTCCTAAGGTGCAACCCTCTTATTGCTGACAGTTGTCATATTATATCATATTGCCTGGGCACAGATTGCTAACACTATATTAAGATCAAGGCTAATAACGCTGGCTAATATTATAACCGATTATATAATAAATATGCGATATAAAATAACTCGCGAATTGACAATACTGCAGATGGCTGGATAATAATCAATTCACGTTTGCTAATATCCATGTTTAAGATCAAACATAACAATAGCATGACAATGGATATCAATAATTTCCTGATATATCACACTTGTGCCTAAACCTAGTAAAAGAAACATTACAAATCGATAACAGATTCTTAGTGAGAGAGATGAAATGTTTTTAAATATGAAGACGAAGAATACTTTGAGGACTGTACCATTTATTGTATTAGACCTATTTTATATATAATACGCGTGTAATAGGGCCACACCTTTAAAGAGGATATGTCTAATTCTGGTGAAACTTTTAATGATAAACATAGAGGAAGAAAGGCAAGAAAATAAATGCTGAAATAACAGTTTCTGGTTGGTGTTTTGTCGTGTGTTTAGGAAAAGGAATTGGTATCATATACCAAACAGAAACACATTCTACGCTTCTTCGTGTTTATTGTTAATCAAACAACCTGATACGGATGCCAACGTTTCATATTCGATAATTTGATGAATGTATTCAGATAGATTCGAATATTTTTCGATAAAATATATCCTCCGGTTTTTGTTGTTGTTGTCTACTTTGGGAGTCATTGACATAGTCACTCTCCACCAAGCGACACCGAAAATACTGTGTGGAAAGTTATCTCAATTTAAATAAAAGACATTTCAAGAGTCATGAGTAAACGTTTTTAGAATTCTAAATGTCTAATAAATGCAGATATTATTTTCACATCTTTTCATGCTTAAACTTAGTTGAAATAGAAACGTTCCTTTTGTGCTGAGGGCGGACGTTAAAGGCAGAAACCGTACTGAAATGATTTCTTCTCATTAAATCTCACATATATGTGGTCAGTTTAATTTAAGTTAACAAAATGATCGCCGTTCTCCGGAATCGGTTTGAATAGCATATGTAGGACAGGTTTGATGGGACGGATATTTTGATCGACTATAAAATGCTTTAATCAATCATTGGGATTTTCTTATAAGTTTATAGACATTCATATTCAGACTTGGTAAACTATTATTTTAACTGAAACCGATACACGGATATTGAACTTAAATTGCAAGTAAAATTTAAATGCTGCTGCAACATATGTTATATAACCTTGAAAAAGCATAAAGTATCCTCTTCGAAGGTCAGGCACCTGGGAACGTATAGCGTAAAACAACCAAATTTTGGAGAAGACCATTCACTGTCGGGAGTAAAGATGAATTCACGATAAATGTTAAGTAATTTTCAAACTGACAGAGGAAAAATTTAGTTAAAGGATCCATACACAAATTCAATTATATTCTTGAATATTGAACTAATAAACATAAGAGGAGAGTGGCAAACTCGATTGTATCAAGAAACGTTGCACCCATACAAGGCCATGTAAACAAATACGTTTTTATGTCACTGATAAGAAGCTGCCCTCTGCAAGTCTGGCTTTTACGAACATAAAGGTGGGCAATATGACAAATTTTAAGTACATTTGTAATTCTATAGCTTTGTTTTGAATTCAAAATGTTAATAAAAAATGATATGCGGAAATGCATTATCTTTCAGAATTAAAATAATTAGTGTAGTGGGTGGTATCGGTCTGTTGTTTATGACTTTAATGGCTCCTGTCAGAGTAGAGGACCGACAATAGCTGATACGTTTTTCTGTGGTTGATCGATATGTTGTAACATTGTTCACATTGATAAGTCTTAAATTCCATACAATGTTCGTCATGATCTCGCTGCGTTACGCGTACATAGAAATATCGATGTAGTGAGCAACGCATTTTGACGTTAAGGTAACCTTACGAATCTCAGTTTCAATTTCAGGTGATTTAGAAGGCTTATAAGTTGTCGTCTTGTACATTAATTTAATGTTGCCTTGTTAACATTTCGCTCTGTTTATTTCCTTTGCAAAATGCAGCCAAAATTGCTAGGTAAAGGAACACATATTTGGATACCAATTTCTATTCGGATATTCGCAAAAACAAAATTAATTCGAATGTCTGGATTTTGTTTCAGCTTAGTACTACAGTAGTTGAGTAGCATAGGGAACAAACCTTCCACCTGAGCTAGCAATGCCATGTAGCCATATGCAAAAGGATAAGAAATGGCTACAAATGCTGAACTAAGGGTTAATTTTCTTTACTGAAACGAACATGTCCGTAATTATAATCACATGTATTAATTTCCTTTAAAAAAAATCCGAACACAAGTGATTCGTCTTTATCATCGCTCTTCAAGTAGCTCAAACGATTTGCATAGATGTGTTAAGCTCATCCACTTGGGTATACATCAGGGAAAAATGCATCATTTGAATGCATAGCACATTTAAAGCAATTAGATGATAATATCCACAACATTTGACCTCTGATTGCGAGGTTGACGGACCTTGAAATAAGCTACACTGCAGCAGTTATTAGGGAGAAGTGTAGGCTGACACTTATTATAGAATAGATGACTCGTGCTAAAAAGGGTTGATAGTATAGATTGCATCCTCTAACGGGATTTTAACACGGGACACGTTGGGTTTAAGGTGTATAGCATGAAAGGATTGAATTTAATAGCCTCAAAGGGAATTTAACATGGGAAATTGAATGATCGTAAAACATAATTAAAACAATGTTAGAACATGTTGATCTCTAATGGGGGTCACACTATTACGGGCACAAAAGATAAACGACCATTCGGCCATTATTGAGAGATATGTATGGTCTGCAACATTGTACTATGATGTGATTGTCTGCACTAAAACTGAAATATCGTCTTCCATTATGTGTTTCGTATGAGGAGTCTGTCTGTCAATGTGTGCCTTTATGAGGCAATGGTGCGTTTGCTTAGTGCTTGTGTTTGTGTAAAGCGTAGAGAGACAGAGTGTGGTAATTAAAATATCTTCAACAAGGAATTTGCTACCATTTATTTAAATATCAACATTTTTTCAGACCCGCTCATTTAAAATCAAGAGGGATGATTAGGTATTTTTCCTTTGCTTTCATGAAGATTATTTGACATGAAGATGTTTGCAAGTTTGACAATGTGATGAAGTTAGACTAGATTTCCGATCATTTAAGACGGTGTCATTTTGATGACACTGTACTTTCCATCCGTGGACTAAAAAAAATTGATAACCACAATATTCGAGAAAAAAAAAACAACTTTTATATCTTTGTATCATTTCTAGAAAGATCACATCCAAAACAAGTTTTTAAATGTTCCGAAGGGAATCCACATTGAAAGGAATGACTTTCACCGAAAGTGAAGTATTTTATTCGACGACATCAGGGTACCCACACCTTAAGTTCAGCCCTTTGTTCACTTCGATAAGAGAGGGTAAATACTTGTAGATTCAATAGTTAATGTTTGTGCTTCGTGCTCCATAACAAGCAGAAAAATGATGGACAGTGTTTAATCGTTGAACACATCTAATCAAAGACAATGATAAGTTGATTATTTATCGATCAGCTCACCTTTTCATGCTTTATTCAGTGATATGTCGAACTCTTTGTTGAACATAATTGAAATTGAAGGATAAAATTAATTCTTATGCTTAAACTATTTAACTGAGGATTTTATGTTGATTGTATTTCCCATTCGTTAAGGCCATTGTCATATTTATGCATATGTTCTTAGACGTGATCGTCGAGGATTTCTGCGATGAAGGGTGTTTGGTTTTGAACAATATTCGAACCTTGAGTGGAATAAATTAATTTTACCAAAGCATCTTCCGAATGCTGAATGCACCTCATTATCTAAGTATACATATTTCACCTTGAAACAGCATATTATGTGCTAGGAAACATACATAAAATTGCCACTGTTTAAAGATAAATAAAATTGGTTAATCTTTGTGCATTGGTCGATGGTTTTATTTCCTTTCTTCTTGTAACTTACGGTATGTTTTAAAGAATCACTGGAACGAAAATAACCAATATAACTGCAAAGTATAATAATTCACATTTTTTTATCTCCATGCTGCGAGAGCGAATGTCCATTTGATGCTCCAAAAGAGATAATATACTTTAAGGATTTGCAACTCAACGGATGAGTTGATTTTAGGGACAAATTCTCTTCAACACACACAAAGTAGTTTTTGTTCTTGCCATTTTCGAATATATACCAAACACAGAAGAAATTCCAACTCACCATGACTGAGTTGTCCATCATTATTAAGTCCGTCTCCCCTTGGAGATGCTCATTTTAAGCACAGTTCACCTGGCGATTGGACTTCGTTTCCAAGATATTTATCTTAGAGGCCTTCAGTTC
Organism: Sinohyriopsis cumingii; assembly: GCA_028554795.2. NCBI lineage: Eukaryota > Metazoa > Mollusca > Bivalvia > Unionida > Unionidae > Sinohyriopsis > Sinohyriopsis cumingii. The sequence continues at coordinate 433,738 of JAPYKE020000322.1, read as the reverse complement.
CACAGTGTACTTGCCGCTGATCTTCTAGAAGCATTGTTACAAGTGTGCACCCAACCCGATAAGATGACGCATGTTCCAATTGTGACTGTCGGTGTATTGGGGGGGGGGGGGAAGGGGAGAGGCGAGCTTTTAATTTTTATTCACGCTGCTTGCAGTCCCTTTTCTTTCTTGCCTTGAACGATGGGGGGTTTGATTTCAGTGGCGATCATAGCATGGGCACCTTAACTACCCGGGATTGCGCGCCACTGTGCTAGTTCGGTCAGATGCAGACCGCCCCAGACGCAAATTATGATGTATACAGATATGACCGAGGAGCAAATTCAAGTCCTCAGTTGTTACGAAATACCTGATATGGCTTGCTTAGACCACCATAAATTCTAGTATTTTGTAAATATACTTTTTCTTTGCATCGCGTGACGCCGTCATTGCTAGCACAGCACGTGCGTAATGCATGTTAACGCTTGCGACTATATATGTTACTTAGGGATCTTGACTGACACATCCATTAGAGGGAAGCTCTTTATGTGTTTAGCTGTCGGAGTGGGATCGCCATTATGCCTTACTTAGTTTGAGCTAACGAGTTGGGTGAGTTATATTCTTTTTAATCAACTCTTTTTAATTAATGTTCAGTTTCGCAAAACACGTTCAATCTTGTATTATACGTTTGCGTTGCTTTATCGTACTTGCAGTTTAATTCATCAAGTGTGTATGGCTTATGTAATTTGGTAGCGAGAGATGGTACGATTCGGATTATTAACAGGGATATGAAAACATATGCAATACTCCTGTTGGTAGGTTATCTTGTCGCTATTATAACTAATATTGATTACGTATTATGTATGTATTTAGAGTTTTAGTGTATCATTTTTCTCTTTTGTTGGTATGCCATTCGTACGTCACCGTCGTAAATAAGGAATATTTCAGGTGTGTTAGTATTAATCCATTTGAAATGCTCAGATAGTATAATCTAGATACAAAGAAAGCAGATTCACAGAAAGTAGACTATTTGGAAAGTTGTTTCTTTTCAAATTCTGCTAACTTGATGTGGAAAACTAGGCTTGGATTACTAGTTGTGGATAACTAGGTATGAGTGTCTAGGTGTGGATACTGTGTGCGGAATGACTAGGTGTAGCCAGAGGCCGCAGCAATAGTGATGAAAGACCGCCAGGAAAGTGCAAACGTATATGTGCATGAAAAGTCTGGATGGTTGAAGTGACCCAGCCGGGAAACGGGTCAAAGGGCATATGAAATGTCAAGTAAACATTGGACATACATATAAGAGAATTTCATTTTAGTGTTTGACTATAAGAAGGTCATAGTGCTTGACTAAGAGAAATGCCATTATAGTGTTCGACTATAAGAATTTCATTATAGTGTTTGACTATAAGGTCATAGTGTATGACTAAGAGAATTTCATTATAGTGTTTGACTATAAGAATGCCATTTGTGTTTAACAATATAGGGAAAGGTCAGCATATTGGTTGACCATAGAGACAAAAAGCATTATTGTGTTTAATTATCTGAGACAACTTTATAATTATTGAACATTTCAAATAATTATATATGTTCTTCGTCATGGTTTTCCATTGGATCCATATTATGTACCTTTGTATTTATTTTCATTTCATGTTACTTCATCATTAGTGTGAGAGAATAATACATCTTTTTATTGTCACTCGCATACGTATTTGTTATTTCTTAAATACCAATTCAGTCTCAAAGGGTGTTAGCTCGATTACGTTACAACAGTACTGTGCGTCCTCCAGGACGAATTGTGTTATCTATACATTTTGTAAGACAACGAATAAGGTTGAGATGAAATAGAAGCTTCATAATTTCATGACAAAATGACGATCATGGATTAGATCCACTTTCGCGACATTGGAGAGAAGGTGAATAGTATCCTGAACTACACCTTTCGAGTGACTGTGCAGAATATCGTCCAGTTAGGCTACCGCGTTGAGGCGAAAGTGTCCCGAAGTGGGATATAGAGCTTCCACCAATTTGGAGGAGGCCAAAAGGCCGAGACTAAGGCTAGATGGAATGGCAGTGAATTTGGTACAATACCCTCGGTATCATAAGTAAGCGAACATGGGGGTGTGGATATCATGTTAATAGGAACATGCAAATATGCGTCGAACAAGCAGAGACGTATGTTGTATCCGTCGCTCCGCAAGAATAGTCGAACGATCAGTGTTTATTTGGTATCTCGCAGCAACAACAAGCTTCTTGCAGCAACAATAAGCTAATTGAGCCAAATCAAGAATATAACCGATTTCAATCTACAGTTGGCTTTTGTGACCAAAGAAATAAAAACTCTGGATGCACAGTTTTCGGACTGTTTTCGAACTTACTTAAACTTCCTCTAATATATCAGCAAAAGTGGGATCGTTTATAATATCCATCAAGGGGGGGGGGGGCGGAAATGGTGGGATGCATGGGCAAACGATATCCACCTCAGGTGTGCCGGAAAGACGTTGGACCAAGTCTGGCTGAAAATAAGTTTTGTGGCGCCTACAGAAGGGTCTACGCCGTGTTGAGGGAAGAAAAGTTATTGTCGTTTTGCAGCAGAATGTTTGAATTAATTGCAATTTGTTTAGATAACCTCGTCAAAGGAAAGTATAATTTCAATTACCTGGAAAGGAACAAATATTTATTATATCTACTCCAAGATGTGCATTTAATAACAGAAGGTGAGTGACATAGAACAGCTGATCTTGAACAGTATTTCCAGCACACCATGCATAGTGTAAAAGCAGAGTTTGTTTCAGGTACATCAACTCAGAAATACAGGTTTTCATTCATAAATATATATAGTACAAATCTAATCTTAACATTCCGAAACTATAACTCTGAACTGAGGCAGGAATTAGAGGACTGCTTAAAATTATTGTGTATATATTCTTACTTCCCCTAAGTCGCTTCTTCCATGTCTTCATAATACCTTAACTGTCAACATTGGTCATTGTTGCCCTCTGTCTTTCTGTCATCCATGAATTAGCCGCTATTAGATTCAGTATTGTTTTTAGAATTAGAATATAATAGTATGTTCAAGTGTTAAGCATTATTCCGTGCAAAGTAAGTTGCACTTTAAACGAATTGTCAAGTGGTCCGTGGGATGGTTACCCGACCGACAGCTGCATAGGTATGGAGAATAATATAAATCACATGGTAGTTGCAAAAGAAGGCTGTTAATTAGTTTCGTATGACTTCGAACTGCCTTAATTATTAATACTAAATACGTTGTTCATATTAATAATTTAATACAAGTGACTTTAATCGAAGAAGTAACGTCATATGATATAGAGGGACTCGAATGGCCTGGTGGTTTAGTACGCTAGCCTTTACGGATCACTCACCTATACCCCCGTGGGTTGTAATCTTAGACTCGGCAATGTGGGTATATGCGAATGCTTGACGTGCGTCGTTATTCCTTCAAAGGGCTTTCGTGTGTTTTTCCTTCACCAGACATACAGTGCCCCGTGCATAGCCGATCAAGAGCTGAAAATGGCGTTAAGCGCACGAGATAATCTTATCTAGCTTTCCAATCATATAACAAAATCAGACGATAAGAAATACTTTAAGTATGGATACTATTATTTTCAGGTATGTGTCATTATAATAATTGATTAATATGATAATCAAAGAAAACCACGTACATATGGCACAGCTAGTAAATGAAGGCCATGCATTTTACCTATGCAGGCATGTATTCATAGATAACGGTATATTATAATAACTACTCACTGAAACCGTTGCATGCGTGGGAGGTCTGATAAAAACAGATGGTTATACGCATGTTCTGACCCAAGAGGTATATGATCTGATAAGGCCGCACTTATGACTTCAATAGTCCATGTAATCGTTCAAGATGACTGTCGGGGAGGGTAGGTATCTAACACTAGCTAGAACTCAAAAGTCAATATCCATATCAATCTAACCCATTCTCTCTCTCTCTCGCCATACATCAATATATATAGCTCACGTCACTTTCTATATCATCGGAATACCCATTTATATACCATATGCGCAGCTATCATATCAGGGCTGCTTTACTCTGGGTCACAGTGGACAATAAAAGATTAATCTGTTGATGTTTTTATTAACCAAAGAAATGTCAAGTGTTAAGCCAACTATCGCCAAGATTTTGTTTTGCACGTATTGTCTATGTTGAAACTGACATGCGCATGTATGATCATTATACAATCAAAGCAAAGCGATCAGTTAAAGAAAAATGCTAAAATCTGGATACAAAAATCGCTTACACTCGGTAACCTAACACGTGAGGACGTGTACGCTATCCTTTGAGCTTACATCAAACAAAACATGTAAAGTTTCATGGAGTATGTTCTATACTTTGAATTTCTTCATTTGGTGGCTAACACACTTTGGAGCCAATGTGATGCTTGTTTCTTTTAGTTGTTTTGATTTTGTTATTGATTTGTTTTATTGGGTTTTTGTTTGGGGTGGAGGCTTTTTTAATCTATAACATACCTTAAATATTTAAATGTTATAAATATTCTCTCTCATTGGCTCTGTCAAAGCTCTTATCAAAACAGTAAAATCTGTGTTTAGAGACCAGAGAGCTAACAGTCAGTGGTAACTACATGCAGGTGGTCACAAATGTAAAGCTGACTGTCTCTTCATCATCTAGAGGTTAGTATTTGGACTGTTGTTGACTATGACTGTGAACTGAAGCCTTACCCACGCATATATCATATCGCTTTGTTTGTGCTTGTAAACACCCCGGGCAAAACGTTGATAAGATAACCGATATTGCAACTAACGAACGCATATAATGTTGAAACGTACAAACATGTATCTTATCCTGTAGCAAAGTACTGTTTGTTAGGACCTCAAAACTTGTATGACTACTCTATGTGTTCATAACGAGCATGTGACCAGCTGCAAAATGCGTCATACATTGCGCTGTTATTCATAGTTTAACACTCTTGGATTGAAGAACCTTGAAACGTTGTTTCAAGAATTGTTTCAGAAACATACTTGCAGAGAGAGAGAGAGAGAGACAGAATGTGAGTTTCTTAAGGTTAACAAATGGAAACTGAATCTTACAGAATTAAAAAAGTAATCAAATGAAACAATTTAAATACATAGCCATGTCTAGTTAGCCATACATATATATTTTATCAATAGAATAGCCAGATTTATTAGCAGTTACTATTTAAATTAATCCGTGAGTTTGATTTTAACACGTACATTATCATGATATAAAGTAATTTCGTTGAAGATATCTGAAGAATCCCCCATGCATTCGTTTGACTGAATGGTTGATACTTGTTGTTTATGAATGCATCAGATGGAATCTACCATTTTAGCTGGATCATCTCTCCTGTCTCTCTCTCTCTCTTTCTCTCTCTTTATATATATATTATATAGAGTATATATTCATGGTATTATTTACTATTGATTTCTTTTAACATTGAAATGAAGCATAAGATTTAATGCGTTACGTGTGATTTTCTCTTCGTGTTGATATTAAATGTTTTATCTTCAAAAGTAGAATGTCTACCATTACGAAATGCCTTATCTGCCACATAAAACACTTTTAACTTATATTGTGCATGTCATTCACAAATTCAACCATCAGCAAAATATATTGGAATCATTCTTTATTTGATTGGTTGTGGCAAACAACCGTGTCCAGGCCTTGGAATGCCTTAAAGGAACATTAAGGTAGCTTTTATTTTGATTATATCTGAGTGTTTCATTCATTTACGTCTACGGGTTAGCTCATGATGACATGATATATGACTAATGGAAAATGCAAAAGAAAAGTCCATTGCGTTTAAAATCGTCCCTAGTATCTTTCAAACAAATTAGCTAATAGGAACGACTATTAAAGCCTGGGAATTTAAACAAATATGATGTACCTTAAACTGACTCATTCAGTAATGAGCTAATCTGACCCAGTTGTATGCCACTTATTCAAAACGTAGAACATGCTCACACGTTATTGGATGTTACTCATTTCGACCTTACCTGATTGTTTACTTCACAACTCTTTTATAAACTGCTTTTCATTTTTAAACAGAGAATCAATGTATAGCTTACAATTAAATATTACCTATCATTGAATATAGTTTAGGCGAACGACATCTTCGTGTTAGTCTTGCAGAACGTTTGACCACATGAATATCAAAGGGAGCTACATGCGAAAAGTCATATCTTCTGGCCTGCCCAATATCCCGTTCAAATCAGATGACAGGTACAGGTTGATAATGAACTCTCTTAAGTTGGCATAACATCTATAATTCTTGAAAGAGTTTTCCTTGCATAAAAACTGATTTGTTTTCAAAAGAGGATATCTTAAGAATGTGATTAATAGCCACGCAAAAATTGCCATTGCTGAAGGTATATCACTCCTGAATGCCCGAATAACACAGAAGTTTAACTATTATACAGCTATTAATAAATCGGATCAGAAATTCTGACATTTTTTAAGAGCGAGGACCATTGAATTGTAAGTGACAAATACGCTACTATAGGTGGATTGTGGATTGCATAGTAGCTTCAATATTATACATGAATTGTAGCTTATTAGAACATGGTATATTCCACTGTGACAATGACCTAAAATAGTTCGAAGTCGATGACGTCTGAATAACTAATGAATATAATAATATAATGTAAGTGACCTTAGTCGAAGAAGTAATGTCATCTCATATAGCGGTATCCCGAATGGCCTAGTGGTCTAAAGCGGTTTAACATATAGCCATATAGGTATGTGATCTGATAACGCCACACATTATGACTTCAGTTCTCATTGTATTCATCCAAGATAGCGGGAAGGGTAGGCAAAGGTTATCATCTAACACCAGATAGAACTCAAAACTCAATATCCAAATCAGTCTACCCCATACTCTCTCTCTCTCTCTCTCTCTCTCTCTCTCTCTCTCTCTCTCTCTCTCTCTCTCTCCCTTTACTCCTACATCACTATCTGTATTTTTAGATATTTATAAACCATCATATGTTTAACTTTAATTTGTTGATGTTTTTATTAACTAAAGAAGCATGTCAAGTGCCTAGTAGCCAATCAAGGCAACTATCGCCAAGATTTTGTTTTGCAATTATTGCATATTTTAAATCTGATATGCGCAGTTAATGATTTCATTTCAACAATGTAGTGTAATAGTCTAACACATTTATTTCACAAACGTAAATAGCTCTGTGGCGTGTATGATTCACAATCTATAGCAATTCATTAAGACAATTAATTTACATTCATTCCAGTATGCATATTTCCAGTGGTCGATTATATCAAACACTTACTTTGTTATTTAATCTTCCTTTAAATGCGAGTCTTTTATTAATTTGTTAGGCGTTGAGCGTTCTTTTTACATCAGGTAATACAACATTTGATTAACATTCATAAGATCCTGAAATAAAATAATACCAACTTGAGCAGAAAAGTGACATAAACAAACGAATCTTGAATTATAGATTCATATCGCAAAATATTTTAGGATTGATAAGGTTATAAGGCACTTATCTTAATATTAATTAGATATGATCTCCACTTAAGCAAATTGGTATTTGTATGCATCTCAGACTAAGCCATATCAACACTAAGTCATTCTGGCCTAATTTGAAAGCTAAATTGACATATCTTTGTCATCATGTAAAGACTAAGTCGAACTGCTCTTTCAAATCGTCCCAAAATCATAATTAAATATGGTAGGAATTTTTGGTTTGTTAAAATGTACAAACCTTGATGGTCTTTCTTCTTTATATTACTTCTTTTGAGAACAGAGAGTCGTAAGAATCATATAACATCTGACGGAAAACCGCTGCCATACAATAAATCAGCTAGAAAAAATATTATTGCGAGGTCTAGTGTGATTCCAGTTATTGTAGTATGGGGAATTCAACGGAAATAGACAGTAGCATGCATGAAAGCAACTGGATGATGTTTGTCAATTTAGAAACTTTGCACATTAACCAGATTATGATGCTGATATCCACTGCTCTACGATATACCGCGGTTCACCAAATGTTTCCAAATACTGGCAGATATATTCACGGTAACCATTAATCCAGGGTTAACAAAATTACTCCAACATTAGGGTCTAAATATGCAGTAACTTACATTGAGATCTACTTTGTAGATATTTCATTGTAAGAAATCTTGTTTTGTTTCATCTCACTTTGTAGGGATCCTTAATATTTAGAGAATTACAGATGATGCAAGAGGCACGAAATCCTAAATTTGAATATTTTGATAAGTTCGATGGTAAAGTCCCCAGGAAACTTTATGGAAGAAAATATACTTTTTTTTCAATGTAAAGGGATCAATTAAAGAGTAATGCTTTAACAAAAGAAACAGCAAATCAGAAACACAACATTACTTTATCCTCTGCATTATATATATATATATATATATATATATATATATATATATATATATATATATATATAGATAGATAGATATATATATATAGATATAGATAGATATATATATATAGATATATATATATGGATAGATAGATATAGATATAGAAATATATATATATATATATATGTATATGTATGTATGTGTATGTATATGTATATGTATGTATATGTATATGTATGTGTATGTATATGTATGTGTATGTATATGTATATGTATGTGTATGTATATGTATATGTATATGTATATGTATGTGTATGTATATGTATATGTATATGTATATGTATGTGTATGTGTATGTATATGTATGTATATGTATATGTATGTATATGTATGTATATGTATATGTATGTATATGTATATGTATATGTATGTATATGTATGTATATGTATATGTATGTATATGTATGTATATCTATATGTATATGTATGTATATGTATATGTATATGTATGTATATGTATGTATGTATATGTATGTATATGTATGTATATGTAAATGTATGTATATGTAAATGTATGTATATGTATATGTATGTATATGTATATGTATATGTATATATATATATATGTATATGTATATGTATATATATATGTATATGTATATATGTATATGTATATGTATATATATATGTATATGTATATATATTTATATATATATATATTTATATATATATATATATATATATATATATATATATATATATATATATATATATATATATATATATATATATATATATATATGAATGTGTATATGTATATATATATGAATGTGTATATGTATATATATACGAATGTGTATATGTATATATATACGAATGTGTATCTGTATGTCTGTCTAGGCATGTGTGTCTATCTGTGTCTGTGTGTCTGTCTGTCTGTGTCTGTGTGTCTGTGTCTGTGTCTGTGTGTCTATCTGTGTCTGTGTCTGTCTGTGTGTCTATCTGTGTCTGTGTCTGTCTGTCTATCTGTGTCTGTCTGTGTGTTTCCGTGTCTATGTGTGTCTGTGTCTGTCTGTGTGTCTTCTTGTCTATCTGTGTCTGTGTCTGTCTGTGTGTCTCCGTGTCTATCTGTGTTTGTGTCTGTTTGTGTGTCTGTCTGTGTGTCTCCGTGTCTATATGTGTCTCTGTGTCTGTCTGTGTGTCTCCGTGTCTATCTGTGTCTCTGTGTCTGTGTGTCTCCGTGTCTATCTGTGTCTCTGTGTCTGTCTGTCTGTCTCCGTGTCTATATGTGTCTCTGTGTCTGTGTGTCTCCGTGTCTACCTGTGTCTCTGTGTCTGTCTGTGTCTCCGTGTCTATTGTGTCTGTGTCTCCGTGTCTATCTGTGTCTCTGTGTCTCCGTGTCTATCTGTGTCTGTGTCTCTGTGTTTATCTGTGTCTGTGTCTATGTGTCTCCGTGTCTATCTGTGTCTGTGTCTCTGTGTCTCCGTGTCTATCTGTGTCCGTGTCTCTGTGTCTCAGTGTCTATCTGTGTTTGTGTCTCTGTGTCTCCGTGTCAGTGTCTCTTTCTCTGTGTCTCCGTGTCTATCTGTGTCTGTGTCTCTGTGTCTCCGTGTCTGTGTCTGTCTCTGTGTCTCCGTGTTTATCTGTGTCTGTGTCTTTGTGTCTCCGTGTCTATCTGTGTCTGTGTCTGTGTCTCCTTGTCTATGTGTGTCTCTGTTTCTGTGTCTCAGTTGTCTCAGTGTCTCCATGTCTGTGTCTCCGTGTCTGTGTCTCTGTGTCTCCGTGTCTATCTGTGTCTGTGTCTCTGTGTCTCCGTGTCTCCGTTTCTATCTGTGTCCGTGTCTCTGTGTCTCCGTGTCTATCTGTGTCTGTGTCTCTGTTTCTCCGTGTCTGTCTGTGTCTCTGTGTCTCTGTGTCTCCGTGTCTATCTGTGTCTCTGTGTCTCCGTGTCTCCGTGTCTATCTGTGTCTGTGTCTCTGTGTCGCCGTGTCTATATGTGTCTGTGTCTCTGTGTCTCCGTGTCTATATATCTATGGATGTGTCTCTGTCTCCGTGTCTATCTATCTATGGATGTGTCTTTGTGTCTCCGTGTCTATCTATCTACGGATGTGTCTCTGTGTCTCCGTGTCTATGTATCTATGGATGTGTCTCTGTGTATCCGTATCTATATATCTATTGATGTGTCTCTGTGTCTCCGTGTCTATATATCTATGGATGTGTCTCCGTGTCTATCTATATATGGATGTGTCTCTGTGTCTCCGTGTCTATGTATCTATGGATGTGTCTCTGTGTATCCGTGTCTATGTATCTATGGATGTGTCTCTGTGTATCCGTGTCTATGTATCTATGGATGTGTCTCTGTGTATCCGTGTCTATGTATCTACGGATGTGTCTCTGTGTATCCGTATCTATATATCTATGGATGTGTCTCTGTGTATCCGTATCTATATATCTATGGATGTGTCTCTGTGTATCCGTATCTATATATCTATGGATGTGTCTCTGTGTATCCGTTTCTATATATCTATGGATGTGTGTCTTTGTATCCGTATCTGTATATCTATGAATGTGTCTCTGTGTATCCGTATCTATATATCTATGGCTGTGTCTCTGTGTATCCGTATTTATATATCTATGGATGTGTCTCTGTGAATCCGTATATATATATATATATATATATATATATATATATATATATATATATATATATATATATATATATATATGGATGTATCTCTGTGTATCTATGTATCTATGGATGTGTGTCTTTGTATCCGTATCTATATATCTATGGATGTGTCTCTGTGTATCCGTATTTATATATCTATGGATGTGTCTCTGTGTATCCGTATATATATATATATATATATATATATATATATATATATATATATATATATATATATATATGGATGTGTCTCTGTGTATCTATGTATCTATGGATGTGTCTCTGTGTATCTATATATCTATGGATGTGTCTCTGTGTATCTATATATCTATGGATGTGTCTCTGTGTATCTATATATCTATGGATGTGTCTCTGTGTATCTATATATATATGGATGTGTCTCTGTGTATCTATTATCCGGCAAACACATTTTACACCAATTGTCTCGTCTTATTTGGTCAACATAATACCAGTGTTTCTATAATCTCTCTCTCTCTCCCTCCTCTCTCTCTCTCTCTCTCTCTCTCTCTCCACTTGACCGCTCCGGGGCCTAGGATTTAGAGCGTTTACGTCGGATACTGGAAGTCGCGGGTTTAAACCCGGGCCACATAATGCAAACTACTTATAAAATAAGTTACTAACGGCAGCCTCACTAGGCGCTCAGCATTGATAGGTTTGTGTTAGGATTGGTCGGCCAGGGGTCAGCATACTGTGACTGGGTGGGAAATGTGCAACATGTCTGTGGCATTATCTCAAGTGCTGGATAACACAACAAACTGCCACACTGTAGACATGGTAGCGACATGACTGAAATTGCTAAAGCTACGTTAAGAATCCAAATATCTCTCTCTCTCTCTCAGACACACACACACACCAACATACACACTCGACTGTTGAATTTTCGTACCCATTATTAAAGCATATAGAATATAACTAGGAAAATGTTGCAAATGCAATAATCCATGCTTTCCCTGTTTTCCCATCCGATCTTGGTCTTTTCTCTCTTTTTCATTCTCTCTCTCTCTCATTTTTATCCCACATAAATAAAGGCTAACTACATATAAATATATAGAGCTAGATGGAGTATACTCTATAGTTTGGATCACTTGACTTGGTGGCTCACACGGTTTGTAGCCAAAGGGATGCTTAAGTGTCGTTTAGTTGTTTTGGTTTTTTGATTACTTTGTTTTTATTAGAGTTTATGGTTCCGGGTGGGGGCTTTTTGAATTTATAGCACAGTACTTAACGGACTAATTCAATGTTATAAATACTCTCTCTCTCGATCGACAACTCTTATTCAACAAGTAAAATATGTGAGTAGTGAATAGGGGCACCCTACGTACAATGGGAATTAGCATTACAGACCCCCCTGGGCAAATCTACGTACAATGGAAATTTAACATGGCGAAAAATCGTGGGCAAATCTACGTACAAGGGGAAATTAACATGGGGAATAGAGTTTGGGCTTGTTTAGGGACAAGGGGAATTGAATATGGGATTATTTTTTTTTTAAAAAAAAAACGTTTTTTTTTAAAAAAGGGGTAGGCAATTGAAAAGCCATTCTCTTTTCGAGAAATATGGCTGGCCCTGAAAAGGGCCTTTGGGTTTATGTTAATGTATCCATTAACATAAAGGGCACCGCATTGGTCTTCTTGTCCTTAGGCTGCGTCTCACTGTAGGACCGTAAATCAGGACTCTTTTGAGGCATCCTTGTCTTTCTACGTAGATCCTACGTATCCACAGACTGGTGTCTGTCCTGTGGACAACGGTCCACTTGGTTCGGACATACATGGGTATGTCCTTCCGGAACATCATGGAAGACACAAGCGTAGAAGATTGCACATCGGTCCACATCTTGAAGCGACGAGAACAGGTGAATCAATGCTCTGAACTGCGCTTATTTATAGGTAGAGGAAGGATTGAAACGGATTGAGTTCATTCACCAATCCGAACACGCGTTACAAAATTCAGTCAGTCCGCATCCAATCCGAAGAGAGCAGTCTGTGACGTCACGTAGTCTATATAGATTCGCTAGCGCTTACGTGCAGTCAATCTATGCGACAGTGATTCAACATGACGGAAACTCAGAAAACGATCCATTGGGGTGCACCAGTAGGGGAGACTGCCCAAGGGAACCCGAACTTACTTTCAGAAGAGGTGAATTGGGATTTTGTGGATTTTCTCTCCTCGCAAGAATTTGTTCCGGAACCTTCGTTACCTTCTTCATTACCGCAAGTGGAGAATTTTAGACAGAGACAGAAAGAAGAATTGGTGAAATTTATACAACGACAAAAGGAAGCGGAACAAGCTTTTCTCCTACAGCAACAGCAGCAAGAAGAAGAGGTAAGAAAAAAACAACAGCAAGAAGAAGTAGCAGCAAAGAAACAAGAGGGTGAAAATCAAACGGTCACGGTACTGTTGGACATTTTAGCGGAGTTAAGAAGTCTGAAACAAATGTATCAGACTTCTTTATTACGACCGAAGAGAATACGACCTTCCCGAGCTAAACACGTCAACCCTGTGACTAAGCCTACCGTACCATCCTTAGTGATTTCAACCCAATCATCATCATCAACAGTACGCAGTCCAGAAGTAGGCCTTGGCCGTGGCAAAGGCTTAAGGCAGTTAAAGTTGATTGCTTAAACTCACCCCTACACCATAAAGAAAAAAAGGCCCTTTTCAGGGCCACCCACATTTCTCAAAAAGAAATACAATTTCAATTTGCCAATAACTCAAAAAAAAAAAAAAATAGTAAACAGCCCATTTTACCCTTATAGTACGTGTCTTTGTATGAGTGCGTGAGTGTACGTTCTTATTTTAAATCAAAACTCAAAGACACTTACCTTATATCATTAATTTATTCTTTTATCCATTTTTACAATCCAATTCACAATTCACAACACATAACTTTAATAAAAAGTTCATTGACTTCTTCTTCCTTCTTGTTTAGTCTCTCTGTTTTTTAAATTTCTTCACCGTCTTTTCCTCATTTTCTTCCCTTCTTCTTTTCTTCTCCTGTTTCTTTGCCTCTTGTAAATAGAATTATCTTCTTTCTTCCTCTTCTTCCTCTGAAGAATCCCTCTCTTCTTCCGAAGAATCCCTCTCTTCTTCTGAAGAATCCTTCTTTTCTTCTGACTCCTCTTGTTTCTTTTTTGGGCAATCTGGAGACCAATGTCCTTTTTCTTTACAATAATAACAGGTATCTTGACTTTTGTCTCCTTTAGTCCCTGTTTTTTTTTTTTTGACGGTCTGGACACTCTGAAGACCAATGCCCTTTCTTCTGACAGATATAGCAAGTATCTTGACTTTTATCTCGAAAGGAAGGAGAGTAGTCCGTGGGCTGGTCTGAAGAGAATTTTCTAATGACCCCTCGCAAAGCTCTGATGAAACGTTCGATTTGGTTAGTCTCTTCCATCGTTGTGCTCAGCTTGAGAGTGAAATGAATAGTGAAAGGACAAGACACACACCCTTTTATATACGCTGGTCTGCCATGACTATAAATTAGTCTATGGTGTTTAAACTTGAGTCATTTGACGTTTTTCACTCAAGATGAAACGATCCCATTCATTTGAGAAGAAAGAAGAAGAAGAAAGTAAGAGGCAGAAACGTGATCTATCGCCTCGTACCAGGGCTGAAATCTTGGCACAAATTCATGCCAGTGATTTTGAAGAGGACATGAGTGAACCAGAATTTGAAACCTCTAAACCAAGTTCACCACCCTTAGTCAACCCTGAAAAATACTATTCCATTCGAGAGACGGAAAAGCGCTCCTCTAGAAAATTTAGAACCACGGCTTACACCTACACAGTGAAGTTTAAAGATTTCAAGGCTGACGTACCATTGGAGAAAGCAGAAGGGTTTATCATCGAGATGTGGGATTCTTTGCTCACCGCACTCAAGCGACAATGTCAAGCCAAAGAAGACGATCGCTTGACACCTTCCATAGATCACGACAGCTTGAAATCCCCTGTTTGGATCGAGTTTAGCAGACCCGCAGAACTAACCCCTTCCAAAGTCATGGACAAGATTCAACACGTACAACAATCTAATGATCAGTTTGACATCACCGATGGTAAAGCCACACTGAAAATGACCCACGTCTCTCCTCCTCAAGGGGCTGGACGCAAAAAGATGTTATTGGTGGACGATCTTCGCAACACCAAAACAAGTCTCGTCCGAATTAACAACCCTCATGACCAGATGTGTTTAGCCCGTGCCATCGTGGTGGGACGAACCTATGCCAACAAGAACGACACGGTAGAATGGAAAAGAACCTGGAACACTATTCAACGTTCGTATCGAGCCAAACAACGAAACGAAGCAGAACTCCTGTTGCAACAAGCCGGACTGTCCAAAGACACACCCTGTGGCATTCCTGAGATGCAAAAATTGCAAGATGTCCTAGCTCCACGCTACACCTTGAAAGTGCACCCTCAAGAAATGCGCGGGCCTCTGTTGTTTCGAGGCCAAGATTTTAAGGACGGAAAATACATTCATGTTTATTATCACGATGACCATTTCGATACCATTACCAGTATCACCGGATTCCTGGGATACAGTTATTATTGTGAGAAATGTGATTATGGTTATAACAATCGAGAGCAACACAAGCATTGTGGAATGAAATGCCCAGGATGTTTGGCCTCTCCACCCTGTCTGAGCGAAGAACCAGTGCCTTGTTCAACTTGTCTGCGTACGTTTGTCAGCCCTACCTGTTACCAACAACATTTGAAAACACAAGGTTCACAGAAGAAATGTGCTTGTCAACTCCTGAGATTGTGCCCTACCTGTGGACAAGGCATATGTACCAATACTGCCAAGGCACACGTATGTCGAGGAAAGAAAAAATGTCACATTTGTCACCACATCGTGGACTTGGAACACCAATGCTACGTGCAAAAATACCAACCCCCACCAGAGATAGAGGACGGTCACAAGAAGAAAGGCAACTTCATCTTTTTCGATTTCGAATGCATGCAAGAGACCGGCATTCACATCCCTAATTTCTGTGTGGCTCATCGAGCGTGCGAGAAGTGCATTCAAGAACCTATCTTCAGTCATTGCCCTCACTGCAGCAAGATTCCTGGAGGGCGTGAAAAAATCTTTCGGGGACCGAACACGTTAGCCGATTTTGCCCAATGGGTCTTAGACCCCATCGACAAGACGTGGAGCCAAGAGGACATCGAACGTTACGGAGATTGTCATCGTCATGCCACGGTGATGGCTCACAATTTCTCCGGATACGATGGACAGTTTCTTTTGAGGTACTATACGGAACAAGGCACCGAGCGTCCTAAAGTGACTTTGAACGGAGCCAAAATCATTTTCATGCAAGTGGGACAAGTGCAGTTTAAAGATTCGATGAGTTACTTGGCCATGCCTTTGAGTCGAATGCCTAAAACGTTTGGAATGACAGAAATGGCTAAAGGTTATTTTCCTCACTTTTTCAATACGGAAGTCAATCAACATGCCGTTCTACCCCATTTACCTGAGGCTCACTATTACGACCCCGACAACATGCGTACCGAACAACGAGAAGCTTTCTACGCTTGGTACCAGGCTCACGCCTCGGACCCTTTCGACTTTCAGGAAGAAATGCTAAAGTATTGTCGTTCCGACGTGGACATTTTACGACGTTGCTGTGGAAAATTTCGAGAAATGTTCATGGAACACGGAGGGGTCGATCCTTTGAAAGAAGCTTGCACCATTGCCAAAGCGTGTTCCTTAGTGTATCGACAACGATTCATGCCTGAAAACACCGTGGCTGTCATCAGTCCTCAAACGACCCACTTTCTCAAACGTCAATACTCGGTCAAAGCTCTACGTTGGTTACATTACTTGTGCGACAAGGAAGACAAGTGGATTCAGCATGCCCGCAACGGAGGGGGTGAAAAGACCATCGGAACGTATTCGGTCGATGGCTGGGACTTAGAAAACCTGAAGATCGTGTACGAGTTTAACGGTTGCTTATTTCACGGATGTCTCGTCTGTTACCCTGATCGTAGCACTAAAAATCAGTTTTTGCAACGAACCATGGAAGACTTGTAACAGGACACTTATCAGCGACGCCTAAAGTTAGAACAGCAAGGATACCAAGTGGTGGAAATGTGGGAACACGAGTACGATCGCCGTATGAAAACCGATCCCGAGTTTAAACGCCTCGTGGAAAGTTACCAGTTCATGGACCCGTTGAACCCGAGGGATAGTTTGTACGGAGGAAGGACCAATGCCACCTGTTTGCTGTACCAAGCCGACGAAGAGAAAGGAGAAGAAATCAAATACTTGGACGTGTGTTCGCTGTATCCCTACGTGTGCAAATATTGTCACTTTCCTGTAGGGCACCCGCAATTGCGGACGGAACACATCGACCTGAAAAACATTCGACAATACGAAGGCTTGATCAAGTGTAAAGTTTTGCCTCCCACGGACTTGTACCATCCTGTCTTACCTCACCATTGTCAAGGCAAACTGATGTTTCCCTTGTGCCGTACTTGTGCCGAAACGTGCAACCAGGACCAGCCTTGCCATCACAGCCAGGAAGAACGGGCCTTGACGGGAACCTGGGTCAGCGTAGAATTGTTCAAAGCTCTGGACATGGGATACGAACTGTTAGAAGTGTACGAAATTTGCCACTTTCCTAAGACACAAGAGTACCACAAGGGTGATCCCAGTCAGAAAGGTATTTTCGCTGACTACGTGGATGCCTTTTTGATACTGAAACAAGAAGCCAGCGGCTATCCGTCCTGGTGTCACACTCCCGAAGACCAAATACAATTCAAAGAGAAATACTATGAACAAGAAGGCATCTCTTTAGACCACATCGAGAAAAACGAAGGCAGGCGATCGTTTGCCAAAGTGATGTTAAATTGCTTGTGGGGTAAAATGGCACAACGTCCGTGTTTACAAAAGACGGAATATTTGACAGAACCTTCCCGCTACTTCCAGATGATTCACGACAAAACCAAATACATGAAACAGTAGACGTCGTTCGCGAGGATTTGATCTTGGTCAATTACGAAGATCTGGACTTTGTACAAGACGACTCTTTTGGAAATGTCATTATTGCGGCTTACGTGACAGCTCATGCTTGCTTAAAATTGTACGAAGCTTTAGAACTGTTAGGAGAACGTGTCCTGTACTTTGACACCGACAGTTGCATTTACATCCATCACCCGAGTCAACAGCACCCTGACATCGAAGGAGACCGTTTAGGAGCCTGGACAGACGAGCATCCCGACGACAAGATTCTAAGTTTCGTCAGTGGCGGTCCCAAAAATTACGGCTACGAATACCGGGACGAACAAGGAGAAGTGCACATGACGTGCAAAGTAAAAGGATTGACTCTGAATCATCGAACCAGTCGAGTGGTCAATTTTGGGGTATTGAAAGAAGCCTTGCAATCGGGAGAGGATGGAAACTTTAAAGTGACCACCTACCAACCGAATAAGATTGTACGTTTACCCATTCATCAGATCGTCAGTCGGCCCTTGGAAAAAGTCTATCAAATCGTGTACCAGGAGCGAGTGCGACTTCCCAATCATTTCACCTTACCGTATGGACACGTTGGTATAAAACATTGGTTGTAAGAGGATAGTCACCCACCAGAAAGATGACTTCGCCACAGCAAGAATCGAGTGAGAAACCCGATGAGAACTCCAAGTTCAAACCGTACCATTTTCCAGTCTTCTTACCTGACTATTGTGATTGTGCCCGTCGATTGGACACGTTTTAGAAATGGCCTACGGATAGGGAAGGATTACCTTCTTCGCATGTTTTAGCTAGAACTGGATTTGTCTACTTGGGACCTGAGTCAGGATTGGGATACGAGGTACAGTGTTTCGCTTGCGGACTGAAGTTACGAATGGATCTATGTATCTATAAAGATTCAGCTATTCTGGAACATACTCGATGGTCTCCGCACTGCCCTTACCTTTCTATGGCCTTTCCACCCATCACACTACGGTACAATGTTGACGGTACCTTAGAGACGGTACATTCCAGAACAAGACATAAAAAACGTAAAAAAGGAAAGATGTACAAGCTGGAGACTACATGGCGACTAGTATAAAAAGGGGGCTATGGTCAAGATCGATAGTTCATTGTGACTACCAAGACCGAGCGAACAAGATGAATACTTTCAGAGAAACACAGAACAAGTTGTTTAGAAAGGCACAATTCAAGTGTGAGGCTTCGGAAGTGGAATGCGATTGTGAGCCTTGCGATGGGTACGATGCTGTACGTTGTGACCTTAGCGATGCCGTAAAGCATCATGGGAACTTTGTTCTCACTACCCCTATCATGGAAAGTGATGCTGTGCGTGTCCAACCTGAGGGATGCGAAAGTGATGCCGCTCGTCCTCTTGGACATTTTACTGGGTTTCGTTTTAAAGGGAAATGTTCACCTTCACGTCTACCCCCCTACGGATGTCATCCAGCCCTGAGCAAACTCCTGTCCATGTCACTCAACCCTCATCGAAACGAACCTGTGAAAGACGAATATTCGTTTCCTGTGCGTTTGTCGGAATACTGCGACTTTGAAAATCGTCTTCAATCGTTCAAAGGAAAATGGCCTAAGTATCTGGGAGGACCGACCCCCGAAGAATTAGCCAGAGCCGGATTTTTCTACTTGGGTGAAGGAGATAAAGTCAAGTGCTTCAGTTGCGGTGTGTCACTTCACCACTGGGAACCGCAAGATTCGGCCTACGTAGAACATGCTCGATGGTCACCGAATTGTCATTACTTACCCTTAGTGGGACCGAGACATTGAAGTAACTTACCATAATCTGTTCATGGATATTTTACAAGAGAACATTCGTGCTTTGTCTGTGGAGTTGAGAGAACGCATTTACCGAGAGCTGGTGAAAATACAAGTAAAACGTAAAGAACAATTGCATCCGTTACGTCACCGGTGTTTGAACCACTGGTACCTGAAGGCTATACAAGGACTGATTCAATTGAAAGTGTTCCATTGGACAGACATTGATCAACGATCCCCTGGTTTTAAAAAGGATTGGTTTGTTATGGACGATTCTATCTACTACATCATTGTAAACTTAATGCAACGAATTCCAGAGGAAGAGTTAACGAATTACCAACATCTTGAACACAATGTCAACTTAGTGAAAGAGGAAACTTCTGAACGAATTGTAATGTGTAGATTAGTGACTAAACGATTTAAATTCGACACTGAAGTAAAACCATGTGTGTGCAAAGAGTACATTTCTTGTGTCAGACCAAAGAGGATTTAGTATGACCTATTCATGGATACTTTGCTAGAGAACATTCGTGCTTTGCCTGTGGAGTTGAGAGAACGCATTTACCGAGAACTGATCAAAATACAAGTGAAACGCAAACGCAAAGTTATTGAACCGTTTTTAAATTATGCTCTGTTCCAAAGTACAAGAAGACTGATTATGAGTGGATATTACATTAGGCACAAAGTTAAACGAGGCTATTGGTCACCACCCAACGATTCCAAAAACAGTGTATATACTTATGGATACTTTACAAGAGAACATTTTGGGCTTGCCTGAGGAGTTGAGAGAAAGGATTTACCGAGAGTTGTATTGCTTCCGAAACAAAGAGACTATAAAATCAGTCTGCCATGCCACGGCTTATGTCACAAGTGATTGAACAGATTCCGTGGAAGGAACTCAATGACCATATTCAAACCGTAGATCATTACCATCGATTATTATAAGAACTGTATCCATTCAATTTGGGACGACAAGTGGTGTGTGTCTTAGTGACTTGTTTTCTGGGATTTCGTTTACCAGCCGATTCTTTGTGGACTCTTTACGATCAGTACTTACCACCCCAATGGCCTTAAATGGTCACGAAAAACTCCTTTTGCTCAAAGCCTTGCGTTTTCATCTGGATACTTCTCGACCTCAACAGGAAAAAAAGATTCGTCAACTTTTAGCTACCCAAGACGTGTATGACGATGTGTGTGTAGCTTGTGACTTACATCCCCATTGGACAGATGTCCGTGCCTGGAAAGAATGGGATTTTGAGGCTTGGACCCAAGAAGTGGCCCAGTATGCACGAGAGTTGTTCAAGGAAAAAAGTTACTTTTCTACCCGTGTTAGTGGCGGTGCCAGAAGAACCGGTCATCCAGGACGGAACTGTCGTGGACAAGCCTGAAAGACCCTTTCGGGAGGACACTTGTGTGACCTTACCCCCTACTATAGAACTGGTTAGAACATTACCCAAAACATGTTGTTGTACAGACACTTGTTTTTATTCCACGTTAATGGTTATCATGTGCCTTTTATTCTTGTACTTAAGCCTTTGGCTTTTATGTATTTTTGTCTTTCGTATTCATGTTTGACAAAACATTCAATAAACGTGTTCTGAAAAAAGTATATAAACTCTTGTCTTGTTTGTTTTCGTGTCACAAGTGACATTCCTCACACAATGGCTACCTCTGCTGTCTCTGCTCCCTCCTCCCCTACTGTCAAAGTCATCGACGAACACTTAGATCGTGCCAGTTGGGAGGCTTTGTATCTTCGCCATCCCTTTAACATGCTCATTGCTGGACCTAGCGGTTCAGGCAGAACCGAATTCGTCAAACGTTTGATCGAACATAAACATCATTTGATCGATCGACCACCTCAACGGATCGTGTGGTGTTACAAAGAGTGGCAATCGGCGTACAACCTCTTGCGAGAAAGTCAAGGCGATTCCATCGTGTTTGTGGAAGGCATTCCTAAAGAAGACGACGGCATCGTCTCTGACTCCCGTCAAACCCATTTGGTCATTTTTGACGACATGTTAGGAGAAGACGAGGAAGAAATTAAACTGTGGTTTACGCGCAAAGGGCATCACCGTAATGCCAGTGTCATTTACATCACCCAAAATTTGTTTCAACAAAGTAAAGCCCATCGCACCATCAGTCTCAATGCGCATTACGTGGTCTTGTTTAAAAGCCCTCGAGATAAATCGCAAGTGCAAGTCTTAGCCAAACAGTTAGGAACGCCTTGGCTGACTCAGGCGTACGACGATGCCACTCAAACGCCACACGCCTATTTACTCGTCGATTTGAAACCTACGACCCCCGAGGATTTGCGATTTCGTACCCACTTGTTTCACCACTGGTGTCAAGACGGAGGGCCTGTCCTGTACACATATCCGTCCTCGACTTCATTTCACTCCCCATAAAAAAATCTATAAAAACCTCAGACCCTTTTCGTCTGTCTCACACACAGTGTGAACATAACGTCCCTTCAGTCGCATCTTCCCGTCAAATTGATTCGTGCCTTGTATGGCATCAGTCGAGAAAAAAATCCACAAATACGAGCTCGTGTCTTAGAAGCTAGTCTCAAAGAAGTCTTACGATGGTTCACGGTGACGGCACGTCAAATACTTCAAGGAATCATTCAGATTCCTCATCAAACCAAACGCTTTTTCGATCGAAACAAAGTCGCTTTGGTCCAACTGGCCGATCCCCGCATCGACACTCAAACCAAAAAACAAATCATTTTGAAACCTGGAGGGAGCGGTACTCTAGGAGGGGTCATCATTCGCTCTCTCTTAAGATGGGATCCTAATGCCCCAAAAGTTATCCCCAAGAAAAAAGTCCAACGAAGCCCCAAGAAGAAAAAGAAAAAGACCAGGTCCCCAAAGAGAAGAAGAACTTCTCCAGTGGCTGGGCCCTCCTCTGACCAGACACCACCACCCCGGAAAAAGAAAAGAAGCCCCAAGAAAAAGAAAAGTCCACAGAAGAAAACTAGTCGCAAGAGAGGCACTTCGGCCAGGACGCAACTTTACACTCGCAAACCACGACCTGCCACGGCAGTGACACGGTCACCGGCAGCCTCACGTTCATCCACTTCTCCATTAATGACACCAAGAACTGAAGAGCACTTGGAGACGTTGATCACACCAAGAACTTCTCCGTTGATGACCCCAAAAAGAACTTCCCCAGTGGCAGGACCCTCCAATTTAGCGGCAGTGGCTGCTGCTCACAAAGTACCTTCTCCCAAAATCAAAGTCCATGAAAGATCGGGCATGTTACAAAGTTTACTGGATTTGTCCAAGCAAGAACTGGCTCGATTTAGTCCGTTACGTACCCCTGCACGACGTGTCATGCCTGTCCTCAAACTGATACGACGTAAAGACAATCAGTGGCGACGCGTTCCAGTATAAAAAGGTCTGTGACCAAGTAGGGGTATCAGTGTTTTTTTGGTGTTCCTGAAGACTCAAAGATGTCACCCTCCAGAAAACCCCAAGGAAAGAAAAGGAAAGGACTACCACCACGTTTAGTCAAATATGGGGACATGTTATCTGTCCTGTCCAAAGCTTCTTCACCTCTACGAAAAAAACTCATTCAATCGGCCTCCAAAGAGGTCATCGATACCGTGTGCGAATGTTGTTTGAACGTTTTGAAAGGCACGATCCCTTTGTCCAAACACCAGAAACAATGCTTAAGCAAACATCGTCACGTTCTTCGCCAAATGGTTCAAAAGAAAATTCCCATTCGTCAAAGAAAGAAGATGTTGGTCCAACGTGGAGGCATTTTACCTCTCTTGTTAGGCCCCATACTGAAAGGAGTCTTGGGAACCATGTTGGGAGGACTGCTGGGAGCAAGATAAAAAGGCCCTCGGAAGTCTCAAGATCTCAGAATCGACCCCTGACAACCCATGGAAGGACGAAAACTAGCTTTAGTGCCTTACAAACGATGGATGGAATACCATCGGTGGCAAGAACAACGCACCCCGCATTTACCTCCCAATCCCAATCTGAGCGAGATGTCCCAGTTACAACACGAATTGCAGTCCTTGATGGATCGCCAAGATTTGTCCGAAACAGAAAAATCGCAAAAGTACGGTCAACTCTTGCAACGACTGCAACTCTTTGACCAGAAAGCTTTAGACGAAACAGCTCTACCCACTCTGAAAGATTTTAAGACCTTGATGAAAAGTCCAGCACCATCACCAGTACCAGTACCAGTACCATCACTACCAGTGACCAAGACAGAAATAGGAGAAGAAGAAGAAGAAGGGTTTCAAACTCCACCAGAAAAAGTACGCAAGTTAACAACACCACCTACCTCCAGAATTGGATGGATTAAAAAGATGATGGCCACCACTTCTTCATCACAAGAGAAAAAGAAAGTGAAGACAGAAGTGAAGACAGAAGTGAAACAAGAACCGATATCCCCCGCTCAGACATCCTCCTCTTCAACACCTATTGCCGGTGGCACACGCAAAGCATTGCAATCCAAGAAAATACCCCAAGAGAAAAAGAGTAGCCTCTTCCAAGAGTGGGTGCCTTATTAACACACCAACCAACACCAAAAATGGAAAAAGTCTTAGCCAGCATTTACTACGATCCCTCGCATCCTGCAGGTTACGCAGGAATTCAAAAATTGTATCGTGCTGCCAAAACGCGACTGAAAAGTCTCCGTTTACCTCCGGTGCAACGATGGTTACAAGAACAAGCTACCTACACTTTACACAAACCCATTCGACGCAAGTTTGCCAGAAGTCGCACCCGAGTGGAAGGCATCGATCATCAATGGCAAGCCGATTTAGCCGATGTCTCTCATTTGGCCAGCTGCAATCGTGGCTACAAATATTTGTTTTGTGTCATCGACGTCTTTTCCAAATTTGCCTGGGTCGTGCCCTTGACTTCCAAATCGAGCAGCGAGTTAGTGCGAGCCCTGCAACGGGTGTTGAAACAAAGTGGCCGTCACCCTCTTCGATGGCAAACGGACAAAGGCACCGAATTTCTGAACCAAGCTTTCCAAAAAGAATTAAAGAAACGTGACATTCATTTTTTTACCACCGAGAATCCCGAAACCAAAGCCAGCATCGTGGAACGTTTTCAACGCACTTTGAAAGAACGCATGTGGAAATATTTTACGCATCACCACACTCTGAAGTACATCAACATCTTACCGCACCTGGTGCAAGCGTACAACCAATCTTACCATCGAAGCATCGGACGTGCCCCGCAAGAAGTAACTCCCGAGAACGAAGTGTTGGTGTTTGAGCGCCTGTTTGGTACGTCCCCGACGAGGGCTGTCCCCAAGAAAAGTGAAGAGTTGGTCGTAGGAGATTGGGTTCGCATTGGCAAAACCAAACGCACTTTCGACAAAGGTTACTTACCTAACTGGACGACCGAAATGTTTCGCGTCACTGGACGAGTGCATGGCCGTCATCCTGCCGTCTATAAATTGGAAGACATGAACGGAGAAGTGCTCAAAGGAACGTTTTATTTGCCCGAGTTACAACGTGTCACCAAAAAAGAAGACGACGTGTACGACATCGAAAGCATTCTCGAACGCAGAACCCGTAAAGTGGGCAAACGACGTGTCAAAGAAGTCAAAGTACGTTGGAAAGGATATCCACCCGGTTTTGATTCTTGGATCGACGCTTCGCAAGTCATCGACTATAAAAAGAAGTGACCATCATGCCCTTTCACACAGACGCAACTACGTCGACCACTCCTTCACCTAGTTCTTCTGTGCAAGATTTACAAAAACAACCCTTGTGGGTGTGGTGCGGAGAACGTGTGCCTAAAACGCAAATCGTCTTTTTCTGCCAAATCTTCGTGGTGTATTGTGTCATCGGGGCAGCCATTGCCAATTTGAGTTTGCAACAAGGAGACAAACAATTGTGGACCATTTTATTGAGCAGTTGCATCGGTTACCTGCTTCCCAATCCCTCCCTGAAATTCTCTTCCAACGGGAACCACGGGAACCTTCTGTCCAGTACCAGTGCCAGTCACCACTCCAACCACAACCAGAACCCCATTTTGAGCGGAGACACGCCTCTGACGTCCAGTAACCCCTTGGACAGCCACAGAACTCTTGAATTATGAGTCACCAAAACCAATTTTACTTAACCTTACCCAGTGACAGTTCCATGGAGGTGTTTCCCCACAACACGTTGTGCTGTTACACGGCCAAATTACCTCAGGCCATCCCCTTAGATCACGAAGCCCATTGGGAAGTGGCTTTGGTAGAAATGATTCACCCAACACAAATCAAAAACATCACTGAAACTCAGAACACTTTTGACGTCGAAATTCTGGACCCAACAGTGCAGCAAACCATGACGGCCACTTCTCAACATAAATCACTTCCCAAGGCCCCAATACTCAGCAGTGGCACTTCTCCTCCTCTTTACGTGTATCACTTTAAAATTAACTCAGGTCATTATTTTAGTGGTCAACATCTGGTGGAGGCCATCGCTGACAAATTCTATGCAGCCTTTGACAAAGTTCTGTCCAAACGAAATAAACGTGTCACCATTGAGTACCACAAACAGTCTCACCGTCTACTCATCAGATTTGAAAATGAGGATAGAAGTATACGTATTAAATTTTGCCCTGGATTGTATGACATTTTAGGTGGAGACCTCAATTTGGTCACGGATAAGCAGACCAACAAAATTCACATCGCAGAGATTGACAACAACATGCATTTTGCGAGGTATTTTCGTTTCCCGGTAGAACTGAACCAGGGACTGAATTTGATCTTCGTGTACTCCGATGTGGTGGAGTACAACGTGGTGGGACACACCTCCGTACCGTTACTGCGTGTCATTCCTTTCAAAGTAAATTCTGCCACGGCCACTGACGAGGAAGGTGGAAACACTTATCACGTCCACCGCGAATTTGTCCATCCTCATTATTTGCCTGTCAGCAAGTCGTATTTGGACACGGTCAACATTGCTATAAAAGGAGATTTGGGACAAAATATTTCATTCACCAAAGGAAAAGTCACGGTGAAACTCCATTTTCGAAAACGGTTTTCTCACGACTCGTAAGTCATGTATCCAGTGTATCGAGGGGTTGCACGACAGCGAGGACACGGTTTAGGAGATATGTTAAAATCGGCCTTTCGTTCGGTGGCCCCGGTGTTGAAACCGATGGTGACACGCGGATTGCACGCCTTGAAAGATGCGGCACTAACGCAAGGCAAAGAATTTCTCCAAAATGTCATCATCGACAAACAAAACCCTAAAGAAGCCTTCATGAGGGCAGGCAAAAATCTCTTGCTGCAAACGGGCAAAGACATTTTGGGTCGCCGAGAAACACCTATAAATGCCCTGCACGCTACCGAGTCAGGCATTCAGCAGGGACAAGGCAGAAAGAGACGACGAAGAAAACACCCTTTCACCAGACTTCACAGTTCTACAACTAGAAAGGCCAAGAAAAGAAGAACCGTTCGAGATTTAGACGTTTTCGATTATTGAGACACAGCAACAAAAAAAATGATGCACCGAGAGTCATGCGCCTGTTCCAAGTCGGAACTGGATCTGTTTGCCATGCCCCCCACCATGATGACCATGCAAGAATCCCAATGGGTGGAATTTCATCCCGTTTCCTCATTGGCAGATTCCGCTCCCATCGAGTTTGAAATCAAGGGACAACCCGAAGATTACATCGATCTGAATAGCAGTTACTTGTACTTGAAAATCAAAGTTCTAGATAAGGATAATGGTGCAGTAGAAGACACTGAGAATATAGCTCCCGTCAACAATTTCATGCATTCCTTGTTCAGCTCAGTGGACTTGTACTTGAACAACAAACTGGCTAACAGCAGCATGGATACTTACCCTTACCGTGCCTACCTGGAAAATCTCTTGACATATGGAATAGATGCCAAGAATACTCATCTCAATGACTGTGTGCTATGGGAACCTGACGAAGCGAAGGCGTTTGAGGAAACAGATAAAGACAATGACGGCTTTGTGGAAAGACGAAGCAAAATCCTAGGTGGAAAGAGTTTAGAACTGATGGATCGTTTGCATTTGGACATGTGGTTGCAAGAGAAATATTTGCTAAACGGGGTCAATGTCCGATTGAGACTGAATCGTAGCAGTGCCGCTTTCCATTTGTTGGCTGATACTGATGCTGGCAATCCTAAAAGCAAAATCGAGGAGGCCAAACTCTACGTACGACGCGTGGAAGTGTTACCCAAAGTGGGAAACGACATCAGTCAAACGTTGAGCAGAACGACCGCCAAGTATCCCATACGAAGGGTGGAAGTGAAAACTTTCACCATTACCGCTAGCCATCATTCCATGATCGAAGATCATCTGTTTCAAGGACAGTTACCCAAACGTTTAATCCTTGGTATGGTCGAGAATGAAGCCTTCAACGGAGCCTTCAAAAAAAATCCTTTCAACTTTCAACACTTTAAGGTGAAGAAAATCGAAGTCAGTCGCGATGGCAAGACCTTGTGTACCAGACCTTTCGAACCTGACTTTAGTGACACGAAGATGAATTACTTGAGATCGTACTTGTCCTTGTACGAAGCCACCGGCCAGTTAGGAACCAACAGCAGTCACGGCATTACGTACGAAGATTACGCAGGAGGCTATGCTTTGTGGGCTTTCGATTTCACTCCAGACCAAGGCAGCGACGAGGGACATTTCCACCCTATATAATCAGGCCAGATTCGTGTGGAACTTCAGTTTGCAGAACCACTGGACAAGACAGTGAACGTCATCCTGTATGCAGAATTCGATAATACCATAGAAATCAACAGTTTGAGAGAAGTCATTCTAGATTATTAGAAGCCATGGAAGACTGTTATCCCTCTTTACCTAGTGGAGAAACTTTAAAGATGGAATGTGAGGAGACCGTGGAAGGAGAAGAATCTCAAGACAAAGACGAAGAATTTGTCATGATGAAGTCAAGATGGCCAGAACAAGAAGCCCATTTAGTCTGCTGTTTTGCCAAACACTTGGTCGAAAAAATGACGGAATTGATCAAGAAAAATTGCTATGGATGTCAAAAGGCTCATCCCAGTCAAATTCAACACGATAAATGCCTGATGTTGAGTCAAGAAGAAAAATTGGACGAGTATCTGGACGATGCTTGGAGTCTCATCTCGGACGAAGACGTGTTGCATCAGTGGTATAAAGACTTGCGTGAACATTCTTGTCCACCATTAACCACTCAAGAGATCCATCGTATCGAAGCTCTCCTGAATCAGAGTGAGGAGACGAAACGAAGAAACGGTTATTTGTCAGACATTTTCAAGCAAAAAGTCAGGATCGAATTGACGACTTATTATTATCTGTGAAGAAGAAAACAACACACAAATGGATACCTGGGAACTTTATTACCTTTTGAACCACAGTTCGTATACGGCTTCTTGGAATCCTGTTGTCTGTGCTAAAGATGAACTTCCTCATCGCAAACCTAAAGACCATCTAGCTTACGTGATCAACACGGACGACAGTCATCTCCCAGGAACCCACTGGGTAGCCGTCTACTTTCCTCAAGAAGGATGTGTGGAATATTTCGATTCGTACGGATTGCCCCCTTTGGAAGACGATATCATTGACTTTATGAGAAGAAATGCTCAGACCACCCGATTCAATAATGTGAAATTACAAGGCACAGATTCCTTGGTGTGTGGACAGTACTGTGTGTATTTTCTGCATCATCGCAGCCTGGGCTATTCCTTAGAACATTTAGTGACTCATTTTGATCCTCGTTCTTCTTCTAGAAATGATGTGAAAGTAGATCGATGGTTTTGTGACCATTATGCTTATCTTTTGTCTCAAGCTAGGAAAAGTAGTGTCCATCAATGGCCTAATGATTTCCAACAGTGGAAATCACAATTTCATTCACAACGTTGTCAGCCCTGTTTAAAGTAGACTGTATTTAAAGAAAAATGTTTGATGTTATAATGTTGGATTATTGTTTAAAATATGTTAGAGTTGTTGTTGGTTAGTGTTAAGTGATTTTTGAATAAAAAAATGTTGTGTTTTGAAAAAAAATGCCTTTGTGGTTTGTTTAGCTATAAGAATGTTGGATTCATGCTCTTTCATTTCTTACTATCCCTCTCATGACACTCACTGAACGTTGCGACTCGAAAACCGTGTGGGGGATGTTTTCCTTCACGTCCGCGCTTTGACTTTAAGAACCGGGGAAGTTTCCAGTCTAACCATCCATTGTCAACTCATCCTCCTACGAAGATGTGCTCCAAACTAGCTAAGCTCAACGAAGCCTACGTGAATTTGCATATGGTCAGACACAGTCTGATACCGAAGCCAGAAGAAATAGAGAATGTGAGAATGCTAAAAGTCACTGAAGGCTTGATAGAAGAGCTCTTCAGAGAAGAAGTGAACAGGGAGAAAGAAAAATGGACAGAGAAGTACAGACTTCAGAGACAGCAGCAACAGCAGCAACAACAACAACAGCAGCAGCAGCAGCAGCAACCTGAACCTGACAGAGGCTTTGTCGATTGCCGTATCGACACCAAAGAGTTCTTCTTCTCTTTCTGAAGAAGCAGACCTATCGCCAGAAAGTCTATCCTCAGAGGACATCGCATTCTTAAAAGCTAAAAAAAGATTGCCATAGCAAACAAAAAAAAACAGCCCTTTTCAGGGTTACCCCAATACTCTAGAAAAGAAATAACGATCAATTTGCCAATGTGTGTAGGTAGAGTAGTGTGAATATAAACACTAACTCTTTTTCAAAAAATGTGAGGGTATGTGTTTGTGTATAAGATTGTGTGTTAATAAGTGCTCACGTACGTTGGTGTGGATAGTTTATTAAGATGATGTTTTTTTGGTGTTTGAGGTGTATATTTGGGGTTAGATTGGATTGCTTTGCGTATGTGAATAGTCGATTGAAGTGATTAATGACAAATTTTTTTTAGAATAGTGATGAGCAGTATAGAAAAAGTGAGTGAGTGTTTCTTTTAGGTCCGCGCGTTGTTTTTTGGTCATGATCTACGTAAGATCAATTTTATGGTTTTAGGGGGATGTTTTCCTTCACGTCCGCACTTTCAGTATAAATTGAAACTCGTTCGGCAGTCCAGCTACCCTTGTTGATTGACCAACACCAAAAATGAACACGAGACTGGCGAAACTGTTGGAACTTCATGTGCATCTGGAATATGCCAGGCGCCTGTTGAACGAACTGGCCGCGGAAGCCATTGTGGAAGAAGGAAGGATGAGAGAGGAGGAGGAAAGAAGAAATAAAGAAGAGGAGGAGAGAAAATACAAAGAAGAGGAGGAGGAGAGAAGAAACAAAGAAGAGGAGGAGGAAAAGGAGAGAAGAAGAAGAAATTTCAGAATCCCAGAGAGCGAAAATTGGGATTCTGAAGCCACATATCCTGCCTCTGCTCTCTCCCCCCAAAAGGTAAAAAGTAACTGGGGGACAAGATGTGTATGCGGCGCCAGGCCTGGAAGGTGCCACCATTAACCAGGTGTCCATGAAGTTCCAAACAAAAAAACAGCCCTTTTCAGGGTTACCCCAATACTCTAGAAAAGAAATAACGATTAATGTGCCAATGTGTGTAGGTAGAGTAGTGTGAATATAAACACTAACTCTTTTTTAAATAGTGTGAGGATATGTGTTTGTGTGTTGGTGTTTGTAAGAGCTCAGGTATGTTCGTGTGAATAGTAGATTATGGGTTTTTTAACTGTTTCTTAGCGTATGTGGAGAGTATAGTTTGGGTTTTATTATATGAAATGAGAAAGTAGGAGGATGTTTTCCTTCACGTCCGCGCGATGTTTGGTCATGATCTAGGTAAGATCAATTTTATGTTTTTAGGGATGTTTTCCGTCACGTACGCGCTTTCAGTATAAAACTAACAGTGTTGGCCATTGGAGCCCATTCTACGGAATAAGCAAACAAGAAGATGCCAGCAGCTTCAGCTTTATACAATGATCTTATGGGAAGTTGGTATTGGATGGTGGATGGATTGAGTGTAGCAGAAAGGGTTGAACAGGAATGGAGGTATGCAGTGACAAAAGACTTCGTCTGAAGACAAGTAACCAGCCTCCACTTATCCGTAATTATCGTAAAAGAAATGATAGAGGATGAGGAGAAGAGAATCAGAGGTTTAATTAACCCACCGTATGTGAAAGTGGGTAAGTTAAAAGAAGCGATAGTTCATGTGAAGAGTGCAAGGTGCTTTCTAGAAGACATTGTAGAATGGACAGATTGGTGTTTCGCGAAGTGGGGGTTAGAAAAACTTAAGAAAGCGGAAGAAGTAATGAGGAATGTGCTGACCGAAGAGGTCAAGAAGATCAAAGAAAAGTGGTCAAAGGAAAGATAAGAAGAAGAAAATAGAAAAAAAGGAAGAACTAGAAAAACTAAACGCAAACTGGATGAAAATCCAAGAGAAGTTCCGGGCCATGGGCCACCCGGACTGGATGCCGGAAACAGAAAAGAAGAAGAAGAAAGGAATGATGGACAAAATAAGAGGATGGTGGAAGAAGTTAAGAAGTTTAAAGAAGAAGAAGAAAATCCCAAAGGCCCTTTTCAGGGCCAGCCATATTTCTCGAAAAGAGAATGACTTTTCAATTGCCTACCCCTTTTTTTTTAAAAAAATTTAAAAAAATAAATAAAAAGAAATCCCATATTCAATTCCCCTTGTCCCTAAACAAGCCCAAACTCTATTCCCCATGTTAATTTCCCCTTGTACGTAGATTTGCCCACGATTTTTCGCCATGTTAAATTTCCATTGTACGTAGATTTGCCCGGGGGGGGGGGTCTGTAATGCTAATTCCCATTGTACGTAGGGTGCCCCTATTCACTACTTATGTGTTTAAAATCTATTTAGTACACGGTCAATGATACATATATGCAAGTGATCTTTAAAGTAAATTTGACTGCTCATTTACGATCTAGCGGTATATATTTGGACTGTTGTTGACTAAGAATGAGACCTGCAGATATGCCCATGCACATATTACATATTGTACAAACCTCAGACAAAACATTGATAGCATAACCACAATTGCATCTAACTAACATATATAATGTTGAAACGTTCACATATCTCTTTCGTATCCTGTAGCAAAGGTCTTTTTGTTAGGACTTCGAAACTTAAAAGATGACAAATATATATGTTCATATGGAGCTTGAGACTAAAACGCGTCATATATTGCGTCGTTATTCATAGTTTTACAGTCTATGAATGAAAGAAATTTGACATGTTATTTCCTGAATATGAACATATAATCTGAATATCATACGAAGGGAGGTCTACATCGATCATGATCCCATCTTTGTGCGTATTATCGTAGGTTTCGTATGATATACGTATCCGTTCCCTAGACCAAATGGTCATGTAGTCACACCTTTGAAAGGACGTCAAAGGCAGGTCAATTCGTCACATTTTAAACCCAATGCTTTCTTTGCCTGTACGACCGCCCTTGATAATAGCACACCAAACAATTAACAAGAAACATATTGATAAAGAAAGCATCCTAAGACAAAAACTAAACATGATACCAATTGCCATGATTGAAGAGTAAACTATCTCTTATTTGATATGAGATTTATCCATCTCTCTATTGACATCCCGGGCCGAGTTAGTTACAATTATATTCAATGTGTTTGATCCACGATAAGTTCTATTATTCAACATTTGAACATTTGTATATTTGTGAGAAATTCACCAACGTAAGATTGGGATGGACTCTCGAAAGATATGGGCATGGCGAGGTACATCTTTCACTGTATACCACGTTTCGTTGTTCTAGTGACATAGCAGCACCAAACAGGGTCCCATCAAGATCATAGATGTATGTGAAGAATATTGATAATCGTTGTCCTGAGTGGAGAATCTTGTGGGGGCTATAGCCAGCCAGTCACAGTAAACACAGAACGACCAAACCCAAATTGATTTGTTGATGAGGAGTAAAATTAAAAACGCATTATATATGGAAAAAAGTATTGGTCGGCTGCTTAACCGGCATGGGAAGATATATCCGTTGCATGAATGTATTTAACACTCAAGAACTGTTCAACAGTCTTGACTTTTACTGCGGAGTTATCCATCAAAAGACTCAGCTCAGTGATACCGAGCCTGTTAAAACACTGTCAAATTTACAGCAGTGCAGCGAAATATGAATGTCCCGTATATCATCTACGCGAATTCCGGATGCCTGAATGTAGCATAGGAAAGCGGCTCTGCTGATCAATACACATATGCCTGATATCAACCAGACAGTTCATGTTTCAGAACAATTTTCTTGCAGGGTTTGTTGTGGTTCGACTGGATGGCAAAATAGTCCTTTATCGTCCTAATATTACTCTAGGCACATTGGAGGTGTTCCTCAGCTAGATCGAAGTTACAAGGAATAGATCGAGTGACCAGCAGACGCAGATTTGACGAAGGATTGCATTGATTAGTTCTCTGAAGCCACTCATAGCTGGAATTGTGAACAACATTTTACTTCCTGTGATGCCCTAGTTTTACCCTAGTTTATGATCACTGTCATAACACTGGCGCGTTTACAAGTGCCACATAAAATGTGTGCAATCTACAGTTGAGAATGTATCTCAACAACACAAACATTCATATGGTGCATCATAACCTGCATGGATACGATGGCGACTTGATCATGAAAGCATACGCCTTGGCATCCGACTCAAAGATTAGCGTGATCACCAACATCTTGGAACAATGCATGACCTTTCGGCTGAGACAATTGCAGTTCAGCAATTTGATCCAGTTTATGAACTCGTTTAGAGAAGTTAGCGAGTATTATGACGGCGGAGAACTTCTAAATCACTAGTGGATATTGTCCCATCAATAATAACCTGATTAAGAGAAAGGCGTGTATCCGTACAAATACATGAACGGCTGGAGCACATTTGCCGAAACTCAGCTGCCACGATTGAAGCGTTCAATTCGTTGTTGTCACGCGAACATTGGTTTTAGGCGAAGACACTTCCGCCGCCGACTACGAACATGCAATTGTATACGCTCGATCCGGCCCATTACTATTCGATACTGGGTATGGGCTGTAACGTCTTGTTGCAAAAGGCCAAAATCGAGCTGGAACGGCTAACGGACATTGATCAGCATCTGTTTATCGAGCGATCGCTTCGTGGTAGAATATTATGATATACATCCACGTACCATGAACAGATATATCATGTATCTCGATAGCAATAATTTATACGTTCGGACCGTGATGAATCCGTTGTCCCTGTGTTGATTTTAGTGGATTTATATGAAAAAAGACGTGCACAGACACAACATTCACCATTGACTTCTATTTCGACAGATACTGGTTAATGACGTAGCAACAAAAGTTCTGGCGACAGTTCTGTATCTGCTGAAACGACTTGCGTTTCCTCTAGCACAAATGGACGTCTAGAATGTATTTATCCGCTCGGTGACGGTATCAAACAGTAACGTTTTGGCTGTCTTGGAGTGACAATCCGTTCCGCAATGGTCAACTCCTCGAAGGACCATATCAGGTCAGTGGCACAGAGTTGTGTCTTTTCATCTCTCCAGGTACATGCAAATACCGAACAAGCTTGTCACTGAGCAGTTGGGACGGTGCTGGTTGTGAAATCGTTTCTCGGAGTAACCGTGACAGTCTTTTGTCAAATCACATTGGCTGGTTTTAAATTCTTCGTGCACGTACTTCATTGTTTATGGCTTCTATGACGCATGGAAGTCGGGTTACCCATTCGGCAGACTGTTCTTACCCCATCAGCAATTCTTGCGGGTACTGGTGACCGGATATCCGTTCTGCAAGAATGCCATTAAATCGTTCCAAAATAGCTTGGTCATGATATATGTGGCATACGATTTGGCATAATCTATGAACATCAGGGATCTGCTTGTTTGTATCGCCTGCGCACATCGACAATCGTGAGCGCGTACTTGTATATGCGCAACTTAACCTCAAACTCACGGAAACGATCATGTGGAAGAAAGAGCAAATCTGCCTGATGCACCTCATTCGGTGTTTGAACTTCGAAACAACCCAGTTAAATATTTATTGGTACTGGTAAATAAATTTGCCACAGCGATTGCACGGCCAACCATGCTCGGGCAATCCCAAGAGCTAATTTGGCAGCACTATCGA
Organism: Sinohyriopsis cumingii; assembly: GCA_028554795.2. Taxonomy (NCBI): domain Eukaryota; kingdom Metazoa; phylum Mollusca; class Bivalvia; order Unionida; family Unionidae; genus Sinohyriopsis; species Sinohyriopsis cumingii. Next base: position 397,903 of record JAPYKE020000322.1, on the reverse strand, counting down.
ATAGTTCCACAGCGGCTTACCTCTCCATTACCCACGTGCACTGCAGTACATTTTGAATTATATGCAGCTCTTTATGTCCATTGTTTAAACTAGCAAGACTTTTAATTTTAATGAGCTATCTTTTGTCCATCGCCTCACAATGCAAGGCTGGCTTTCATTCCACCTATGACGACAAAAAGTGCGATTCCTTTTCCAATGTTAGATTAATCGCATGTAAGTTATGAATCAGATCGATATAGGCACGTTGATGTCCATGGATATCATTAGATGCTTTATAAGCAAGTTCATGTTGTTAAAACAAACAGTACCAGCGCAATTGATAGGTGCTTCGCCAGTCTTTTTCTGGCTGTGAGAATCTAGTTGCAGATCCAGCCAGCCCCGAACCAGGTCCACATTAATTGTATCGAGGAAGATTATTTTCGCTCAGTTATATACTCCACGGTGTCCCTGGTAACTTGTTAATGCAGCCGCAATATCGCCCACGCCTGTGACATTTTTCAAACTGGACCCTACAAAGGTGAACTTTTTTGTTCCTCATCGAGCACAATTACACGTAACTGCTACTCTTCCATTATGTGTTTGAACTCGAGTTGGAGTTCTGGTACTTGTTTTTCGCGCGACATGGTAAGCAATATGAAGATTCGGTCGTATCATAGCGACAGTCAATTATTTTACGGCATTAAGCAAAAGAAAATTATCAGATGCTTTCAGTGTCATCGATTTCCTCGCACAATCAACGCCTAAAGCGGCCAAGCATTGGTGATGGAACCGTGTTTCTAAACTCTTTTCAGCACTCATCATTGGCCCCACCAGATCCGGCAAACTCAACTGCTGTTGAATATGGTGTTACAACGTTTATCTTGGCATTGGTTGTGTGTAATTATGCCGCCGGCCGATGAACAACTGTATGTTATAATGAGCTCAAAGATATTCAAATACTATTAAAAAGCGGTGACAATACCGAGACGACTTTGTCGTCAACCATCGATTTCTTTTCCGTCATTCAGGAAGCCACTTACTTTGACGGTTTGCACAGAATAAAATGATATTTTAGAACTTCGACGTGACTGATGTCTCCTTTTGGTTAAAAGGCCATCAAGAACCGTCTGAGAAGTCAGCTATGCACGGGCATATCACATTATTTGTCGTACATCGACCGGTATCAAAAGGTTGACAGGCGTCTGCAGATTTATTTATTCTTACTGGAACACTTGCATTTGTTCAACCAGTCCGTCTTTGTCATGGACGTTCATATACGTATTGGTAACGCTGCTAATGGTTATCAGTGCTATGCTGTGATACTTTATATGAAATCGTTGTTGGAAGGTCCTCGTGATCAGACAAGAGTCATCGATGCACCTGGGGAAAAGTCGTAATTGAAATTGTTATGTATTTGAATAACAATGTCATATCACGACGTGAGGGTTGGCCTTAACAAAAGTCAGCTGGTAAAAATCAAACACGCAAACAGAACAACTGTGGTGACAAAATGAATCTGTCTCCTGAAAACTTATCTATAAATGTCCTCGTGTGGTTAACCCAACTGCAGCCAAACCCAAATCCACTTCAGTATCATCAACATTTTCCATGTAATAGGTGACACATTTACAAAAGCCCGGATGAATATTTTCATTCCTTTCGGCGATTTAAGCATTGTTAGAAGCAGCGGCTCAAGCGGTGGCAAATGCTGCTAGGTTAGGAGGAATCCCTTGAGGCAGAGGTATTCGATTACAAGGTAGCAGAAGATCACGTCATTGACTAATCTCGATTTACTCTAAATGACAAAATCAATCAAACATTTTCATTGTGTTTATATGTGAGATGAATTTGCATCGATGATGCCAGGCTCATACGAAACTGGCGTCATAAACCTGGATTCATCTGCAGGCCATGACATTCACTGGGTCGGGCACATGGTAACACCTCAACAAAGTTTTTATTTTGACACGTATGTACTTGCATCGCCAGTTGAGGTTGTTAATTGTTTTCCCAAGGATTGTAAACATACGTTGTTTTCTTCAACTGTGCCAATGCAAACACGGTTGGATTGTCCCATATGCCATCACCATGTCGTTGAAGCGTTTTATGCACTGGACCGTACACCGACTACGCAAACACATGTCGATTTCACATTAAAGTATGTTTGATATTATGCAACCATGTCTTTCAACATTTACGGTCGTTACTCTGCTCGACGACACGGTAATGACGTACATCCGAGCCGATTTGCCACCAAAGCGGATTCGTCTGAGTTTACCATACATATTATTGGTGGTGTCGATCTAGATGAGCTTGTGATTTTTGAATATCTGGCAAAGTGAGAACGTCAAACCGAGACATTCAATTACGTTATTGTCAAGTTTTACTTTATGGTAAAAGAAGCAGGGTTGTGGTCACTAATAACGGTAGAATCAGAGACAGGGGCGTGTCGGTTGCATCTATCGAGAAAACTATGTTAATACAGCCAATATTGCAGTAAGATAGTATGTGTAATTATAAATCGATCACGTGCCCGTACCACCACGTGAATCAATTGCAATAATATTAATCAAAGAAGAATATTACACTGTAAAAGGCTTAGCAAAAGACCGCCTTATTTTAACTTCTCTTATTGAATATGCTTTTGATAGACCTAAACGTCACATCTTAAAAGTGCTCGAGTTTCGATCATACTTGAATGTCATCACTCAAAGTGATGGTAGGTGGGATTGAATGGGAATGTTGATACATGAGAAACATCATTAACGTTAGCAGCAGATAAAAATAATCACCGGTGGCCAAGTGGTTAGAGCGTCCGCCTCGGATGCGGGAGGTCGTGGGGTCGATACCCGGCCGAGTCATACCAAAGACTTACAAAAATGGTACTAACAGCTTCCTAGCTTGGCGCTCAGCATTACGAGGTTAGTGTTAGGACTGGTCAGCCTGGTGTCAGGAAAATGTGACTGGGTGGGACATCGTGCTACATGTCTGCGACATGATGCCCCCAGTGCTAGACATCACTGTAAACTGCCACACTGCAGACATCATAGCGATATGACTGAAAAATTGTGAAAGCTACGTTAAAAATCCAAATCACACACACATAAAATAATCAATGCGACCGAGTTTGAGAATATTCTGGCGCAAAAGGAAAATCAAAGACGCTTTAAGTACAAAACAATTCAGTGTGGTAGGAGATTTATAGTCAGTAAAAATCGACTAAAAAAGCAATCTTCACGCATGTATTGAGCTCTCGCTACCATCAATTGTACCTGCCTTTCTGAGCAACATCATTACTATCTATCTATCTATGTATCTATCTATCTATCGACCTATGTATGTATGTATGTATGTATGTATGTATCTATCTGTCTTCTCTCTCTCTCTCTCTCTCTCTCTCTCTCTCTCTCTCTCTTGCTGTGGTATTTTACTTTTCACATCGCTAGAGTAGTACGGAAGTGCTGCTTGACCGTATTCGATACCATATGGGAACACGGATTGCCGTACTTGATAGAGAATTCCCCTCTACTGACACACTCACGTTATGTGTGTTTACACATCTAGCAACCCCTCGACGAAAACTAAACGGACATCTATAGGTTGCGAGGTGAATAGCTTGTCATTTGGGCAAGTGGCTAGAACGGGTGACTGAGGACCCATAGAATAGCCAATGAGGCAAAACACCCATTTAATTACTACTCATGGAAGCATCTAACAGCTTTTCAATTCGGGTAAAGAAAATCATCAACGGAGGGTAAACAATTGACAGAGGATGCACTAACGAAGGTGGTAACCCGTAAGACCATGTGGCATCAAAATAATAACGATTCGGGATGTAGCTGTACGGCTTATAAAATGGGTATGATGCATTGGCATCAGTCATATTGTGTACCCTCTGTCTTTGGAATATTTCCCCATTATAATAATGCTGAGTTGCTTTTTTATTGTGTTAACTGATTGCAGGAATGGGTATGTAGATTGTGGCAATTTTAGCATATGAACAACACAAATGTAGCTACACCGATAATATACTGGCATAATTTTACTTCACTCTCTGAGTAACGTTCGTGTAAGAGTTCATCATTAAAACATTTGCGAAACAATTTGGAAATAAATCAGAAAGCATGATAATTAGAAATCGTTAAAATATTAGTTTGCAAATAGCTGAAAATTTCAAATTATGATAATATGTATCGACAATTATGCAAGTATGGTCTTCAGTGGAAATCATTTCCTAATTAAAAAAAAAAACACTCTAAGTGTGGTGATTTTACAATCAGATAATATTACTGTTATGTTTTCTTAGTGTTTCCAAATTTTAGATAACGGTTGAATTTTAAAAGTCTTTTGTCAAGTTAAATTATTGTGGCCAAAACAGAATATACATTTTTGCAGATTGGAACCAGACCGGTTTCTTTCTGAAGTTATTAACCAAGGCTACAGAGCACAGCGGAAACACTTGCCTTGTATGAAATATCAGTCGTACTCCAGAGTGTGGCATTTATCATTTCGCTGTGTGTTTGATAGTTTTGGGTCCAACCACTGTTTAACAATATTGCAGTCTTGGTCTTAACAGTGTTTTGACAATATTTTTAAAATCTTTTACATAGTTGAACAATAGTCAAGTTTTGACCTTACATTTGTTTGAATTCTTCTTCTTTATATATGAATCTTATATTTCATTTAATGAAGCATTCACAACGATTTTCCAAATTAGTAATTCTATCAATACGTAATTTCAAACACACCTGTCGTCACCAACCCCCGTGCAAAATGCCGATAAGATAGACAGTATTGTATCAGACTACTATATATCATGTCCAAAAATTTAAACATAGTAGTATATGGGGGCACGTTAATGACAATGGGACCTTAACGTATGATAACAAAAACAACATGACACAATAAAAAAAACCTGGAAAGCTATTCAACGATCGGACCAAGCCAAATAACAAAGAGAAGCAGAACACATGTTACAGTAAGCTGGCCTATCCAAATACACACCATGTGGCATTCTGAAAGCAAACATTGCAATATGTATTGGTTCCAGGCTACACGTTGTAAATACAGCCTCAAAAAGTGCGCGGACCTCTCTTGTATCGAAGCAACATTTTCAAAGAGGGATTATATATTCACGTCTATCATCACGATAAACATTTCGATGCCATTACCAATGTCACCGTATTCCTCGAATACAGTTATTATTGTGAGAACTTTTGTCAGCCCTACCAGTTACCAACAACACAGAGGAAAAGTGTTTGTCAACTCCTAAAAGTGTGCCCTACTTGTGGACAAGGCATTCGTACCAATTGTACAAAGGCACACATTTGTCCAGGAAACAACTATGTTACATTTGTCACCATATCGTGGAAACATGAATGCTACATTCAAAAATACCAATACAAACAGGAGGAGGAAGATGTAAGTAGAAGAAAGGGAATTTCATCTTTTTCGATTTCGAATGCAAGCAAGAGACCGGTATTCACATTCCTAATTTCTGCGTGGCTCATCGAGCATGCAAGAAGTGCATCCAAAAAGCGATTTTTTGCCATTTCGCTCACTGTAACACGATTCCTGGAGGACGTGAGAAGATCTTTCGGAGACCCAACGCGGTGGCCGGTTTTGCCCAAGGGATCTTAGACCTATCGACGAGACATGGAATCAAGAGGACATAGAAGGTTACAATTTCTCGGGATATGATGGACACTTTTTTCTAAAATACTCTACGGAACAAAGCACTTTGAACGTTGACGAAATCATTTCCATGCAAGTTGGTCAAGTGCGGTTAAAGATTCTATGAGTTACTTGGCCATGTCATTGAGCAAAATGCCTAAAACGTTTGGAATGACAGAAATGGCCAAAGGTTAGTTTCCGCATTTTTTCAATACCGAAGCCAATCGACACGCCGTTCTGCCACATTTGCCTGATGCTCATTACAACTATATCCTTACGTGTGCAAATATTGTCACTTTCCCATAGGGCACCCGCAATTATTGATGGAACACATCGACCTGGGTCGACATTCGATAATACGAAGGATAGATCTCGTGCAATGTCTTGCCTCCCACGGACTTTTACCATTGATAAGGAAAACTGATGTTTCCATTGTGTCGCACCTGTGCCGAAACATGCAATGAAGAGCGACCTTATCATCACAATCAGGAAGAACGCGCATTCACGGGATCGTGGGTTAGCGTGGAATTGTTTCAAGCTCTGGACCAGGGATATCGACTGTCAGAAGTGTACGAAATTTACCACTTTCCCAAGACAGAACAGTACCACAAGGATGACGATACTCAGAAAGGCATTTTCTCGGACTATGTGTATGCCTTTTTGAAACTGAAACAAGAAGACAGTGGCTGTTCTTCATGGTGTCAAACTCCAGAGGATCAAGTGAAATTCAAAGAAATATACTTTGAGCAGGAAAGGAAGGCATCACTTTAGACCACATCTAGAAAAATGAAGGAAGGCGATCGTTTGCCAAAGTTATGTTGAATTGTTTGTTGGCGAAAATTGCACAACGTTCGTGTTTACCCAAGACGGAGTATTTGACAGAAACTTCCCACTACTTCCAGATGATTCACGACAACAAACATACACGAAACTCATTGACGTAGTTCGTGAAGACTTGATCTTAGTCAATTACGAAGAAGAACTTGAGTCTGTACAGGCCGACGAATTTGGAAATGTCATCTTTGCAGCCTACGTGACAGCCCATGCTAATTATATAGTAAGTCTTACACAAATTAGGCGATCGCGTTCCGTATTTTGACACACACAGTTGCATCTACATCGATCACCGTGATAATCGTCAGCCTAACATTGAAGGAGACCGTTTAGTCGCCTGGACGGACTAGTATCCCGACGACAAGATATTAAAGTTTGTTAGTGGCGGTCCACATAATTACGGCTACTAATACCGGGACAAGCTAGGAGAAGTGCACACCGAGTGTAAAGTAAAAGGATTTTCTCTAAATCATCGAACGAGTTAAGTGGTGAACTATGCCGTGCTGAAAGAAGCATTGCAGTCTGCAGAGGATCAAAATTTTAAAGTGACCAAGTACGAACGACACAAGATTGTACGTTTAGCCACTCACCAAATCGTCAGTCGACCCTTGGAAAAACTGTATCAAATCGTGTACCATAAGCTAGTGAGGCTTCCAAACCACTTCACTTTACCGTACGGATACGCTGATTTTGGCCAGCATTTAAAGGTGAAAACATCCAAGACCGATACTTCATTGTGGCTACAAACGTCAAGCTAGAAAGATGAATCACTCCACACAGCAAGTGTCGAGCGAGAGACTCAAGTCCAATGGGAAACTCGAGTGCGATGCTGTGATTCACGATCACTTCACCAATGCAGTACTACTTATTATTTTTTTACTAACGCCATAGAAAACTAAATGCAATCAGTGCAACTTCCAGACTACAAGACTTTACCTTATGGACACGCTGATATCACTCAGTATAAAAAGTGGACGACTCTCAAGACCAACACTTCATTGCAAAGACAATAGCCGAGCAAGATGAATCACTCTACGCAGATGAAAAAAAGAGAAGGAACAAACATCGCTTCGTGGTAGAATATCATGACACCTTTCACCACCATACCGTTATATAGCAAAGTGCCTTCAAAAAGGAAAAACATTCAGTAAACCTAAAGGAGTATTTTAGCATCCAAATGTCTCAGACAGCGACTTCGAGAAAATTTAGGAAGACAACTTACACCTACAAGGTGAAAGTTAAAGACTTTGCGACTGACATTCCACCCAAGGAAGCAATCAGATTTCATTATGGACTTATTTGACTCACTGTTAGATGAACTCAAACGTCAGTGCCAAGTCAAAGATCAAGGTCCTTTAAGCCTATTTATATATCACGACAGTTTGGACTCTCCAGTATGTCTCGGGTTTGGTACACCTGCTATATTAACTTCGTTCAAACTTGTGAGGGATTTTGAAGCCGTGCAGATGATGAGATAAAAATTGACATCACCGATGTACCTCCATGGGAAGAAGAGAATGGGTGCACTTGATCTGCTTACCGAAAGGTGTACTTAGCTCGATGGATACAACAGCATATTTACGAATGAAAGGGAGTACGTGATGTGAAACATCTACGCTGGAACACAAGTGGTAGCTGACCATATTTTAAACAACGTGAATGATGGACAAAGAGAGAAACATAAACTTTGTATTAGTGACTTGTTTGTTTCTTGTCTGGGTTTAGCTTTTTCTACAGACTGACCATTTAACGTAGCTTGAAAGAAAATGACATTCTTTTATGAAATGTTAATAAGTTGTATATTATGTGTTTTTTGAAGGCATGAACTATAATTTAAAAAAATAGTTTACTATAGCCAAGAGCTAAATAATTTTTAAATAGGTTTGTTTCATGTTCAGATTTTTATACAGTAAATGGATAGCACCTAGACCAAAACACAAGCCAGATAACCCATGTATATATTTGAATAAATGTTTTGTACCTATACAATAGACTTTTCTTTTTGGTAGCTCCTTCTATCTGTGAGTCTTTCTTTGGAACATAACTGGCCTCTTTTCTGTATGTTTCCATCTTCTTTGTTCGGCTGTTTATTTGTTTGTTTCGGTATGTCTATGTTTGTCCCTATCAACCTTTATCCCTATAAATGCATTTTACCCTATAATAGTTTTGACACTATAAACCCCATAACGTCACTAATGTTCAGTTCCCATTGAGTACCAGGTCCCATTCCCATGTTAAATTCCCATTGCTGCCAAAGTGCAAACCCCCTATTTTAACATTATGGTTCCATTGTGACTAAATTGCCCCCATATACTACTAACATCTCTCTGTTGGTGTGCCAAAGATTTTGGTGTTGTGACCTTAGTTTTTTTTTAAAGCTGTTTACCGTATATGCTCCAAACTAATTAATAGTATAAAGGCTATCTCAAAACAACGAAGATTCATGTCTGTCGTAGCATAAGGTGTCGGCAGATCAGGGTCTCCGATGTGTGACTGGAACAATATCCACAGTGAAAAAACAGCTTATGTTTTAGGTATTTTTTTTACTAAACTGTAAGTCTGGGTCTATACCGATTAACCACACACACACACACACACACACACACACATATATATATATATATATATATATATATATATATATATAGAGAGAGAGAGAGAGAGAGAGAGAGAGAGAGAGAGAGGGAGAGGGAGAGAGAGAGAAATGTTCATATAATGCATTACTATAGCTATGTATAGTTCGCTGTTGTTACACTTACATAAAAACCACCCACTGGAGCACATTATAGCACAAAATGATTGCTCTAAACATTTACAAATTCAGGTTCATTTAGATTCAACGCTAAACCAGGCCATTCGTTAATTATAAAATTTAAAGTAATATATGTATGTATGTATGCATGTATGGATGTATGGATGTATGCATGCATGCATGCATTCAAGTATTTATGTATGTATGTATGTATGTATGCATGCATGCATGCGCGCACGCACGCACGCACGCACGCACGCACGGATGTATATATGTATGTATGTACGTACATACGTACATATGTATGTATTTATGTATGCATGTATGCATGCATGGGTGTATATATGAACGTCATAAAAACAATAATGGCAAAATAATATGGACTGAAAACATAAATTTTAAAAGCAGAGCCATGGTATTATTTCCTGGAAGATACCGACACCCCAAATCAAAAGTAAATGTACAACAGGAGAAAAAGTACTTACGGTAGAGCTGCTTTAATCACCCAAACACCCAAATAAAACATTATCAGAAGCAAGGACAATATAAAATAAATAGGCATACAAAACAAACATAGAATAATATAATTCAAATACTTATTTAAAACTTTCCCAGCCCAGACTTACAAAATATGCGTTTTTACTGTATTCATCGCACTCTTTTAGAATGTTCTCATAATTTCACTGTCGCAAAATTATTTCTGTATCTCACAAAAACAGGTCTCTGTTAGTTGTTTCATGTAGGCCATGTTTTGATCTGCATAGATGAGATCCTGAAATTACGTATTAGATATTATTTTAATATTTTACGCACCGTCAGTTTCGTTTAAATGTCATTTCTTTCACACTGAAAAAAATTAGAAATTACTTTACTACAGGTGGGTAATTAATTAGAAACATTTTTGTGGTTAACATTGTATAATCTTTAAGCCTACCATACTCAGCTTTGTATGGAACATTAGGGTTTCCTGGTTTATTAAGCTTCATATTCACCTCTCAGAAAGTGAATAAATATATAGTAAATATATACTGTATGGGCTAATAATCATTTGAAAGTGCTTCAGGGTAATATAACCGGGAATCTAGATGACGTTCCGCTACAGTTTGTTGTGACAAATGCAATATTTGTCTCCCTTTTGCCCCAATGTATCAAATTAGTTAAATTGGTGATCTTGACTGAGCTTGTTACAGGACAGTTGTTTAAGGAAAGTAATCAATTAAATTTCATTACCCTGCTCTGACCATAAATGGAGTTGTTCCCCATTTTGAACTGGAAAATAACAATGATTTTCAGCATTTTACATTACCAAGTTTCATATTTCTTGAAGCTTCATAACTCTGAATGCTAGAACAGAACCAATAATCAGATTGTCTAACATGAGTATTATACATCTTTCAGTGAGAAACCACTTAAAACATGCAACGATGTTATTGTCACAATCCCCATTCTTGTACTTGATCCAACGATTGTTGTGATGCCTTACATTGATCACTTTATCACATGATTGGTTAATTTTTATAATAGCAGTTTAGATAGTGAAATATTTTGTGAATATCTGATTTATTTCTTCCATTGGAAATTAAGTCAGGTAAACATGCTGCGAAAAGCAATTATTATAAGTGATTTGTTTATTAATCCTTATTGTATATGTTTCCCAGGCATTGTGTCTAACAAGTCTTTTCTTGACTTGTTCGTATTGTCCAGGCATTGTGTCTATCTAACTTGTCTTTTCACGACTTGTTCATGTTTTCCAGGCATTGTGTCTATTTAACTAACCTTTTCTTGAATTGTGTTTTCCAGGCATTGTGTCTATTTAACTAACCTTTTCATGAATTGTAAGTGTTTTCCAGGCATTGTGTCTATTTAACTAACCTTTTCATGAATTGTAAGTGTTTTCCAGGCATTGTGTCTATTTAACTAACCTTTTCATGAATTGTAAGTGTGTTCCAGGCATTGTGTCTATCAACCTATTATGTTCATGACTCGTTCGTGTTTTTCAAGCATTGTGTCTTTCTAACTAGTGTTTTCATAATTTAATAAATGTTTTGCAGTCATTGTGTCCATCTAATTAGCCTTTTCATTACTTGTGCGTGATTTCTAGGTATTATGGATATTCAAATAGTATTTTCATTACATGTACGTTTGTAGAAGATTATGAATAGGAAATGAATTGTACTAGTGTTACATCTGGGATCAGGTAACTACACTTGCATGACCCATTAGGCAACCAGCATTCAATGGTGGTGGTGGTTGTGGTGGCGGTGTTGGTGACTGGGTGTACATGGGGGGCTGAGATTTTCTTTTAATCAGGATACTTTTTTTGTCTTTTTAATCTTACTATTTGTTTCAACATGATGGATGGTAATACTTGAATTAGATATTCCTTCTACGAAACCCGAGCATTACCATTTTTTTAATATTTGGCAGTCAGAACTGTTCTGTAATGACTAATGCCATCTCCAACACTACATTAAGTTGTCGATCCATTTGAAACTGAATAATAAGGTATGAATTTTAATTATCTAAAATGCTGTTGGGATATTGCCTGATAATACTCAAACCAGCTGCAAATAGAAGATATTGCCAGATATATATTAGCATAATATGGTTTATTTCCCTTTATTTTTAGGAATTACCATTCGGCAATATGTATTTTCATAATGCATAGTAAAAACATGAACTCGTTTCATATTTTCATGATAATAGTAACTAAGGTTACAAATGAGGACAACACAAAATGTTTTAAACAAACTAAAACCACTAGAAGGTATTGTTTTATATAAATAAACAATTTTGTATGAATTCATTGCAAACTATTTCCGTACAATCAGACTAAACAATGACATTGTTCATTGAGCTATACACGTTTTAGTAAAATACCTTCCTTGGGGAAGTAATCACGTGTCAGAAAGGGAGGTAACTAACTTATACATCGCAGTGAAACCGAATTATCTGTTTCATCATCAAATCAAATGGTCATGAGTAGAACCAGACTTAATGTAATATTTCTGTGGTGGAGTATTTTGGCTTCAGCATTAGGATCATGACATGATTGAATAGTGAGAGGCCCACATGTGATAGTTGTAGCTTATACAATAAATTGTATCCGAATCTATCAACGACACATATAAATTACCAGTGGGATGAAAACCATCAAGAATGACATATGCTCACATTCTAGGGACGCAAAACTAACTTCAAGAAAATTTTGAACCACGGCTTACGCCATTGGCAAAAGCAGCTGGTTTCATTACAAATGTGTATGACTTCTTGTTAGAGAGATTGAAGCGACAACGCCAAGCTAAAGAGGACTATCTTTTGAGACTTATCGTCCACCAAGCCAGTTTGAAATCTCCAGCCTCGATCTTTTTAGTACACCTGCAGAATTAAGATCTTTCAAAGTCATATACCAAACAATCAACAATCATATAGCGAGTTTAACGTGACAAATAGAAAATCCACGCTTTACGTGAACCATATTCACCACAAGTAGTAGTGTGGACGAAGAAAAATGTTATCGGTGGACAACATTCACAGTATCAAGCAAAGCGTCCTCCAAACTGACAACTCCCAAGACCAATTTTGCTTAGACGTGGCTATCGACGTCGGTCGCACATTTGCTGAAACGAATGGCACAGTGCAATGGAAAAATATTACTGAAGTGCACTCTTCGACCATACCTCAGCATTGACACGAAGCAGAATACCATGTTCAACAAACATGACATCCCTGAAATGAAGAAAACATTAAGTCTTTTTCAGAGCCCACGTTAATTGAGGACCCAATATCAAAGACGAAAAATTTCATTCACGTGCATCATAAACTGTATTTGGAAGCCATTACTATTCTCACATGATTTCTTGGACGCGAATACTATTGGGAGAAATGTGACCAAAGAGTTACCAGTCGGAAGTACCACAATATATCGCAGAGATGCCGGTCCGTTTAGCGTCCAAACCGTTATTTCGCAGGGAAAGTAACAAATTCATTGCTCTCATTGCCATCATCTTACTTTCGCCAATTACTCTATGGCACACGTGTATGCTAGAACGAAAGGTTCCGTATTTTGTTACCAAATGGAGGATTTGGAACATCAATGCTACATCCAAAAATATGCGAATCAATTGTAGGATGACCTCGTAAATGACCACCACAAAAATGAAGCAAGCAGAAATTATCTCGTTTGACACTGGACATATGCAAGAGACTGGTATTCATGTCCATAAAGGAAAACAAATCAAAGCTTGGGTCAAACTGATAATGTCGGCATTTTCTGTTGCAGAAGAAAGAAAGCGGAGAAGACAGTTGTGAAAAAAGACATCAAGAAAAAAGTCATCGCTCCACAGTCGACTACTACTCCAGTTATTCTTCAAACATGTACAACCTCATCCAAACCATTACCGCTTGAATCTAAGACTATTATCGAACAGTGAGTGATTTAATGTGGTGTAACCACAGACAACTCCCATTACGGACAAACTCTAAGCTAGGATTTACTATAATCCTGCACACGCTGCTAGTTACATGACTTTAAACATAGTACAGTTTTGCGAAATCCCATCTTAAAAGTGTACAATTATCCTATATGCAACGATGATTATAATACAATTTGATGTACACGTTACACAAACCACTAAACGAAGGGTTCCTAGACGTCAAACCAAGATGGGATGAATCTATCATCACTAGTAAGCAGATGTAGGTGATATGTCCCATTTGGCGGCGTACAATCGTAATTACAAAGTGTTTTGATTCTGTTCTCAAAGTATTACCATAATCAACTTCGGTGGTTCTTTTCACTTCACATATATGTTCAGAATCATTAAACCTGGTTTTAAAAACATAATGGCAGTCATCCGTTACGAAGGCAAACGGATAAATCCACCGATTACCAAAACCAGCCTTTTCTAAAAGGATTGAAAACAAGACATTCATTGTTCATTGCACCGCTAAAAAAAAACATAAAAGAAAGCCATAGTAGTAGATCGTTTTCAAAATACTTTAATAGAAGGTATCTGAAAACATATTATATGCCAACACACCCTCAAGTACATTGATGTGTTCCCAAGTTTCGAGAAAGCTTACAATAAATAGAAACCGTCGTGTCATTATATGTGCACTCAAAGAAGTGATTCCCGAAAACGAAGTGATGCTGCGAGATTGATTACTTGGAAAGCCACCTACCACCACAAAGAAAGAACCAGTGTTATTGGAGTTTCGGTTCGCATTGAAAAGAAATACACATTTGCCAATTTGCGTTTACCTAATCGCACATCCAAAATGGCTGATATTACCAGACAAGTACGTGGAAAGGAACCAATTACTTTTCTCAGTTTGAACGCGTGACCAAAACAAAACAACGACCTGTAGAATATCGAAATCATGTTCGATCAAATGACACGTAAAGTAGACAGATGCCGATTCCAATAATTACAAATACGTTGGAAAATATATCCTCCTAGCTTTGATTCTTTGGTCGTCGCTTCACACATCATCGACAATAAAATCGAGAAGCAACCATAATGCCGCTACGCACAGTAGCTACATCTCCTTCTCGGTGTTACTACAAAACTACCTCTGTCGGTGTTGTGTGCAGAAATATGCAGGTTCCTGTTTATATTCAATGTCCCAGAACTGAAATACTAAAGTTCTTTGTTCTTATGAAAATCCGTCACATAATTTATTTCATGAATTATCTACTATCTCAGCGCTATAATAATTAGATTTGAAACAATCATTACTTCTCCATAAAACTAGTTCATGTGACGTATGAACTAACAAGCAAACCAGTTGAAAGATGATCACGAATAAGATTAGTTCTATAATAAATGAATTATTTGATGATCAAGTGTGTGTTCGTGTGTGATTTGGATTTTGTAATGTAGCTTTAACAATTTTGAGTCATATCACTACAATGTATGCAGTGTGACAGTTTCTAATGATGTCTAGCACTGAGGCATCATGCCGCAGACATGTCGCATGATGTCCCACGCAGTCACATTATCCTGACACCATAATGCAATTTTTATAAGCCTTTGGTAAAACTTGGCGGGGGTTCAAACCCGCGACCCCCCGCATCCTTCATACAATAATGTAAATTTGTTTGCACGCGATGTGAAATTTGTTTAATATTGTGTTTGTTTCAGCAAAACCAGTTTTAGGGATAAAGCAAAGTCCAATATCGTAACTTTTCTTGCAGGGAACTATTCTTATTAATTAACAATATAAAATGTATAATATATAAAGCTTGATTATAGCATCAAAGATAAATATTTTCATTTTATCTTCAATTCTTTTCAAATTGCTATGTTACTAAACATGAAATTTAGTTTAAAGAAGAAAGAAAAATGGTTGAGAATAAATGCAACAATAGGATATGGACCGCATTCGCTCTGTTGGCCATGTAAAAATATTAAAAATGTACGGACACTGCTACTGGTTGTGCCACACAAGCGATACGGTCGTAAATAATCTTGTTTTGCCATATAAAAGCCACTCTACACACATTACTCTATTTTGCGAAAATTAACGTCTCTTCTGAATGTGAGTGTGTGTGTGTGTGATTTTGAATTTTAACGTACCTTTAACAATTTTTCAGTCATATCGCTACGATGTCTGCATTGTGACAGTTTATAGCGATGTCTAGCACTGTGGCATCATGCCGCAGACATGTAGCTACCCAGTTACATTATCCTGACAGCAGGCCAACTTGTCCTAACACTAGTCTCTTAATGCTGAGTGCCAAGCGAGGCAGCTGTTAGTACAATTTTTGTAAGTCTTTGGTATGACTCGGCCGGAGATCGAACCCACGACCTCCCGCATCCGAGGCGGACGTTCTAACCACTAGTCCACCGGAGCGGTGACACTTCTGATTGTATGCGTCAATATAATCATTGCAGAACTGAAACCCAAGAAAACGCCAAATAAAATAGTGTTTCCCAGTTTTCTTTTCCAGTGTATTGTATTTAACTTTGATGCTGGGATACTCTGTGAAAGACAATAGTATAGTTCATTTCACCCGATAACTGATGTGAGCTATTTGTAATCATTTTTCTGTCCCTCCACAGTCATAACACAATTGAAATTAATGCGATTGAAGTAGCAATAATAAATATAAGGATTGCACAATAGTACGCAGGTTTTATAGTACTATTCAATGACAGAACTCGTGCTAAAGATGGTTTCATAGAGCCAGATAATAATTTCTTACTAGAATTTCACATTTTACTGGAAATTACTAGTTTGATATTTTATAGACACGCTATAAAAAACAATATTCTCCATCATCGCGTTTTACGATATATGTTAATGAATAAAGAGAGAAACATATTGTTTTCAAATTTGGAAGGAAAAGTAAAAAGGTTGTATATTTTGAGGACCTTGAACCAAGAACTAGCTGACGAATATCACGAAAACATAGAAATAAAAACAAATGTGTGTCCTCTGTATTTGACTATTTAGCTCAGATCTTAATAATACTGTCTGTCCTTTCTCTTAATTCTTTGTACATTTCAAACATATCAAGCTATACATCTGCATCCGAAAATAAAACCTTTTGTTTGTGGCAATATATTTTATCGGCCGCAAAATTAGTTTTCAAAAACACGTTAACACATGACATGGTAGACTTACTTGTATTTAAACACATCCACAGCATAAAGCATAAAAACGTGATCAATTGTAATTGCAATAGGGTTACCCCTGTAGAATGATATAAATAAAAAACGAACGGTTCATATTTCAAAATTAAGTAGGAATAATGTGCGACTCAGTCGCCTTTTAAACGATTTGAAGATAATGTTGTGGTCCCTACAGAATAATAGTTACCTTATACATATATCGTTTTAATGCATATGTTTAAACTCTCATTTTACTCTGAACCAAACAAAACTTGTGTAAGCGCAACCAAACTTCAGTTGTGCTCTGCTCATCCTATAAATACAAGAAAACACGGTACTCTTGAATTAAGGTTTCCGGTATCACATCAAACATGGTGACCAGAAAAAAGAAGTCTCTAAGTTAGCCCAGATGGGTTGTTTAATTAGATTGCAATTTACAGTGACTTGTATATGAAACACTACACTCTTAAGCGTCTAAAAATGTTTACCCTCGATTTCAAAACGTAATAAATATTAACGGACGTTATACGTGAAAGACTTGATGACGCTCATTCCTGATATAGATTTATACGTCATTAAAAGCTGATGGATGCGTAAGGTTAAGAGCTGAAGAGTGTTACAAATTATTACATAAGTTCATGTTATTGTGTCATGCAAAGACTTGATGTCGCTCATTCCTGATGTAGATTTATACGTCATTAAAATGCATGTGTAAGTTTAAGAGCTGAACAGTGTTACAAATTATTACATAAGTTCATGTTATTGTGTCATGAAAAGACTTGATGACGCTCATTCCTGATATAGATTTATACGTCATTAAAAGTTGATGCATGTGTAAGGTTAAGAGCAGTGTTACAAATTATTACATAAGTTCATGTTATTGTGTCATGCAAATTTAAAATGTCTTTAATACTGTCTCGCCATGCAATTAGAATCGATGAACTCTGATTCAGAAAGCTCTTGTGAATGTTTAGATAAGATGTTAATATAATGTGCGATACCTAGTCATCCTTCAACTACTTTTAACGTGTTCAACAGGTTAACCATCAAATTATATAAGTCTTTAAAAACCTTCCCAAAGAAATAGGGACTTGCTAGGCAGTCTATAAAATTGGAACATAGTGCAGTTTTCAAAATTTTTAACAGGATAAAATTATAAAATAGTATGTTTCTCGGGCTTTCTGTATGACGTGCAAATATTTAAACAGACTGTGTTACATTTGAAATGTACTGACTGTTCGACGTATGACATTAACATAAGTAAAGCATTACATCTTCCAAATTATTTGCTGTATTATTTTCGTTGAATACTGTATAGTTTCGTATTACATTTAGCATCACTGAAGAAATAACGGTTTAGCTACCACAATAAAAGTTCATCTATACCGTGATCATTTAACGCGCAAATAGCGAGTTTACAGCATAACGGTAAACACTAACTTAATGTGTCAATATCATACATGGGGGTGTCATGTCACCAATACGTCTGCTCCAAATACAGTGACAATCTAGCGACCACATCATATTTGCATGGGTTTGCACCTTGCGTGCATTCTCGAATTACACTCTTACCAATTTTTCACACATCTCCCATTTTTTTAAATAGTTTATCAGCAATATTTATCTTCACGTGTTTTGTCAAATCACGTTCATGTAAGCGATAAACTCTTTCGTTTTCTGGGAGCGGGAACTTCGAATTTGCTTTTAACTAGGAGTTTGTTTTCCTACATCTCAAGAATATTATCCATTTCATCTAACGCAATGAATATACATAGTTGCTTATTCTTTTCTCGAAAAATAAGGGCAAACAATATTATAAAACGTGTTGGGGCTATACATGTATGGTCTTCCAAACTACCGGCCTCTGTCCTCCATATCAGCTAATACAATGGATGTAGAGGTCTTCGTTTCCAAACAAGATAACAAAAAAATTTGTTATTTTCTCCACAAATCATAGCCTTACTCCTCCCAAGATAAAATAATTGATCCATAAACCGATTTACCTCATCAGTGTATTTTGTATTGTTTGTCACCATTGTGCATATTAATGTGTTTAGTCAAATTATATGTATTGCAAAACGATTTTTCGAAGATTGTTTTTGTGATGATTTGCCTTTATGATATAATTTCGTGTGATTTACCAAATTATATTTCACGCAAACATTTGAACATGTCAAATTTATGGATCTCCGTTTGCTTCGTCAAATCAGATTTCATTTAAAACGATTTACCTCATAAATAACAATTGATGGGTTTGTGAGGAATGTGCACTCTCAAGTGCTTCGAAATAATAACTATTACTCAACTATGTCCAGCATATTTTACGTCTGAACGGCGTGTCACCACGACTGTGCTTGACAATGCAATATGTAACTAAATATATTCGCTCCGATTTCGCATCTGAAGTCAACATGCATCTTCAATGTATCAAGAACCATGGCTAAATTTTCCCACATACATTTCACATTTAGATGAAGCATAATATCACAAGTATGTATTTTTAAGAGTGATGACAAATTGGAGTCATTTTTAAACATTTTCAGCATCCTACTCAAATGAATGATTTGTTCCCATGTGTGATGTCAAATTGTACCTCTGGCTAAACAATTTCCCACATATTTAACATTTGAATGTTTTGTCACCTGTGTAGATATTCAAGCGTGATGACAAACTGAGATTTGCCTAAACAATTTCCCTCATTAGTCGTTGGATGATTTTCTAATATATATATGTATCATCCTGTATTGAATCAAACTTCCTAGCTATTGCACATATGTGTATATTCCCATGTACAAAAGCAAATTGACATCTGGTTAAAAAACTTCCCGCAGATTGCACATTCGAATGTTTTTTTTTCCACCACCGGTGTGCATCTGCATGTGTCATGACAATTCATATTTAAATCTTACAAATTTAACTCATTTTTCACTTTTGAATGTTTTGTTAGCACTGAGTTTCTTCAAGTGTGATAACAACTATGACCTGCTTCTAAACATATCCCACACATTTCACATTGGAATTATTTGTCGCTATTGTATATGCTCGTCTGATGATAAATTTGATTTTAGGAAACAATTTTCCTCACTTTCCACAATTGAAGGGTCTGTCACCAGTATGTACTAAGATCAAGTCCCTTGCCAAATTAGATTAGTTACTAAATAATTTCCCGCATATTTCACATTTGAAGAATTTATCGTCAGTATGAATATTCATGTATGTGGACAAATTTGATCTCCGGCTAGATAATTTACCAAATATATCACACCTGAATGAGTCGTCAGGGTAAATCTTGAAATATGATAACATACTGGAGATACAGGTAAACATTTTCCCATATTTTACACTTCTGTTTGCTGTGCAAGCAGTGTGCATCTTCGTGCGTGATGAACACATTGATTTGCTTGTAAATAATTTCCCAGATGTTTCACTTTTGTAGGACTGAAGGTCAAATAACCGGAAATCACAATTCTGATTTTTACAGCTATGAAACCAGGTGTAGGATAAAAAAGAGATTAAATTGTCATAATTATTTTTATTAGAGTTATGAAAAAGAGAATGTCAGCAAGTCACGATATGACTTATGTAATAGCTGAAGTCTTCTTACTGCACGAATTAGGATCATTATTTATTGGTCCTATTAAATCTAGTACTCGTACAATAATACCTTTTTACCTGATAAGTTTCTGTCCAAAACCACCACTTCCTGCGTACAATATAATTTGATAACGAGAGACAAGATAGTTGCTTATATCACTCATATATTATAATCTTGTTTACTTAGTAATTTAAAAAGCTAACCAAGCCGCCAATTTAATTTTTTTTTATCAACATCACCCCCTTCCTGTAAAAAATGCCTTCTCTAAGAAACAAACTAAAATTATCGATTACTAAATGATTGTAAAAACCACTGCATTGTGTCATACTTGATTATTTAATTGTTATTTAAGAGTGTAACATTTGTGTCAATTAGAATCTTCATCCCGTATCGGAACGACTATGTAATTATGATCATTTAGGAAAACGTGAAGGGAAGAAAGAATGAAGCAGATAAAAGTAAATTGTTTATAGTGCAGATATTACATGTAGATAAATCCAGTAAACACATATAATAACATAGTGTTATATATTATTCATTTATCCATCACATTTTATGTTTTATGTTTTGAGATATCTATTAACAATATCACACCATAGATATTTACATTAATCTATTATTTTTCAATGCACACAGCAAAATATAAAACTGTTTATAGTTCTAAGTTATTACAATTACAGAATCTCCAGAGAGGTGGTTTCTCAATAGAGGACAAAGAGTAATATATAAAATTGATCAATTTGTGCATTACGAATTTGCTTTCAAATGACACTCGGATCGTTTTGGTTGTGTTAGTTACACGAGATGGATTATTAAGTAATTTGAAATAAGTGTAAGGTGTCACGAAATTGTATTATTTCCCTTTATTTATTAAATACATGTACTAGGATTGTGTTATTTTTTGTCCAACAATACCCGAGGGTGATTTATTTATATTATACAACATTTCTAAACAGTGAGGTCTGTTCATCCTGTGTCGCACGTGCGAAGTGTTCTGGATAGGAAAAACCGAATACGTTCAGCGCACAGATGATGTATGGCTGTATCTTCTGTGTATAAATGCCTCACCGTAAGACAAAATCTTCACATTACGGAACGTCTTGTCAGTGAGCGGTCTACTTAAGGACTTGCACATCTTCTGCTGTAGATACCTCACCCTACGAGAAAAATGTACACATTTGCTTTGCTTTCACAGAATAAAAGAAAATAACTATTGACCTTGCTTTACAATATCTAAGCTGGTTATACAGTAATCTAGATTTTCTATTTACATTCTACTCAAATAATCCGCACTTATGTTTTAGACCCCTCTAATTGCCTTAACTCGAAAACGATAGGGTTGAAGTGTTGCCGCCCAACGCATCAACCGAGCGTTAACTACCTTAGCTTTGTTTAAATACAACAATAGTTGATGGTCCGTTTCGAGAACGAAATCTCTCCCAAAAAGATAGGCACGAAACTTACCAATCCCCCATTCTGCATCTAATCATACCTTCTCAATCACTGAGTACTTTTGTTTTTCCTTCGACAGTAACATCCTACTGGCATAGGCTACAGGCATTTTTATCATGTCTTGTTCATGCAACAAAACTGCTCATAACCTAGTATCGTAAGCATTGGTTCTTATGATAAAAAGTTTGCTGATATAACGTAGCTTCATAATAGGCGCACTAGTCAATTTCTCCTGAGATGGTCCCCATAATACTTTATCTGGTTGCCCCTTCTTTGCTAGATCTGATAATGGGCTAGCAATGGCAGCGAAATTAGGAATAAACTTTCTGTAGAAACCTCCCAAGCCTAGGAAAGATCGAACCTGCGTTTTGTTATTTGGTTGAGGTGATTTTATAACCGCTTCTCATTGATTGGGGTGAGGTTTCAGATGCCTGCCTGAGCAGACCATATGACCCAGGCACTCTACATCAGTATAGCCAATACTGAATTTAGTGGGTCCCACCGTGAGGTTGGCTTCACGGAGTCTTCTGAAAATTTCAGCCAGAACGGATAGATGTTCCTCCCGAGTATTCGTGTACACAAAAATGTCGTCCACAAGGCTATCAACGCACACCTAGCCCTTTCGTAATCTGCTCATCAAGCGACAGCATGTGGTGCTGGCTCCTACTAATCCGAATGGCATCACCTTGCATTGGTACAGCCCTTTCTGTGTAGTAAATGCCGTCAATCGGCGGGACTCGTCGAAAATTGGTACCTGCCAATACCCTTTCGATAAATCAAATTTCGAAAATTATCGGTGCTCTGATAATTTCGCAAGACGATTCTTTATGTTCGGCATCGTTTCGGCATCAAACAAAGTCACCTTGTTTAATTGACGAAAAACAATACAGAAATGATTAGTCCCGTTTTTGTCCTGACAAGGACAACGGGTGATGAATGTGGCGAGTTAGACGGTTCAACGACTCCCAATTCTAACATTTTTCTAACCACTTCATCCCCTGTCTCTAACGAATTGAATGGAACTGGGAAACCCTTAATCCTAATTGGATCAGATGTACATAGCTTTATTGTTAGCGCTACTAGGGTTGTGCATCCTGATCTATCGGTGAAAAACATCAGAATACTTTCCTAGGAGCTCTTTGATCTGTTTAAATTGATCTTTCAGTAACTCTGCACTTACATTCACCTGATCTAACCCTTCTCTTTCATTATGCAAGGGATATTCCAATGGAACATCTATCTCAAGTTCTCCCATCATCGCGTCATCTTCGATAACCTCTGAACACAATACATTCAATACCAATATTTCTATCGCGTCCTCGCGACTTTCTACGTACAACTTTAGCATATTAGCATGAAATATACTCAACCTACCATTCATATCGATTTTATAGTCCATATCACCTTTGACTTCTTTTACCTCGTATATACCTTTTCACTGAACCATTAATTTATTAGTACTTGTTGAAAATACTAAAACCTGATCACCCACAACAAATTTCCTATTGTGCGTCTTACGATAGTAGCATTTAGCATACTTGCGACGCGATCTTGTTAGCTCTTCATGTGCCATTTTATACGTGTTTTCTAGCTTCTGCGCGCAAATCGAGCACATACTGGTAAGTAGTGTTTGCTTCGTCTTCAGGGACATCACTTATCCGAAATTTGCGTAGGATTCGCATAGGACCCAGTACTGTTCTTCTGTACAGCAATTCAAAGGGCGAAACCCTTAAACTTTCTTGCGGCACAGCATTCAAATAACGATCCCAGTCTTACCGATGTTCCGCGCACATTCGACGTAACATCTGTTTCAATGAACAACTGAACTTTTCTACCTGACCGTTACACATGGATTATACAGTGCCGTGTTCACTTGCTTAATTTATAACAGCCTACTAACTTCACCCATGAGGTCGGAAGTGAACTGGGCTCCGCAATCCGTTAAAATTCTTTCCGGCACTCGTACCCTACTGAATATATCCACTAGCGCTTCGGCCACCCTCTGTTTGATACTAGGCAATGATACGGCTTCAGGGTACCTGGTAGCATATATATATGATTATTTGACCAGGAGTAAATATAGCAGCCTCTTGACAGGTTGAATAATGCAGAAGATATATTTAAATTAAATTATACAAAATCTAATATTCCTAAATCGTCCTCATATAAATAAAGAGAGGTCAGCGGAAATGAAATGAAACATATCAAAGATCTGTAAACCTAATTAAAGAATCCATTTGATGGGGAAAAAACGTGTAGGTTCTTGAAATTCGATATATAAGACTACCTCACTTCAAATAAAATAATGAACTATGAATAAATTGATGATTTTAAAACGCTAATGGATCCATCTAAAGAGAATTACACCCGCATTTTCATTTATTTATTAGACATATTATGGCAAGTCCTTACAATAATTTATATGATATTTACAATAACAAGAACATAAAAATGATATTCTCTACTCGAAATGGTCTGATAATGACGTATTGAATGCATTAAAGTTTCTGAAATGTAACAATTCACTTTGTGAAAACGGACATATTTTGAGAAATTTTCAAGCGGACGAAACATGTCATAATAGGGTAGTTAACGTATCTCTTCGCGATCTTTTCTAATAGTGTACCTTTACTGAAACATCCAGCAAAGGTTTAATTATAAAAGTTATTAAAATGACAACATCTGTGATGTTAAGAAGGAATAAATTTTCTGTATCCTTTGAGCAAATTATCGACAACATTTTAAATGGAATACTTATTACTTCGACTACCAGCCATAATAGGTTACTAAAAGAACTGGGACGGTTGTTGAGCTGGCTAATCAACATTAAGGAACAATGTAATATTGCGCTACATGCAGATTAAATACAGAAATGGTCTTATATTCAATTCATGGGAACCGCTTTGCCTTTTACCTTGGTCGTGTTATGTTTGTTTTAATATTAGATCTATTTATTTTATATTAGTCACATATACCAGACTTATTGGTCAAATCTAAATGGTATTTCACCGCTGATAGAAAATGATCGGTGTAAATAATTCAAAAGTAGCCCTTCAAGTCTAGGTAACAAGTAAATGTGATCAGTGAATATTTATTAAAATAAACAATATCCGCTTGCGTTTCAAAAAACACTATGAGAAGGATTTACTTGAATCATGTTTACATGTCATTTTGTTGCTGCCACTAATTTAGATTATGTACTTTGATACAGATAAATCTGCAACACATCTTCAACGTGCAGGTCAAATTTGATTTTTAACATCAATAATAAGAACCATACGAATATTTAAAATTATTTGAGGGCAGAGTGTTTGTTTGATTAGAATGAGATTTTCGAGCAGTACAGCCCTAAGGAATATTAGCTTCAAGCACATTCAAAACAGTGCTCGTTATCTATATTTGCTAAATGCATGAATACAGATATAACGTGCATGCTATTTGATGCTTTCAAGGTTGAAAATGTTGGATATGCATCATATCAAATCTGGCCCACCCCAACACATTGACGTTATAATTCAATGTCCAAGACATACTCTTGTATTATGACAATGTTTATAATTAGGTCCAATCATTTTATAGCTGTCACTGTAACTAGTTTATTTATATTAGCACTTTTGGTTCCTTATCAGAGACCCCTTTTCGCTGTAGTATTATCATGTGTAAAACATCGAAATAGTTCGTTAATATTCGTTGGGATAGAACTGAAGAAATAACGTTCATAGTACTATGTATTACTCATCAAAACGGAGTTTTTAATTTGAATATATTCCAGAGAAACGGACCCGTGCCAGGGTTGTTCCTGGTCATTTGTATCAAGGTGACACCTTCTACGAGTATATATTTGTCAGCTGTTTTCTCTCTCATAATTAACATAGTAATAACAAGAATGTGTTCATAAATATTAAAGATATAAAATATTTGTCTTTTCCCTTATAGCTATTGTTGGCATTGCAATTTAAAATAAGCTTCAGTTGATGATTTAGTAGTATAAGCCTATTTTATAAAACGAGTTTCAAATATGTAGAAAAGAGTTACTCGTTTAAGTTTTATAATCAATCGGAATAGTATGTTAATCTGTGAGGTATGACATGTTTCTCATGCACAAGCAACACAAGCCCTGTTACCCAGTGAGATACATGAATGCACTCGCTTAAACTTATATATTCAGTATACCCTGCTTTCGATCTATATCACATTGCATGGTTCCCGTCTCGCGAGATTCGCTGACATCTTGTGCGCATTTGTACGTTTATCATTTTATACAGACTACCGTATTTCCAGTGCTTTCTTGAAAGCAACGGAGTACACCCAATGAATTCATTCATGGTTGCTTCACAAACGATTTTTACAGAATTAACTTGTCTTCACGGAATGTAATGAAAAATGTAACGAAGATGATTAATAAATAATGTATGCAATCTGATGTTAAACGTATCAACAAATTGGCAAACAAAAGTTTAAATGATTTTAGAGTATCTAATCTTGCTTCCACTTGCACCATACTGTTTCAGTACAGTCAGGTCAGCAGCTTTTTGCTATAATAATTAAAGTGTGCCATTATATACCGCAAGTTCAAAAACAAAACGCAATCTTTGTACTTTCCTCAAACTTAATTTTGCATTATCAACATGACATCATATAATTATCCAATCAATTTGTAATAAAAAAGGCCGAACAAAGTTATGATATCTAACATAATCAATACAAATTCAATCACAAAACCACTTCTGAAGAGATGTCAAAATAAAGAATTGCCGTGCAATAAATTCCACGCATATTTACGTGATTATACAGACCAGCATCAATTAGTATTTTATTCTTCACCATGAGAGTTTTATTGTTATGCACACAGACAAACATGAGAGACCCAAAGACATATCTGTAATATACTTTGCTGCCAGACAACCCAGAGAAATAATATTATATTATCTCTAGCATAAGTCCTGTATCAGACCTATCCAGAGACGATAGTACTGCGTAATTCCATCCCAAAGATCATTCTGATACATCAGAGATAAATAAATATCATCATCATCGTCCACTGACTTCGTAACAGAATTTATTCATCTGACCGAATTATCTTGCAGTTCATTCCCAACATAATCATGTTTTCTGGCAGATAGACTAAAGAATGATAATCATGCAATAAATTCCAAGCTAAATGATACCACAAGACAGAAAATTGAACATAATATCAGACAATCCCTGTTAAAACAAAATTATATCATCTGACCAAGATAAAAGCTAGCATAAAATCATATCAGGTTCGAATTAAGCTATACAGGCCTGTAATCTAATTATTACATATGAAGATACACTACAATAAAGCAATCTCTTCTTCCCAGAGGTTTGCTGGTTTTGCAAACTTGGAGAGAAGATGTGTAATACAATATATCTCAAAACCTACATGTTTTGTGAATATATTGGTATGTTATTACTCTCCTATATGTAATAGAACTAACTAATAATATGGTGCAGGATATTTGTATTGTTCTGATTTCCCAGCATTGGTTTGTCAATTTTACTTCAGGTTATTCCATTGCAAAAGAACATACTTTCTTTCTCCATTCTGTTTTTAATCTTCGCTAAATCAAATACCCAAGCATTACATTCATCCACTTGAACCAAAAAAAAAAAAATAATTTGGGTATGACGTTTAAGCATTTAGTTTTGAAACACTTGGCCGTGATTCCTCCGCTCTAATACTCGATTATTTCTCATGTGTACGCCGCTGACATTCCTGAAGAAAATAATTTTTCCAATCCCGCAATTTATTTTGTTGTAACTGTGATGTACATAAATACTAAATGGGGAGTAATGGTTCACCGAGTGGTCTGTACATATCACTGCCATCTCTTCTGTCACCGGGGCTTCGAATCGCGGCCAATATGGGTCTGCCTCCAAAGGTATATGTCACTATAATGGCTGTCATCGTGCATGTTGTTTAAATAAAATAAGACAAACAAATTTGGTTTGCGTGTACAGCACTCTATATCGCACACTTTTTTCTTGATCGTGTTTAGATATCAGGTTGTATCTCACTTCGTTGCGTTGTCTCTATTAAATAAATTTCAAGAATGCATACGTTCTCAGGACAATACGCGCAGATAGTTTGTGTGTCAGAAGAACTTAAATTGGTTGTAGTGTTTTTTAACAATTTTGTTTCACTTTTTAATGAGATAGTTCTGTTAAATTACTTGTCAAATAGCCATTAGCAATTCCACCATATATTTGCCAGGAAAGTATATGCAAGTACAGAATTCATCTAGAATATTAAAATTGGACCCTACTCCTGTGCAAGCTTTAGTCTAAAGACGAATGAACGGTTTGAAAATACATGATACATTATTTTTTTAGTTTCATATATCAAGTGGAAGTAAATTATACAATAAACAAAATTTCGAGGTTTCGTCGTGGTTATAGAAAAAGATAAACGGAACTTATGGTCATGTTCATAGTGTAATTGTCACCAATACCATCCTCTATTAGAATAACATTTGTATGTTCCTGAATATGCTCCAATGGTCTAGTGGTTAGAGCGTCCGCCTCGGATGCGGGAGGTTGTGGGTTCGATCCCCGGCCGAGTCATACCAAAAACTTACAAAAACGATACTAACAGCTGCCTCTCTTGGCGCTCAGCATTAAGAGGTTAGTGTTAGGACTGGTCGGCCCGGTGTCAGGATAATGTGACTGGGTGGGACATCATGCTACTTGTCTGCGGCATGATGCCGCAGTGCTAGACATCACTATAAACTGCCACATAGCAGACATCGTAGCGATATGACTGAAAAATTGTTAAAGCTACGTTAAAAATCCAAATCACATCACAACACATGCTGAATAGTTCTGTACTTTTAATGTTCAAGGACGGTCAACGTGTTTTAATTTTATGTTAAACTGTATGATATCAATGTGCATGAGAAATTTGTATGGGTTATTTTTCCGCGTTAAAAGCTTGTCATGAAATCGAAGGCAAAATAAAAAGATATGAAATGTACTGCATTAGTATGCATTTATCTGAGGTACAGAATCACAGTAATTGAACATTCCGTCTTCGAGTTCTTGTACTGAGGAGCAATTTTTTTCTAATCCAAGACCTATTGACGTCTTTTGACATACAAAAAGCTAACTGCAGATATGTGTTAGAGCATACACAAATTACACACTGTAGAATGTGGGAAAAAAACATTTCAAAATCTTTTGTTCAAGATAAACATAGGTGGCAAACTATGATATTATTCAACATTTTGTCTATCAAGTGCATGGATGTACTTGCACCAAGTTTTCACATTATTTGGAAGATTCCAATACATACTAGTATGTCAGTCAAATGTTTACTGGCAAATTTGATAATTATTTTGGAATCATCCATATCTGAAATCCGCAAATTTATTGTCTTCTGTATGTTGGAGTGATATGGAACATAATTAGGTTACATTTAGTAAAACCAATATAGGTATTATATCGCAGTGATACGTGCGTAATAATATACGTGGTTAACACAGTATCATTAAGCGCTTAAATGAGCATCTATTAAAAACTGAGAAATTTGAACGAATTGTAGAAATTACTTGATCAAAGGTGTCTTAAAAGAGTTTGTATTCTTGCCACCAATAAGCATGAAGCTTAATCAGTCCATGTTAGATCGGCACGTAGGACTCTAGACATCTACTTTTAATCATATTAGGAAGTATTGCGATGATAGGGTTTGCATTTCATTAGCACAGACTCCAGTAAGTAATGATACATGCTCTTACTGTGATACCAGTGAGTAATTATGAGAGAAATTTTGCATGTCAGACATACATACATACATTTGGCGATAGGAGCATTTGCGAATTAAGTTGATTGGGAAACTATTCATTTGTCTGACACATTTATTGTCCAGAATTTTGATGATGTCACGTTTTCTGCTGATATTGAATAATTAAAATATTTTGATATCATTGTTATCCTTTCTATACTAATCATTTGCTGGTTTTAATCAGGGCGACAAACGAAAATCACTTCTCGTCGAACAGGTAAAAAGTCATGAGATCTGTTTATTTCAGAGAGCTATTAGCAAAACTAATTCTACAGAGGTTCCAAATGGGTATCATTTTTTAAAGATGGGGTCCTTATGATAAACTGGATGACTACCTGATGATGGTAAGTGGTCCGCCAGGTATCAAATCATTGTTTCTACGTCGTATGGACAGGCAATTATATTCTTAGTTTATCGTAGGAAACTCTGGCCTGATCATCTTGGAGTCAGTAAGTCTTATCACACAATATTATATAGTAGTTATTGGACAAAAATTAAAAGTGATGTTTACAGATACTGTACATCTTGTCACACTGGTCAAATGGTAGGGTGACCCATTCAGAAGACACCTATGGCTCATCTGCACCCAATTCCTGCATATGCCGGTTACTTGCCCATTCTCATCAATGTTCTGTTTTCATATCGGGGATTATTCAACAAATTATGGATGAAATATGTGTCAAATAATGTAAATCATTAGCAAGCCATCCCGAATGTTAATGGACCTGAGAAATATTGCATCAGACTTTAAAGAATGCGATTCGCTCATATTGCTTTGGTTCCAGAAACGTTTGGGAGGTGAATGTTCATTTATTGTTGTTTCCTGTTTGGATGTCATTTCAAGAGTAATTAAGATTTTGGAACTTGCATCTTTACATGCTCTTCGTGGACCATTAAAATCGTTAAAAGAGAAAACAAAATTCCACATAGGATCCAGTGATTGGTCTTTGATTATGACTCCGATTTCAGAATACTCTGAAAGGTTCACTCATAAATGAAATGAAGGCATGACAAACCTGCAAAGGAAATACACGTCTGCCTTTGTAACTTCAGATAGATTCTACCTATATGAATTAATGCCACTTGGTATGCAATATTATCTTGAAATATTCCATCTTACTCAACATGGTAACATCTGGTATAGATGGCGTTGCTACGTATTATATACAGAGTTAGTTGGAAAGATCACAAGTAACTACAAGTCTTCGTTCGACTGATTGAGGCAAATTCGCCAATTAACGTTTAAAAAAGTGAGTCTTTCCGAGCTTATATTATATTTTAGGACATATTCCGGAACATGGTCAAGTTAAACCTGAACTAGCTACGGTTAAGGCTTTCTCTGAAGTCTCATCGCTTATCAGTAAAAAGCAAATAAAGCGATGTTTGGGTATGGCTGGATATTATATAAGACTTTAGTCAAATGTTTCCATAATCGCTGAGCAGGTGACCAATTTGCTGTGAAAGAAAAGCTAGTTTTATTGCTCTGAGAAATGTCAAGAGGCGTTCGAAAATTAAGGCCTTTACTTAAAAGTGTACTAGTTCTTTTAACTCCATATCTCAGCCAATCATTTTGGATGTATGTTGATGTGCACGTGATGTTGGGGTGGGTGGCGTGTTAATTGAAGAAGACAAAAATAGTTTGATCCTGCAACGTGCTCTATTTTAACTGACACAATAAACAAATAAATTATTATAATATTGATACCGTGTTCATGGTTGTAATTTTGGCTTTACAATACTTTCAAGTGTATGTTACTTTGAAGTGTCCATTAATTCAAATGCTCCTCTAATTATTGTATTAAGTGATTATATACCCTCACTTTCTTCAACAAAATGAAAAACAGAAATCAGAGATATTTGTGGTGGAGATTGATGTTTCAGGAACACAACATCGACATTGAGCATATCAGGGGAAGAGGCTACCTGATAGCAGAAGCAATTTTACGTGTATAGAAGCTCTGTATTGCTTTTGTGTGGATATATTTTTATCTTATTCATAAGATATCTTCCCGTGTAAGTTTATTGCCATAACATGTGTGTTTGAATTGTATGATAATGTTAAGTTAATTGCAAGAACCTTTCAATATTTATTTCTTTCGGTACATGACTGTATCTATATTTTGGGTAATTTTAGTTTATGACTGTTAATCACCTATATTCAAAGTATTAGATACTTAATTTTGTTTAAAAGGTAATAAAATGCCATATTATATATTAAGAGCGTAAAGTGCGTAGCATCTATACATAGTTGTGTACGTAGTTATTTACCAGCCTTAATAACAAATCATGTTGAAAACTTTGGGATAATTTCAATTTTAGATGGTATGGTCCGGTTGGTTTTTAAATGAATTAAATTAATTTCAATTGGATGGACTTGGTCAGTTGGTTTACTTTAGGATGTGGGATATTTTCGAAATGTCACCTGTCTATTAGTAGCAAATTACAATCCCAGATCTCCGCTAATATCCTCACTTGCGACACCTTAGCGAACAAAGTGGAATGGAATCTGGGACATTTATGCAAGTAAGAGGGCGTTATAGATAGTTGCAGAACAAGTGGTCTTGTTCCATCGTAGACTTTTGTGTAAACTCCATGGCCATGGTATATTGAAGAATAAACGTAAGGTCTACACGAGACTCCTTCCCTGGGATTATCATCAGACTTATGAAAACCTTTCTGTCCTCATTGAGCATATCTTTATGGCACACAAATGAGGGAAGGTGGCTGCAATCTGCATTTACTGCTTCATCAGCCTAGTAGATATCATCCACTACGACGTGACCGGATATATGGAAGGGGTTATATATTCCATGCAAGTTTAGGGTACAGCTCAACTCACTGGAATCCACCAATGTAGAAACAGTGTCATTTGCTCCGAATCGGATGCTGAAGTAAGTGAAAACTGTTCCTCATATTATCTAAGGACGGTCATACAGGACACAGTGCTGATCGTGGTTGATCAAACTGACTTCCTGAATGGGGTTAATTACAATATCTCAAAACTATAAGGGAAAAAAGAGGGTGTCAATTCAATCGAACTCCTACTCTGGCAAGTATAGGCAGACTCATTGTTTCCAATGGAATTAACCAGCAACATACAAACGGGAAAGCTGTAATTGCCAGATTCCCATTCAAAGATCAATAATGAAACCACATTAATCAGTGTCCGTCCGGTGGTTGAAGGCAGAAGCTCCGTTAGCAGCGAGTCACATCCAGTAACTGGTCACAAGACAATAATGAGTCTATTGATGAAAATCTCATGGAAGACACCATATCAGATATATCTCTGTAAAAGTATTATTCATTCACCGGATGGCGCAATTTGTCAATCACGTTCTCTACGACAATGACGTTGAGAGAGACAATTTGGTCTTAGACGATTTCAAAACCAATGAAGTCAATAAAAATTCAGGATGTTATTCTTCACCAATAGGGTAAAATATCCTGACAATTCCTTAGAACAGAGTCATGACAAGGAGAAAAAATGGCATTTATCCCTCCCCTGACTTTGCAACCATCCCTCAAGGCACACTGTGTGCATGCTAATCAGTTTTAGTGAATGCATCACGGGGGATTCTTGTTTATGCAGAAAAGCCTGCCCCACCGATAATTTTGAAAAAAATCAAATACAATACAAAATGCGAACTTAACAAAAAAAATGCAATTGAACGTTTCTTAAAAATTAGTGGGGAACCTCTCAACTTCGCTTTGCTGCATGCTGTTTTTGTTTTTCTTCTTAAGAAGCCTGCACACAACATTATACATTTTTGCAATTAAAAAATGATACTTTTTTGTTGGTTCTAACCCTCCAAAAGACAACGCAAACATCGTCTCAAATCTACTCAGATAATTGATCGTTTCCTATTTCAGTCCTTACTATGGCTGATTTTGTCGTTTTCCCGATCTTTCATTTTTAAGATAGAAAAGATCCATTTCCCATCCTATTTTCTGCCATATAACATCCACAGCTCATTTTCGTTTGGCGTATAGACTGGTCTGATGACTAACTACTTATCAAGATAATGATTATGTGAGCCAAAGTTCAAATTTGATGAAACGCATCCATTTTCTTTGAAATGAGCTTTATACAGTTGCTGTAAGTAGCAACCAGAGAAAGTACTCCTACGCTATAATTGTTCAACGGTCAACTTTTTAAGAATATTTTCAAATTTATATTACTGGAATGAACGAGATCACAATTAAATGACAAAACAACCTTTCATTGATTTTTTCCTTCTAATGTACCAAAAAGGCACAGTGATGTGACACGCATGAGTAAAATGTAATTTTGTGACAAAAGCATAAAGAGATGGTACACATTTTAATTATTTATGCATCATGCAAAGACCCAACGTGGAATTTTTATTAAGCATGATATAAGCATGTTTACACTGCCATCAAATGAGATTAGGTTCATATCTCATGAAAATTGCATAGCTTTGACATTATTAAAAACAACGGTATAAAGAGTAGCTTTTTACGATTTTACTGTATCTTCTTAATTCTTTTAGCTCAATGCCATCTTAAATAAATGTTAGTTAAATTTAGTTACGTTGTGACTGTATGCAAACTACAAAACATATTTTGAAGTCAATTTCATTTACCATGAGTATTTATTGAATCCTCTGGAAATTGATTTTAATGATTTAAATAAATAAAACACATTGGTCATATAAATGTGAAGTACAATTATAAATACTGTCTCCTGCAGCATAAGTTTGCACATTTTGTTAGAGTTATATTTTTAAGGAAAATGAGAATCGTTTTTAATAAACCTAGCTGTAACATTTTTCTTTGCGAGATACCGAATGTTTGTAGAGGTTAATATAAAGTAATATGACGTGCTAAAGTAGGTGGAGCGATATATTATCTCGCTAAAGGTTATCTGATTTTCATTAAACAAAACAAATGTGTTATTTTGACATCATAAAAGTATGCTACCCCCTCCCTCATCGGCTTTAGCTAACAAAGTAAAATATTCCTTCACTTACTAAAGTAACATGTTCACTGCTGTTACAGTGTGATACATGTGCAGTTTGTGTTTTTTGCTGATTGTTACTGAATATTGCAAGCTACAAGCTGGTGTAGGTCCTCTAGTGTTGTCTCGTGACTAACTAAATAAACAATGAATAAATAAACGAATTGAAATAAAACGAGTGCTTACACTATATATATATAGCAAAGTAACACGGACTTTACACTGAAAAATTTGCATTTAGATTTATCTCCGACCACTTTTGATGAAATGAAGACATCCAGAAATGTCAAATGTTTACTTAATAAACTATTCAGCTAAGGCAAATTCTCGAAACACACAGGGAGTAAGAGAGAGAAAGAGAGAGGGGGAGGGAGGGAGGGAGAGAGAGAGAAAGAGAGAGAGAGAGATAATTATAACACGCAATAATTTAAGGATGTGCAATAAAAAAAACTTTATTATCTCACGATAATTGTATATAAAATTAACTGAAGCAATTAAAATAGGTTTTACCTGCATCTAGGAGCAATACAATATCATTGTTAGTGTTTTTCTGAAAATGCAGTGCCGGTATCACCAGTTTTCTAGGGAAGGTAGTGAAAATAAAGTTTTCAGGATGGTTATCGTGGTTGTCATACTGGAATTGAGACCAGCGGGATTTCAATTTTTACCAATTAGTTAGTATAAGATGTTTCAGTGAAAGTCCCAAACTTATGCATACCATTCATTCGGCTGAAGTAGCGATAACATGATTTTGAAAATGGACACTACGAAGGACATATTGGGCGTCAGACCAGCACTATTTTAAATTAGAACCAACCAGACATAATACGAAGTCTTTTCCAGTGACAGGCCAATGTTGAGATGACTATTCCTTCATGTTTAATAGGGACAAGGTTTACAAGCTGGCCACTACGATGGCCATATTTAACATCCAATCGGCACAACTTTATTTTGATCCTAAAGATCATATAACAGGTAATCTGATGAATTCGTCATGTCAATATAATTTTCTTTCAGGGGAAGCAGAAGTAACAATATTTCACGGTTGGCCATATTGGACATCGGAGCATCACAATTTTGACTTTGTTACTAAACATAAGATATAAGAAGTCATTTATGCGAAAACCCCATGCAGTCTTGACTATCAATTCAGGAGGAGAAGAGATAACATGATTGTCAACATGACCGCTGTGGCAGCATTATAACTCACCGCATTATTGATATGGAAGAATGCGAACCAATCTAGAAATTGTGAACATAAAATAGAGAATATACGGGTTTGGCTGGCAATAGTTTGTTGATAATAAAACTTGCATTTTGGTTAAAAAAATCTTTAAGAGCATATCCTAGCTGCAACTGAAAAATAGAGACAATGTTTCGTTGAATGATTCTCGGTCCTGTAACAGGCTTGATTTTGGAAAACATCTTATTATCAAAATTAACAATTGTCACTTTAGTGCGGAATTGAAAACACGTTACAAACACATTTATATTCCTGCAAATGGCTGATATGGTTTATTCTGCATAGATGCAGTCGTCAAGGATATCTAAGAAGATACATATGTTATACGCATTCAGAATTGTAAAGTTACTGAATTCCTAAGACAGTGGCATCTGTATATGTTTACTCTGGTAGAAGAACGGTTGTGCAAGTTATAACATTAACTTTATAAAAAATGCAAAAGTAATTTTCATTTTGGGGATAACAAGCAAACTGAATTCTTTCTGTATATCTCAGAGAGACTTTCATTGTATTATTAGACACGTTCAGATATGATAACTGTTGCCATGCAAATTGATATGGTACGTTGCGCCGAGTGTGTAAATGTGACTATACTAAGTGGAGTGTTTTGTACATTGGTTAATATACATGTAACCAGATATAAGTAAAGTTTCTACAATTTTCATTATTCAAGTATGTATGGTCACCAATTTTCAAGCTGTGTTTTCACCACCAGAGCTGTCGGATTAAGAAGATGTCGGAACTAAAGATGGTGAAGGTGACCAAAAGCATTATCTGCAAATAAATAATGTAAATAAATATAATCAGATGAGCACGATGAAAATATTTTGTTGTACAGTAATCTTGTTAGAAGGATTCTGCTGAGTGATGTTCCACTTTTTAAACCTTACAAAAGCAATGTTAATAGTGTCCATGACAAGACTGCTTTTGCTTCTGAAACAAGTATTTATATTAATCACAATGTATATGTAGGTGAGGCAAAAATGAATCCTTATTCTGACATTTAGTTTAAACGTGAACATTTTCAAACAAGGAAATATATGAACTTTGTAATTTATTGATTATGTGAGGTCTATTAAATCTGGCGTCACATTGACCATAATATATTTATTATCATGTGATTAACCATGTGTACATTTAATATCAGTACATTTAACAGGTATCCGTTTCTATAGCTTCATACTCAGCTGTGGTCCTGATGGCTGCTTCCTGAGCTTCTTTCCTTGTTTTCTACGGCGTTACATTAGAATTGTGTGTCGTTATATTTTGAAAACCTGACAACCACCGGTCTTGGGCTTTCTTTTAATCTCATTCGACTGTCTCTTTCAACTCTTTCTATCCTCTCTGAATGTAAACTAAGTTTATCCATCACATACCCTAAAATCCCTTTTTTCTGTATCTTCACACTACTCATCACGGTTTTCAGGCACACCATACAATACAATATACTCTCGACAGAAATATGCGTGTTGTTGGTCAAGTTTTTCTTCATTTACCTTCAATCGTTTTTCCATTTCATACACTATCTCCGTGAAGTTCTCAGTCGTCTGTCACAAGACCATATTCTGATTTGTCTGCAATTCAATTCTATTTTGAAGCTCATCTAAAGGAGCATTCTTCGATATAAATCTTTTATAAAATTTCTTAACTTCATTTCTTATTTCTACCTGTACATTTATATTTTGTCCGCCGTCTCTATAAAGGTTTCGTCATTCATACCTTCCTTTTCTGTCATATGATTTGCAAAGGCGTGGACGTTAGTACAGATATTATAGCCGGAATTGGATTTGTCAGCTTCAATTGACAGTTACTCGTCCACGTAAATTATTCATTTTGCGAGTTAATCACCCATTCCTCCGTAATATGATGTGATATGGTATTTTTGAGAGGGCTATATACCGATTTTGACTCTTGTGTATAATTTCTGCCTCCTTGATTGTTTTGGGGGCTCTCCTCCTATACACAAGCCCTTAATTGGTCCCCAGTTCGTGCAATATGAATAGGCAAAATAACACACATTTCTCTGGCAGAGATAATATACTAAATTACATGTTTGTTTTTTATTTAAATTTTAGAGACTTGTATGGCTGGATGAAGGAGCTGATCGACACCTCCACTGCTCCAAAACACTACCCATCTTAAAACGAATCGTACGGTGAACAGTATACTTCAGCTACGTGTAGTGTGACCAGAGGCCAGTTCTGCACGGGATTGTACATGTATCTGACCCTGTGTGCTCACGCTTTCATTTTAAATAGTACCTATTTCAATAATTCATCTTAATAATAATAATAATAATAATAATAATAATAATAATAATAATAATAATACTAATAATGACGATCGTGATGATGACATTATTACTACCAATAGCGATATTTTCGACTGTTTTGTTACTTGATTGAACTATGTTTCTTATTATAATAATTATCAGACATATTTAAATGTACAAAGTTTCTCGAATGACGTCATTCACTTGATATTTATCTCACCATTCGGGTAACAATAAGTGACATGACTTTTTCTCATTAACATGGACCCCAAAAGCATTGTCCAAAGAGGACACACATACAGATGATTCATGGTGAACACTTTCATGTAACATCTATTTTTCTTGTCAATCACCCTGTATGTATTATGATTGTAGTAATTCAGTTATTAGGAAGCCATGATAATAAGATAAAATGCCTTGAAAAAAACAGAAAAAACTTCCAGTCAAACCCTCTCACATGTAGTTTTCCTCTGAATTCTGCATAAGCTGTACAAGACATGAACAGTTCATTTTCGAAAAGATGCATCAATAATTTTGCATAGCTATGATATGTAATCAATTCTTGTCTTATGTAAAACGGGTTGTTCTGGGTACATTAATATTTTAAATTTACTAAAATGTTACACTAAACAATTATTTCAATGTTATCCTTGAGATTGTTATGTGTTTTCATTCCTTTCAACGCTAAGTATCACACATCGCACTTCAAACTGGCATCCATTATTAGGTGCTACTTTCCCGTATGCGCCTCTTGTTGGTGGTTTAATTCAGTTTGGACATATTGAAATCTAAATACCATGCGTCTGTGTGCATAAGAAGCAAAGAATACGATTTCTTTTAAAACTGTATGTGACACGGATATCTTCTGATGAAACTATATGTTTGAATTCTGACTGAAGCTACTTCCCAAGAGAAAACTATTGTACACTTAAAAGCATATATTAAACATAACTTGTTCATGTGCATATTTTGAAAACGAGAAACGTATAGTTAGTAGAATGGAACGTCGCAGATGATGCCTGCATGTACATCTCAGTATTATCTCATAAACTAGTTTTTTTATACATGATAAGAGAATTATTTCCACGTGAACATATCACGCACTTGCTTTAGATCTACTTGCATTGAAGCTGATCCTACTAGCGGTGATAGCAACGGATTAATGAGAGCTCACGATATAATAAGTAATTTATGTGAAAAGCTTTACAAAGGGCACATAGATCTATATGAAGCTATGATTTGTAGCAATATTCAGTGATACAATTTACGTAGTGTGATACATCAGGATGATATGTGGTAAGCTCACTTGTTCGTCTGGCTGCAGGCAAAAGGTCTAGTGGACTTTTGAACCGTGTCCTTTGAGGTCGGGTTACTAGCATGATCTAAGAAGTGGACATCCTGTCATGTTGGAACACAAGTATAGTCATTCTGACTGGTGAGAAGATGTATCTAAACAGGCAATTCTATTTTATACCGAAGCTTGTCACTTTCCAGGTCATCTGATCTAGAACTGGGGAGAAGCAACATGATCTTGTTGTTCAGTTTCCTCATGAAGGAATCCACCAAGTGTCTCGAATCTTCAAAATGACACAGCAACCAATTGGTTCAGAGACCATTCTGTGAAGACTCCAGGATTATTTCTGGAGAAATTTCCTTGGTGTCCTCCTGCCTGAAATATTGCAGACCAGAGAGTAATCTCCGCCAGGACTGCACATCACAGGAGACCTTCGATGTTCGTGCAGTGAGAAGGTTGTGTGTACATTCTTGCTGCCTGAGGTGCACTGCCATTAATAACCTGAAGTGAACATTATGCAATGGTGCCTCATCAGGTTCATATTCCCCCTGAACGACTTGAAACACTGCCAGCATGTCCAAGTTGTTTTCGTAAAGATTCATTAAAGAACTGCACACTCTGGATCCAGACCAGATTCCCAACCTAAAACTGATGCGCCAGTATACTGAAACGAATTGGGTTTGGTGGTATGGATTGGGAGTCCCGTCATAAACTAGTCCCGATTCGCCATATGTGCAACCATACACGAAAATTAAGACACCAGGTCAGGTGGTGGTGAAATTTATATACCAGCTGATAGATTATTAAATAATTCTCAACATTTCAGCAGGAGCAGGAGTTAGACAGGACGGAAGTAAACTCATAAGTTGAACTACCCCGAAAAACCGAGTCACAAGTTCTCATGAGAGAGATCTAATGGTGAGCCGATGAGGTCTTCGATAGAAGAAAGATACGACGAACACAATTTTGTATATCTTGTCTGAAGAAGAATTCTCTATCCTGCATATGGCGTGGAAATAAATTCGCCCCATATAGATATATATGAAGTCCCGAGCGAGGGTGAGATCCAAATTTTTCAGATTCAGATTAAGACTGATCCAAGCCGTTACGGACCAAAATAGAGATGTGTCGTTCAAAAGCCGATCTCGAAGATATTGCTTATCAGACTCATGGAGAATCAGACTCCATAAAAGCCTCAACCCGACCCCTCACCGATTTTGATAGCTAATTTTAGGCCTTAGAGTTGAGGCCCAGCGGAATAATTTGAAATTACAATGCTTCACGGTCAATGCAACATTGACGCTGTTGTGCGTGTCTTGTATGGTTGGATGTGAACATGCGTATCCTGAATATTTTCAAGGGCCGTCAGATGATATGTCTTATGTCGTTCTGACCAATGCCAAGTCGTTTCTGTTTTATGCTCTTGCAAAATAAATTAATTTACACAGAAGTTTGAGTATGTGCAAAAATTCCTTGCCTTTACACCGGAGAGAATAGAGATCTGGTTATTCACTACCCTCTGAAATATGCCATTGTGCAGGAGGAATTCCCCTTATATGAACCATTTTGGACTAGCAAAAGAAGATTGGGATCCACAGTAATGGGTGGTGTTTCCTGAAACAAAAATAGCAGATATTATTTAAGTTGGAATGGACCATTGATTATTCGTGATGCTCTACAAACTAATTGAAGTGATGACAATACTGGCTCCTAAGAGTATGTTGGCAAGCAAGGTACACAAGATGAGATGATGCTACTCCCCTGGCACTCGCAATTCATCTTCGACGAAAGGGGTAAAGTCAGAAGGTTTCCTGCCTTTGCCCTTGTACAAAATCTCCTCTCTCAAAGGACCGCTACAATTGAACAATGAAATGTGACTGCTTTAGGGACTATTAAGACTGCGTGTTTCAAACAACATGGGTGAAGATTCCAAAGCCCGGTCGGGAAGAACGTGCTTGTTGGACTGTTTGGTTGGCCAACAGCTGCTGCCAGGCACCACTGTTGTTATTCCTCTCACATGAAGGGATGTTATGGAGGGACGAGTCATGATAGGATCTCCACCTGAAGAGGAACAGAGCACAGAAACTTCTTGCTTTGAAACAAGAAGACTTTCGACGTTTACAATGCAGAGTCCTGGCGCGGCGGACATAGAAAGATCATACATCATCATTTTTACAATCGCCTCCACGCATATGAGGTGATAATGAGGAATCTGAGCTTCCTGTTGCAATGACTCTCAAAGCTTTTATCCGGGAGGTGGTCTGAGGGTCCTGCTGACATTTTTACTATTGTCACCCAAGTATCCAAAATGTAGGGGGAAGGAATCTGGATGTTAGAACCAAGGCTAGACGTGTAGTCTTGTCAACAGATAAACTTCGATGTACTCTCCGCGACCATAATAAAGTGTTTGAGCAACATAAGATCTGGACACAAAGCTTCCCCTGTGAGTCTCACGACTATACAGAATACTTCCGACGTCAGTGCCTCAAGGTGTAAGGCTCAAGTCTATTGTAAAATGGCGGTAGCCTTAATTAACCACCCAATCAAATGTCCAGACTGCCCTGTCCTTCAACACCTAACCCAACAGCTCCTAATCTGGGCCGAGGGAAGGTCTCCAAAATATCTTCACTTAAAACTTAAGGCCTTGAATAGCACTAATATATTTGTGAATGTGTGTGTTTGTGTGGATAGGTGTGTTTGTGGAGGGAAATGAACATAAAACTCTTGAGTAGTTGGTTTCCAAATTCCATACGAATCATAAGGGGACATAGCGACTACAGGATATTATTTCTATATACCACCATAATCCAGCAAGAATAGGCTAACTCCATACCTCCACCAGAATTTACCGTAATCATAGAAACGTTTGGTGGGTGGTGGTGGTAGTGTTTGGGTCGATCTGAATCTCACTTCCCAAAATGATAATCGAAATATCATTGTATGGCAAGAAGTATTTAAAGGTCAGATCGGGTGAACAGTGAATAGTACCCAGTAGCCAAACAAGAATCAATCCAATAATGAGGGGAAAGAGATTCAGAACAATCGATACAACGGAAGGAAAATGAGTCAAAATAATGGCCTTTATTCCTCTCCTTGTGCGTACATCTACGCTCAGCCATATCTTACTTGTAGTTTCACCAGACAAAACAAATGTCAACCGTCCGTACATACATATTTTATTCATGCTATTCAGGTAGGAAGCCAATCTCACGAAAAATCTTTCGCTACCACTTTTCCACATTTTGAAACATAATGCTCTGAAAGGGAAGCAATTATCATAAAAAACAAAACCCGGAAACCAAAAGAGGGCAGACGATAACTACCAGAGCAAAGCAATGGGATACAAGTGGCACCCTTTGCCAAGAGAGTCGTACTGCAAAACAAACACAAAAAATCAGAAAAATCTAAAATATAGAAAGGATAAAACAGACTAGCATTAGATTGAACAAAAACGTTGGGTGAATGACAGTGCTTAATTTTGAATCACAACTGAGGGAAGATCACGTTTGAT
This sequence comes from Sinohyriopsis cumingii, assembly GCA_028554795.2. Classification (NCBI taxonomy): domain Eukaryota; kingdom Metazoa; phylum Mollusca; class Bivalvia; order Unionida; family Unionidae; genus Sinohyriopsis; species Sinohyriopsis cumingii. Next base: position 354,897 of record JAPYKE020000322.1, on the reverse strand, counting down.
CATACGATTTTCTATGGAAAATCAGGTGGATATTCCGTATGTGGACTGTGGTACTGTGGTGAAACAGGGATATTGTTATTTACTGTTCTAGAACCATCCAATACAAATTAATGGAGGAATGGGCGTTATAGAAACAGAAAAAGAAGGAAATGCCATAGTAGCAGGATTTGTATTACTACTATTAAAATAAATATAACTAGTATCATATTAAAAGGGTCAAATAAGCGTGATTTAACAGGAGTGGAACAAACTAATATTGAGACAAGGTGACTTGTATTTGCTTTGTTGAACTATGTTTACTTCACTGCTTTGAATATAGTTAATAGGTTTTAGATAACTTGATTTATAATATCGATATATTGATTCACATTGTAGAGAAGTGAAGTGTATTAGAAAATAAATCAAGTTATGATGCCTTTTCATTGTTTAAAAGGTACTAACCGACTAATTGATGCTGTTCATACAGAGTGCTGGGGCGCCTTTGAAAATATTCAAGCCCCACTAACGTTATCGATACATAACTTGGCAAAACATTCCTTTATTTTTATGATTAAAATTTCCATTGCCTTTAAATCATGATATTTCTTCAGTTCTTTTTCACAACTGGCTAATGAATATTAAAGTTGACAGCCTGTCATGGATTGTCAAGTTTATTCACGTGACAAAAACAAAACAGTAATTAAAGCAATGCATGCTACAATACTTATATAAAATGAAGACTTAGACGAACCCATTGATAACACATACAACCTAACACTTAAAATACTAGTTCCGCCCAACTTCGATGAACAAAGGCATTAATACAAGTTTGTGCTTACTTAATAACCAATTCAACGAAAGAAAGTTACAAAGATTTTATGTATGCAAGTACAAAAATACATAAAAGAATGAGAACTGTTAGATTATATTGAAGCAGTATTAATTGTAGCAATGAAATTACTATCAGGCTTTTACAAGAATAGTTGAGAAACATGGAAAAAGAGGAACATAGTTTCAGGTCATCTAAAATTCATTCTATTCAGTTTAGGCTATATATAACGTATTATCAATATTATTTTTATGTTTATGTTGCAATCCTTGAAAATAAAAACCTTGAAAATTAAAAATCGTCAGAGAAAGAATCGGTTTAATATATCATACCTTTATAAATCATACGTTAAACTCATTACTTTGAAATCAAGCACACAATCAGTCAAGAAGCACAAACAGCAGATTGACTGGCTGCAAACTTCCTGCTCAGCCAATAGACGTGATTACTATATAAAACCGAAACTTTAGTATCAATCAATCACAGATGAGTGGGCTTCTCACATACAATATTGAACTGTTCATCCTTCTTATAAATATAAGCTCCATAGGATAAAAATACAAAGGTATCTAATTTTGTCTTGAAGTGCAGACATTCGAAATAACAAAGAAAATTAAATCGGAATATATGCTCATATTGGAATTCAAAAAAGCACAATTTTTAATAGCAACGAATTGGACCTAACCGGAAGTAGTTTAATAAAAACCTCATAATGATATGGCCTTTCCTTCAAGAAAAAGTAGTGATATCATAATTTTCAAGGTGAAAACTGTGGCAGCCGTATTGGATATTTGGTGTGGGGCACAATTTTCATGAACGGCAAAATAATACATCATATGCAGTGTTTTAGAAACATTCCATGTTGATGCAGCCATTCAATATAAGTAGCAGAAACAAAGTTTTCAAGATGGCTGCTTTGGCGCCCATATTGAATGTGCAAGCCGTATCCTGTTCATTTAGACCCCAATAGACTTCATAAAATGACTTGTAGTGAAAATCCCATGTCGTTATGATCATGATAAGATATGGATGTCCTCATCCCGACTTCACAGGCTAATACGAACGTTTCTGATCTTTCCAAGAACATATCGGGGATGATTGGTCCCGACTTCTCAGTTTTGTATGCCTGGCTTAACATATATGTCCTTCCTTTAAACCTAGGAAGGCCATCCATGTCACCATGGTGTGGCAGGGAGGAGGAACACTCACGTCTCGTGAATGGTAGTCATTATATCTCATAACAACTATTATTGGACATTGGCAAGGGAATGCCAATCCGATTCACCTCCCGAGTATAGATCATTTCGTCTGCCTCATAAGGATCAACATATAAAATAGAAAAGGTGACTCGTTTATTTAACTCATACTTGCTTCAAGATCTGTTTTTGCCGCTATTCAAAAGTGATATTAAGGCACAGTGACCATTGACTCGTGCACATGATAAAAGTTGTCAGAGAAGAATCAGTTCAGCGATGTAGGTATGAAAGATGGACACGAGTTATATTAGAAAGAAATCGCTGTCGAGCCTTTTTTGAAGGCGCGATTCGCTAATCATCTTCTCTATGACACAGATCATGAGAAGGTAAGACTAACTCTTTGGTATTTCCACCCCTAGGTTGGACGAAGGGGCCAGACACCATCAGATTGATATTATTTTCATTTAGCAACAACTAGCTGTTATAATAAGTCTTTAAGTTCAGTGATTTTAATTTATTTGACCATCGACTACAGAAGGTTAACTATCAATGTTTTCGAATGGACACCATGGCGCCATATATGTCCTCAGACCCGAATCATTTCATTGAGGGTTAAGTAGACATCATAAGAAGAAAATCGCATATATATATGGCAATCATACGATAGATATAAAGATAACAACTATTTCAGTTCGGCCCCTCTTGCTGCCACATCGCATGCCAGATCAGTATGATTTTCATCTTGGACAATCTAAACCTAACAAGAAGTCTTGTGATTAAAATACTCTGTCAATATGCTAGACTATTTATGAGTAGTGCCGATATGACAATATAACTTTTAGATGAAACACAGCACAGAGTAGAAGACTTTCAAGATGGCCGTTATGGCAAATATATTGGATTCAGATAAGAATCATTTTCGTCTAGGACCAGCTTGAGGGCAAAGGAGATAATTTTGGGAAAATTCATTGTTGTTTGAGTAGCAGTAAAATAGTTACAAATTGACTTATGTGGTTGCCATACTAGGTACGCAAGCAGCACCGAACCAAATAGGACCAAATATACATGATAAGAAGCCTTTTAGTGAAAACCACAAAGCAATGCTACTTTTTCGGCAGGAGGTGCGATATGATTTTCTAGATAACCATACTGGAAATGACTTCAGCATAAGTTTCAATTAGAATAATCTATACATTAAGTGTTTTATGGAAAACACTAGGAGTAGAGATAATACAATTTTCAAGATGTCCAGTGTTGCAGCCATGATGGATATTAGATCAACACAACATTAGTTTAGAACCAGACAGACATCAAGCCTTGAGGTGTAAACCAATGGGAGTATTTTTTTGTTGGGGGTGGCATGCTAAATTTATTTTAAAATGAAATGCTTACCCGTCTCAGTTAGTTATCGCCATTATGCTGCTATGAAAAATGTCATTGCCCATACTTAATGCACTGACCTTCTTCTTTACTTTCTGAAATAAGACCCAGTCTGACTTTATGCCTATTCATAGCATCAGCTCTTCATTATTTTATATGACAATGACTGCTATAAACGGCGATGAGAGCAGTGTTAGAAGGGCATCTACTAGTAAGATGTATAGATTACACGATTCAAATTTTGCCAACTCCTCCGTCCCACATTACATTTTATATCAGTAATTATTGTGTAGCAGAATCTATAAGTAAGGTGGGATGTTGATGACTTAAAAAAGAAATACAATGTATTCACTTTCATAAAAAGTGTCTATCACAGCAGCAGACTGTGTCACTGGTTGGATTGTAACTACTATTGAACTAGGGAAATTAGCATGGCTCCATTCCGAGAACGGCTCAAGGTAAAACGAGCAATATTGTGGAATGGCTAAACCAAACTTTATAGTGCCCTTTAAGAAGAAATGATTGAGAGACACGAAATAAAAGAGGTAGCTCTTTGTTAATGTTCTTTAAATCCTATCAAAATTATGTATCTCTTAGTGAGTGACCAAAACTTTATTTTAATTGTGTGAGATTCCGGATAGGCATGGTGAATACTGAAGTATCAGCTGAGCCCTTTAATCTGTATAATATCCTTCCTTCTTCATCAAAGATGGCATATAGAACATAAGTGACTTAATGGTGAGAAGAGTCAACTCTGATAATTTCCTGGGCGGATGTGACACAGACTGGGGATCTCTGTCTCTGACCATTGGGACATGTCTTCATTTATCTGATGAAAAATAAAGAGAAGAAAATCTGCCAATTTGAGAAAAAGAGAAGCAGTTAAGTTTATTGCATTTCTTACTGCAATATTCCATCACATAATCATATATCGTCGTAGTAACTCTTACCCAGGTATTTATGATGCAGTCAGAAACGTCTTTGAAAAATAATATGCCTGGCAAATAGATCACTGCATATTAGCCAAATGTGAAGGTGCATAATTTGGTGTATGTTGGGAAGATGAGACCATTTCTGTTGAAACTGTAGTTTCTTCCACTAAGGTAAAGCACAGTGTCAGTTTATCAACAGTTCTTGAAGGTTACCGAGCCCAGTCCAATGAGGCCATTGAGGTGGCATCAAGATAATACAAGCTGTAGATATTCGGATAATCTGAAGTATACGCTGAATCATTCTTAAATGTTTATTTAGTAAGACAAGAGCCTGTCAGCCCGTCCTAGCTCATACTGATGGCGTCAATTGCCCAGGCTCGTTCGTCTAGGACTGGGACGATATTAAACGGGAGCCTTTTCAGTCTCGTGGTAAACAAATTCACTACAGACTTCCTGTATAGACTGAACAAGGACTATGCATTGGCTGGCAGCATGGACCATTCAGTAGGAACTAACTTGCCTGTTCACCACAAACAATCTGCAAAAAATATTTATCTCTTAAGATGTGACGAAAATGGAGTATAATTTTGTCTGAAATGATTCCAAATTTCCATACAGAAAAAGAAGCACTGGTCCCTCCATATCGTCTGAGATATTCAGCCATAGACGAGTTGTCTGAAGAGACCTTGCCTTAATGATCACTGATTTGATCTATTCATCCCTGACCGACAAGGAGCACGGTTCTAATTTCTTAGTTGCTGATGTAGAAGTGACTCTGTTTCTGAGGCCAGTAACCTTGTAGACGCGCTCCTACTAGCTTGAAATGAGCACCGCGACCTGAATGTCATGTTATGGTATACATATATGATGGATGATCTGGGCTATGCAATACAAATCTAGTCATACAGTTGTTTGATTGTTTCATCTCCTGAGGTGGAACTGAAATGCCTTGTTTGGCTTCCAGATCAACAGCAGGAGAAACTAGAGAGAACCCATTTGTTCAATGAGTCTGTTGCAAAGTCCATGGTCTCTAGAATAGAAATGCAAACCTGAATCGACGAGAACATGACCTATTGAGTCATCAAAAGATTCACGATACTGTAAAAGAGCCAGTCCGGAAATGCGAAGACACTCCTTTATAAGTAAATGAATGAGGTCTGATTTTTTTTTTCTTACCCTTTGTACTTGTTCATTGCTAAATTATCTTCCACTCTGGAAAAAACATGATTTATTGCAGGATTGGTGTCCGCTATGCAATTAAGGTGTCCTGCATGTTACAATATGATAGTTCATTGTTCTTGAATCTCTTGGCATTCGTCCGTCTACGGGAGACGATGGTGTAGCTCCAGAGTAAAAGCTTTTGTTTATTCTTCTTTCTAGTTCTCTTTTCTGTTTGTTTAATTTTTCTGAATTCCTCGGCTTTTTGAACTAACAGCTAGACGCCAGCTTGAAGGTTTGTTTGCACAGCTCTCACAGCCATTGACATTGATGTTTGCCGTCTTCATGTCCTTCTTCCAAACCTCTTTCTAGCGCAGATGTGGTCGTCCAGTCGGTCGTTCACCTTCTGCTAACTCCCCATATAATAATAGGTCCCTGTGAATGCGGCCTGGGTCCATTCTATTGACATGGCCGAGCCAGCGAAGGCGCCTCTCACAGAGAATGGAAAATATGCTGCTCATGTTGGCGCGTTCTAGAACCTCTGTGTTGGGTACCTTGTCCTGGCACTGGATGTGCAGAATGTGCCGCAGACATCTCAGGTGGAAGCTTCTGAGTTCATCTTTCGCTTCATTAGAGGAGTGAGCTGAGCATCCAGGCTTGGTAGACACGCAGTTCTGTCTTCTTGGTGAAGTTGGGGTTGTTCCAGACCATCTGGTCAAGTCTGGCCATCACTGCTGCTGCCTTAGCAATCATGCCGTTCACCTCAGAACCAATGAAACGTGAGCTGGAGATGTTGGATCCGAGGTATGTGAAGTTCTCGACAACTTTAAAGTTGTGCCCATCGATGGTGACTGAGTGAGTGGAGTCTGCGTCCTACGCCATGACGTTCGTTTTCTTCAAATTGATGGTAAGTCTAAATTCCTTACAAGCGTGGGAGAGGTGGCATACCAGCTGCTCAAGTCCATCTTCCGTGTGTGATATCAAGGCTGCATCGTCAGCGAAGAGCAATTCACGGATGAATACGTTTGTGACTTTAGTCTTAGCACGGAGACTGGCGATGTTGAATAGCTTGCCGTCAGCCCTGGTATGGCTTTACACTACCTCGCTGCACTCCTTGATGGCGTTCTGGAGAAGCATGGAGAAGAAGATGCCAAAGAGCGTCGGCGCATGGTCACAGCTTTGTTTGACTCCGCTGATGACTGGGAAGGCTTCTGGTGTTCCGCCACTGAAGCACACTGTGCTGTGCATGTTATCGTGGAAAGACATGAGGTCTTCAAGCAGACGTGGGGAGGGCAGCCGATCTTCTGCTGAAGTCTGAAGTGTCCACTCCGGCTAGCCAGGTCAAAGGCCTTCGTCAGGTCTATAAAGGCAATGTAGAGGGGCATCTGCTGTTCGTGACACTTCTCCTGCAATGAGAAGATCATGTCTACAGTTGACATGCCGGCTCGAAATCCACACCGGGACTCAAGGTAGACGCGGCAGTCTAGGATCTGCAAGCGCGCCAAGGCAACACGGACGAAATCCTTTCCGACGATGCTGAGGAGGGAGATGCCCCGACAGTTGTTGCAGTTGCTAAGGTCTCCTTAGCTTTTGTACAAAGTGACGATGTTAGCGTCACGCATGTCCTGTGGGATGTATCCCTATTCACAGCAGAGGCAGAGGAGTATGTGTAGGGGCTATATCAGTGATTGTTGTCCGCTCGTGAGGACTTCATGTGGAATGCCGTCGCTTTAAAAAGGGCCTTCCCACAGGCAAGCTAATGGCTGGCTTTTCCGAGCTCTTCCAGGGTGGGCTGTGTGTCTAGCTCTTCCATGACAGGCAGGTCTGGAATTGCTTACAAAGCAGGGTCAGTGATATTGTTTTGGGTTGCATATATCTCGAGTTAGTGCTTAACCCATCGCTGCAGTTGTTTCACGTGGTCTGTGATGACTTCGCCCGTCTTGGACTTATAAGGGGCGGTCATGGAGGTGGGGGACTGTTGTCTTCTTGATACCCTCATGCATTCCGCTTGCATATCCAGTGTCGGCAGCTGTCTGTATGCTGTTGCAAAGGTTTATCCAGTAGGTGTTGACACAGCGGCGGCATGTCTTCTGGGCGTTGTTTGTGGCAATCCTGAGGGCTTGCAGTGTTCTGGGGCTAGGTGTAGCCTTGTATGCCAGGAGTGATTTCCTCTTTGCCTCAGTCACGAGCTCCATCTCCTCCCAGTTTGCCTCATACTAGTCGACATTCTTTCGCTCACTCTTCTAATAAACTGCGATGGCTAAATTGTACAGAGTCACGGATATGGGACTACTTTGAGTCAATGGTGTCATCAGGTGTCACTTTAGTGAGAGATTCCTGCAGTTTGCTGATGAACTGCTGTGCTTTCTCTGGATTGCTTGCACAATAGGTGTTGATGTGTGGTTGACCCTTCTTCTTGACGTGGTGCAGCTTCTTGGGTAATAATCGCACCTTGTTGGCCACGAGGGAATGGTCCCTGTTGCAGTCGACACTGTGGTAGCTGTGGCTGAGAAGGACACTGGCCAGTTCTGCACGCCTGGTGATGACGAGGACTAGATGGTGCCATTGGAGTGAACGTGTCTCCAAGACACCTGTTGGATATCCTTGCATTTGAAGAAAGTGTTGGTCACACATAGGATGTGGGAGCAGCACATATCCAGCAGTCGCTGACCATTCGCGTTGCTCCTGCCCCTTCCGTAAATGCCGAAATAGGTGGACCAAGCCTCACGGTCAGCTTCTACTCTGGCATTGAAGTCTCCTAGAAGGTAAAGCTTCATTGATGGGGATACTTGATACTGCCTGATTCTAAGCCTCATACAACTTGTGTTTATCCTCGTGGGTGGAGCAGAGGGTTGGAGCGTACACGCTGAAGATGTTGACCGGGCCTAAGGATGTTGACAGCCGGAGGGCAAGGATTCTTTCAGCATCTGATGATGGAGGTTCTATGAAGGCGATTGCGTGTTCTTTATGGCAAAGCCTACACCGTGCTGCCTAGGTGCATAGGTTCATCCGAGGGCTTCCCTTGCCAAAATAACGCGTAATTGGCTTCCCTGATGGTGCCGCTGCCAGCCGATCAGGTCTCCTGGAGTCAGACAATGTCGATGTTCAGTCGGGAGATTTCTCTGTGAATAACAGCAGTCTTCCGTGCATCGTCGATCTTTTGTAGGTCAGCGGTCAATCCAGGACACATTGTTCTGATGTTCCAGGTTGTAAAACGAAGAACTTGAGTCTTATTATTTCTTCTTGGAGTCTTTCCTGGTTTTGAGTTTTGTGGGCCATTTGTCGAGATAGTTCTCTAAGCTCCACGCACCCAGTGAAGCAGGCAGGTCATGGTGGGCAGCACCTTACTGACTGGGGGCTGCCCAGCTTGAGGCGGGCTGTAGCGGTCGAGTGAGACCTGGCGATCTCCCCCATCTTTAAAAATAACCACTGGCGCCAAGCTGTACTCTTTTGATTTTTGAGTTTTGACTTAGAACCGATAAATTGCTACTTCTCGTGTTGTGCCGTCGCCGTAGGATGACGTGGGAGTGTCCTCTCCAGTGGAGCTACGAAGCCTGGGCAGGATGGTATGGAGAATCAGCTATTGTCCATACAACAGATCCCCCTATCCACTCAGCTGGTTGGAGCAAGGGAACGACGAATGCCGATACAGCTTGGCATCAACAGCGTCACAGGAGTTGCCGGAATGTCAATGTCAGACCGCCTTAGGGACTCCGTCTCCCTATTTTCAGTCGGGGTTTACTCCCGTACCCATTTCCATGAGTGGGAATATCCACAAGGAAGCAGGAGTTTGTGAACGAAGTTTTCCGTCTCCTAGATGAGCTAAAGTCCAAGGTTTACGAGTCATATTTGCCCGAAATATCTGGTTTTAAGGCACCAGTGGCCAGCCATCACCCCTTCTCCTGTTAGTGGAAACACTGGTCTGCCACACTTCAAAATCTAAGCCACTCGCGAAGGCCAGAAGCTGGATTTTACTTGACAGTGGCAATCAGAGACGCAAGCCGTAAATGCATTTCTTGAGGATTGGGGCGCTTGTCTCCCACTCCCACCACGCCAATGTCAACCTTAGACCACCTTATAGGTAGGTAGGTAGGGAGGTAGGTAGGTAGGTACATGGGTATGTAGGTAGGTAGCTAGGTAGACAGACAGACAGACAGACAGACAGACAGATAGATAGATAGATAGATAGATAGATAGATAGATAGATAGATAGAACGCTGTTTTATATATATAGCGAGAACATGTAACATTTAGACTGTCCTATACATTGGAAACTAAAATACGCTCTCACTGCAAGTTTCCTGTCATGGTTGTATTTTTTTTTTCGTTTTCATGATTTCAGCAGTCAGATGGTACACACACACACACACACACACACACACACACACACACACACAATTGTTGGCAGGACAATTATTCGTCAATACTATAAGAGCCTCTGGAAATTAAGATTAAATTCTAGGCCTTTGAATAGGTTATCAGTGTTCCAATTATTGTGAGACCATTCTCTTTTGAAGTAATATTTGACACAGTTCACATACATATTGTAATTTTACAGTATTAACATAGTTTCTTGAATTTACACTCGTAATTTTAAGGGTATAAGCAAAACATTTACTTTCTGATACTGCGATTTATTTATTTATAAGAAAAAGTTTTCTGGCAAGAACATGTTCAATGTAACCCATTCCCTGGAAATTACTTGTTTAACTAAATCTACTAGTTTTATTGGTAGAAAAGGCGTTAATATTTAAGATTATTCTGCGTGTTCTTAAAATAACTTAGCGAAAGTATTACTAAGTAATATGTTACTTATTAAAATTCCTACTATATTATTTTAATGAGATATTTTAATATTACTAAGAAAGAATATTTGAGCACAGTTTTGACTTAAAAATATTATCAAGCATTTTATATTATTAAAATAACTATGAATAGTTTAGCAAGGAATTGACTACTATTTACTTATGTATGTATAGATGGATGGGTGGATGGATTGATGAATGGATGGATGGATGTATGTATGTGTGTATGTATGTACGTTTATATGTGTATGTTGGTATGTTGGCATGCATGCATGTAAAACATGAATATTGGCGGTCCGTTAGTTTTAGCAGGTTATATTAATTACAGAAAAATGGACAATTGTTTTCATACTGAAAAACTAGCAAATGTGTATATCCCAGGTAATTATTGTGTTATTATTGAGTATGAGCTCTTGTGTGGGTGTGTGTGGCTGCGTCTTTTTTTTAGAGAAACAGATATACAGGAGAGAGGGAGAGAGAGAGAGAGAGTGGGAGAGTCAGAAACAGATAGGAACTAAAAACATTGATATATAAATACGTACATTTTATTTGCTTGCCTGAAATAGTATAAATCAATCATATAAGAAGAAATAAAAGAAAAAGTGGAATATAATTTCCTTATTTGTTTGAAACAAATGGTATGTTATTCATGCTCATATCCGCACTACACAATTCAGTGTTTACCATGACTTAATTTGGCTATAAGTGGCCTTTTAACCAATCTACTGTATGAGGTTGACGTATACTATATTATCTGAATCTCATTCTTTTTAGTGTTTCAAATGAGCTATACGTATGGTCCACCAACCAATATCCCTGACTGGTTAAGCAAAAGGTACATAAATGAAACGACATGCACGCAAATATGTATATATATATGGATAGATAGATAGATAGATAGATAGATAGATATGTAGGTAGGTAGGTAGATAGATAGATATATAAATAGATAGATATATAGATAGATAGGTATATAGATAGATAGATGGATAGATAGATAGATAGATAGATAGATAGATAGACAGATAGAAAGAAAGATTGAAGCTCACCAGGTATTACACATGATTAAGTGACGTAGTCTACAAATATGGCTCAAATCACCCTAACCAACATATTTATAAATGATATCTTGTGAGATATTGGGTTAACATTGTCTGTCTGTCAATTCCGATCTTTCATATAATAATGATATATCCTAAACTCAGGAACAAGATTTCTCATCAGTAGTTATCAAATATTAATATTTCTTCATTCACCTTCAGTCATCTCTCATGAAGCCTCTAAACTTGTTTTATAGATCTGCATTGACCTGATGGATATATGATAATTTGTAGATATTTAGCATGCTAGTAATATTACGAGTCAAAATTTCCTGTCTTCAGAACTTTATACTTTTCTTTTCTCTTCCAATGTATTTAAGCTTATATCTGTCTCATCTGTTAACAAGGCATTATTGCTAGTAAAAAGTCATTCAATAGATATCGTATTTTCGTTATCTTCCGTATTAATGCTGGAAATATATCATCGTGTGATACCAGAAATTTGATATTTTAACCAGTAGCAAAGCCCCAAGTGAAAATATATCGTGTTTGGTACCATACGATGAAAGATATTCTTTATTAATATCGGAAAAGAAAATTTTATTTTTATCCAGAATAAAAATATAGTAGATTAAACTCACTCTTCGACGCACCACGGTCACGATTACTTAAATACGAATAGGTTTCATAGGAAGATCATATAGTGAAACGTAGCCGAAGATAGTGATAATAACTGGCTAACATAATCTGTAACTCTAATTTTTTTCATCATGGTAACAAACTGACCTTTCCTGAAGACAATGCGAGTCTTTATGGCAGTGTATCGTTGTTGGGGGAACTAAATTCAGAGAGATGCATTCGGTGTCTGATAATTTTCTTTTCTTCTCAAAGATTATTTTCCATTAATTTCCATGTATGTATGCAATTCACTTTCTATTTATTTTATCTAGTTCACCCAGTACTCGTTTTTATTACTACATGTACACCTTTCGCGGTCACACACAATTAAGTGTTGCATGGCTTGATGGAAAATCTTATATTTTCACATGTGAAAATACACGAATATTTTTTTATACGCAAAACTACAAGAATATATTTTCACATGTGAACATATAGGATTAAAAGATATGAAAATTATTTTGCCAGTACGTCTCCATATTTCACACATTAGTGTATAATGAAAAGAAATATTGCAAAAATATAATTGTAAGAGAGAAATCCACCATGAATAACCTAACTCGAGAACAACGAATCTGAGCTTGGGAATTATCTATCAGCAAAGGTACCTAAAATGTACATATGCACATACATTCTGATTCATTAAATCAAAAACGAAGAAAACCTTTTCCATTTCCAGTAATTTTAGTTTTATTGAATTTAATTGTATTATCAGTTTTATGCTAATGTTCTGAATGACTTATTATTATTATCATCATCATTATTATTATTATTATCATTATTATTATTATTATTATTATTATTATTTTTATCAATGAAGTCTATTGTTCACACACCAACTTTCCTGTTGGAACAGACTTTTGCATTATAAGAAACGTCCGAAAGCAACTCATTTTGTGTCATTGTTTTGTAGTAAGAGCACGTGAATGTTCAACATCACTAATACGTTTCTAAGATTTTGTATTTTCCTGGATTCTAGGAAATTTATTGAAAATGTCAAGCCTATGGAAAGGTTTTAAGTGTCCACAATTTTGCAGACCAGTCTATTTTCCAAAATAATATTTCACATTATGCAACTGTATATGTTTGCCCATGATGTAAACTTGAAATTATTTTACCAGAAAACTTTAAACAATTTAAAATCCTGATTAACAAATAAGCTAATGTTTTACTCTTATAAACTAGGAAGTATTTAATCATTATACAATTTACGAACTGGCATAAACATTCAAACATCCACTTATTTAGTCAAATTTCTTTTCTCGGATTTTAACTGAATACATTTATTTAATTTGGTACAATAATGATTAACTAATTATATTTAAATCAGTTGTATGTCTCACCGCCATTATTTCATAAAATCGTTACTAATATGTTAATTAGTATAGTTGTTACTAAATACTAATATTTTACCTAGAAGAAGTATTATTAAAATACTATTGTAATTAGAATCATTATTATTAAGTAATATTTCATGAAACAATATATATTTGTGTCCTTTGAGTCACAATCTCAAATTTTCTTTTACTTCGCATAACCTGTCATTTTCAGCAATTACTTTAAATTACCCATCTATTTTCAAACAATTTGTACTTGGTTTCGCACAGATTGAATTAAAAGGTACCATTTTAAGTAATTGCCAGTAATTGTTTTAGAGTAGTAAAAATCATTTAGCGACTTTGTTCCATTCATCCTCTGTAGTTAGTGACTTGTTAAGATATCTTAATACTTACTCTTTGCATTTGTTTTTCCTGAAAGAATAAATGAATATTACATGAGAAAAAGTGAAATAAATATGACAATTTGCTTCCGAAAGAGGATACAGATGCATGAGAAGGTCACAAGCTGTACGAATCCTCCTCACCTAAACAATATCTCCTCTGATAATTCTCCAAAAACAATGCGTTTATGAGCATGGTGCCTAACTAATATCATTAACGTTTCCATATCTACGTGGCTAATATTTTGAGAAGGGTTAAGTTACGACTTTTATACAATAATTAGCATCTCCTGAGCTGCGAAATACAGAAGCGAAGCAGTTTATGTAGTAAATCAAAAGCCAAATTTAGACTTTGTCTAACATATCAATGAAATTCCAAATTCAACGTTTTTTACTGAAGCCTTCTCCGGCACATTGATAATTATTCAGATGCGCTTGGGAGACAGACACCCAGTTGATATGTGTTAAGGGTTCCATACTATGATAGACCAAAGCGTTGCGATTGGAAAAGATTCAACTTTTGTGCTCCGAGTATCCACCACACAATGCGGGAAGAAAGGTTGTTCATATCTTGATACAAAAAACAAACGTAATGAATATTGTTGTGGTGTATTGATTTTTGCAACATCACCCTCTCTGCAACCTATCTTCTAAACTCTTAGAGAAGGAGCAAGTACATAAATTCTGCCAAATGAAAAAGTATACGTAAGTCCTGTTTGGACTTGTCAATATTGATAGCATACTCATCACAACTCTTTCAAAGGTCTCAGTTGATGTTGGACTTTGTAACAAGAAAGTGTAGGTGACAGATGCCCTGTTACTTGTTCGTACTCTCTACGCTGCCCTTTCACAAACCATAAAGACGGATATTTCTAGTGCAAATTATTCCGTTTCTTGGGATAGCTGAAAAGTTCGTACATGAGGAAGAGAGGTCAAACGTAGATAGGTTCAGATAATGAAATACATTGTCTCTATGGATCACCGATTCTTTTGGAAAAGTGGTCTGTCAAGGTCTCACAAAATGTATGAAGTTTGGAGCTTCATGTGGTTGCCAGTGGTAATAAAGTAATGAACATATACGTTACGGGTCTGCCTCTCAAAGTATTTTGAAGCGTGTAAACTACAGGAATTTCTGATACAGTAACATCTTGATATAATTTGCTGATTACTGTCCCTTTCTCTTTATCTCTCTCTCTCTCCCTTTTGATTCTCTGAAGCCAAGTCCAAAAAAATATAAACACAGCGTTGTGTCTAGTGAAATGTGCTGGCATTAGCATTTCATCTAAGATTCAAGAGAACCTCGAACAAAATATGAATGTTTTAAAATGAACAGCTTTGAAATAATGAACTAATTCTTGTTGTCTTCTGATATTAATATCTCCATTAAGCATTATCTTTTTAAAGCACTATCATGTGTGTAATCTGTACATAACAACCCAGACGCACCATATGTGTTATATGTTGTATTGACTCTTCCATTGTTACCTTTCATCTTTGCTACATAAAATAAAATTAGACAGTCTAACACGAATTATAAGTAAGTTCTGTTAGTGTACCTTCCTAAAATATCAGCATGAACATATGGACACATACACTAAAACTATATGCATCTTCCTGTCCTTTATTGTGAGAAGACCAAGAAATATGATGAGAAAAAACTGAGTCTTCCAGTTTAACTATTTAGTGTTATGTCGGTAAGGAAAGTGCAACTGCCATCGCTTAAAATCTCGACTAATATTCATGCTATCGTAATAGCCATACTAATCAAATTATACATCTTATACATATTGGATTTCCCTGAGTACTAAATTGACATTGGTTTCTTCTGTCATGAGATATTTGAGACAAAGATCCTGAAAGTGAAATATTTATTTATTTTCATTTTTATATGTTACATGGTAGACCTCATTTCTTTTCTTGAATTCGGCGGTTAAAATTTTATTTTTATATTTGAAGAAACCATAGACATTTAAACATTTCACATGGAAGGAAAATGATGAAGAAGATAATTATCTTGTTTAAACCATCTCTGTTTGAGAGACACAACAATACACTAGCTAACAAGATCATATATTACTGATGCTGTGTTTACTGGAGATTAATTTGCACAATAAATCTCCATACATCCAACACAAACTATAATCGATCAAAACTACATCGAACGATCTGGACATTGAATAAGAAACAAAGAACACCTATTCCTTTCTATTCTTTTCTATAACATAGCCAAGACTAAATAAGGTAAGTATCTGCAAATATCACAATCAATATCTCTTAAAATTTCACTTTTATCCACGACTCAACATGTGACCCGCTTGAGGGCGTGGTATATAAGTCGAAAATATGATACATCCATCTTCAAAGAAAAGTATAATTCTTTATTCAATAGGAGAAAACTTTTAACTGCAGCACATGGGAATCATATTTGACTCATTTGCTTCAAAAGTCGGATCCACTTAATACAAGACAACAAAGTTCTAATCAGCTCATAGGTCCAGCAAGGGGATTAATACTACCACAATTCCAAAGGACAATCGCCAAGAGAGTCACCTTTTCGACGCATATTAAGAACTCATATACGACGTATATCAATCAATCAATCTATCTATCTATCTATCTATCTATATATATATATATATATATATATATATATATATATATATATATATATATATATATATATATATATATATATATATATATATAAACGGAAAATAGGGATACTCTCTGAATTAGACAAGGCCCTGTTGGTTCTATGGACAGAAAGGCCTGCTCAAGTTAATTTCCACTTGCATGTTTCAATATATACAAACGAACGTTAATAAGCTGATCGAATTACCTTGATATTATGTACCAAATACACCCGTTCATATGTCAATTAGAATATAAGTCACCCGCAATCATTTACGGCTGGAAAACGAGAATTTCTCCTATTTTAAGGTTTTAGTTTGGCATTGAATTCTGTCTGCAAAGGATGACGTGGTCAGTGACCGCGATTTGCCATGGAGGAAATATAAAGAAGTTAAAGTGGTTAGAGTGATATGGAGACAGGCAGAACAATAACTGACAAAACCAATGTAGAATAAATACATTTGAATAACTAAGTATATTACGTACAAATAAACTGATAACATTAAATTTTTCTTATTCATGTAATGTAATTCATAATATTTGAAATGTTTCATCGATTTTTTTATTATTTATATCTACGTATTAAACTTTATATCTTTTATGTTTATCAACTTTTTCACAGCTCTTAGCCTTAGCAGTAGAAAGGTCCTTCAATTTGATGGCATTTCTGATGACTGATTGAACATTTCCACGCTGCTGCAGAACCTACACGTGAAAACAAAACTCCCAATTTGCATAAGGACTTTCCATTGTTCTAATTTTCTGCAAATGTGTGGCACTATCAACTAAAACTTATTTTTCTTCCTTTAATCATGCATTGGTTTCTTGGACACACCAAATTTACTTTCTGCAACACTATTGTTGTTTTTCTCCGCAAAGTATACAACCTTTATCTTAAACCCACCATCGTACGCATTGCGTTTACATATTTTTTTCCCTCTGTTAGTAAAAGTAGCTAAGCTTAGCAATTCACGATGTCTGTTCACTGTGTCCAGAAATACATTATTACTGACAAAACACTGACTGTTCATACAGGTGGACCAGTATTTATATTGAGGTTGACCTTCGGGTATGTAAGAGACACTTGATCATATTGACTTTTAGGGTCAGAACAAATGATTGCCGCGACTGACCATGTTTCTGATGAGCGTTATAATCAAAGGTATTCAACATGACATTGAATGATGAACAAGTATCAATGCCCAACCAAAGGATCGTCCATTAGAGAAACCAAAGCAGTGCAGTCAACTATTTCACATTACTGTGGTTGTTTTTGCTGGTATTTTGCATGTGCATATTTTTCAATTTCCCGTGCATGAAATTACACAACGGTAATAAATGGCTACTTAATTCACGGTCAGATATAGTTTACACGGAATACCAGGATGTATTGTCAGGATATTGTACAATACATACACAGTGCAACTTTTGCTTAGTGTTACATATCAGTATTTATTCTACGAAATATTTAGATACCGATCTCGCATTATTCATTTATTACAAATATAGCATTGTCCCAGATTACATTCCACCTACATCAGATAAACGCGCTTACGAGTTCAAGCTTTTCAGTGATAAATGAGATCCTTCACATTTTTGTAATATTTATGAAAAAGCACACAGTTAGTTTATACACGGCACATAACCAGCATTTATTCACATGACTGCCACATAACCATGAATTAATTATCAAAAAAAGCTAAAAGTCAGAATTAAAATGTAACTAGGTCATCATCGTTCTATTTTAGTTTGTGATTTCGTTCAGAAAATAAATTCTATGACGTTAAAATATTTTTGCGTGTCCTATTTTTATAATTCTCAAATTTTGCTTCGGTTCTGAAGAGCAATCCACGCCAGTAAAGTGTGTTAATGGCGAAACTATCTTGGTAAGAGGGACTTTTGTCTTTATGCTAAGTACTTTGATGTTTAATACCCTGATACTCCATAACATTTGCACGATTACCGTACCTGTATCAGCGGTTATTGCCACTAATGTGTAACTAAAATTGAGTTTATGCAGTATTAAAATTACTTTTACTGCATTACTTCTGTAAAGTCTTCGTATTATCGGTGATAACTTAGTTTTTTGAAGTGTTGTCTATGACTGGAATCAAACGGATATACTTCCATCAGCACGTGATGCAACTTTTAATGTACACTCGGTGAAGTGATATGAATGAATATGCGCAATGAATTAGAGCGTTGAACCAAACAGCTTTGTTTTTCGTTATTATAATTCTGTAATATTATTTTTAACAGTTACTGAGAAAAGAGAGACAAATTAAAAACATTCAGTAAATATTTCAACAAAGTATATTATCTTATAACATTTCTGTGTAAAAAATAATTGATGAGAGTCCCTTAATAACCAAGAAGTCATTCTATTTGTATCGTTACGATCGATATAATATATCGATTTATTAGTTGACAAAACATTTCGCAGGTGTCCAAAAACTTATATTAAATGAAACAACAGCACTAATTTTTTCGACCTGAGATTTTAACGTCATACCAAAATAACGTTTGAAAATAATTAAAGGCATACAGAGAATTATAATGTCCCAAGAAAAAGACATTAGGGTAAAGTCAAATTTGAAAATGTTTAGTTATATATTTCTTATAATATGACTACTACCCTGCATTAATACAATTTTTATTAAAGCAAAAGGTCAACTTATAAGCGAATATTGACGGTAATGTTTCAAAAAGAATAACAGATCCTTTTTTAATTTTAGCATATATGCGTTGTACTTAGGGCTGGGAGTAGACACTAAGTGTGTTGTACTTATCGGCTGAGAGTAGACGCTGTAGAATACTTACGTGATCGAACGTTTCCTGAAAAATGAAGCAGCGATAAGAGGTTACATACACATATATTTATTTCCAAATTTATATACAGTGAATGGCATGCCTTGAGTAAATTCTTAAGAATAGCTGGGACAAAATGAGCAAATATATCGATTTTCTAATCATGATTCCACGAGAAGATGATACAAGAGTTTTGACATTTCGCTTTAATCTTGATGAAGAAAAAAAAATGCGTAAAGCAAGTTGATACCAAAGAAAACCTACTTAACAGTCTTTCAATTCCTACAATTAAAGATATTCATGTAACCAAAATTTTCAAAATTAATATTTCGTGCTAGAAGAGGAGATAACTTCTATGTATAGATAGTCATCAATTAATTCAGAATTTACTTTCTCCTGTTGGTTTCTTGATTCCAATAAACGCTTTACAGTAGTTAGTGACTTGCTAAGATATCTTAATACTTACTCTTTGCATTTCTTTTTCCTGAAAGAATAAATGAATATTACATGAGAAAAAGTGAAATAAATATGTCTATTTCCTTCCGAAAGAGGATACAGATGCATGAGAAGGTCACAAGCTGTACGAATCCTCCTCACCTAAACAATATCTACTCTGATAATTCTCCAAAAACAATGCGTTTGTGAGAATGGTGCCTAACTAATATCATTAACGTTTCCATATCTACGTGGCTAATATTTTGAGAAAGGTTAAGTTACGATTTTTCTACAATAATTAGCATCTCCTGAGCTGCGAAATACAGAAGCGAAGCAGTTTATGTAGTAAATCAAAAGCCAAATTTAGACTTTGTCTAACATATCACTGAAATTCCAAATTCAACGTTTTTGCTGAAGCCTTCTCCGGCACATTGATAATTATTCAGATGCGCTTGGGAGACAGACACCCAGTTGATATGTGTTAAGGGTTCCATACTATGATAGACCAAAGCGTTGCGATTGGAAAAGATTCAACTTTTGTGCTCTGAGTATCCACCACACAATGCGGGAAAAAAGGTTGTTCATATCTTGATACAAAAACCAAACGTAATGAATATTGTTGTAGTGTATTGATTTTTGCAACATCACCCTCTCTGCAACCTATATTCTAAACTCTTACAGAAGGAACAAGTACATAAATTCTGCCAAATGAAAAAGTATACGTTATTCCTCGTTGGACTTGTCAATATTGATAGCATACTCATCACAACTCTTTCAAAGGTCTCAGTTGCTGTTGGACTTTGTAACAAGAAATTGTAGGTAACAGATGCCCTGTTACTTGTTCGTACTCTCTACGCCGCCCTTTTACAAACCGTAAAGACTGAAGTTACTAGTGCAAATTATTCCGTTTCATGGGATTGCTTAAAAGTTCTTGCATGAGGGAGGGATGTCAAACGTAGATGGGTTCTGATAATGAAATACATTGACTCTATGGAGCACCATTCTTTTGGAAAACTGGTCTGTCAAGGTCTCACAAAATGTCATGTGATCTAATGTGATTTTGATTTTTAAGGTAGCTTTAACAATTCTTCAGTCATATCGCTACGATGTCTGCAATGTGGCAGTTTATAGTGATGTCTACCACTGGGGCATCGTGCCGCAGACATGTAGCATGATGTCCCACCCAGTCACATTATCCTGACACCAGGCTGACCAGTCCTAACACTAACTCTTAATGCTGAACGCCAAGCGGGGCAGCTGTTGGTACCATTTTTTAAGTCTCTGGTATGACGCGGTCTGGGATCGGACACACGATCTCCCGCATCCAAAGCGGACGCTCTAACCATTAGGCCACCGGAGCGGTCTCACAAAATGTATGAAGTTTGGAGCTTCATTTGGTTGCCAATGGTAACAAAGTAATGAAATCTTTTTATCTTATAATCTTCACATGTACGTTACGGATCTGCCTCTCAAAGAATTTTGAAGCGTGTAAACTACATGAATCTCTCATATAGTAACAACTTGATATAATTTTCTGATTACTCTCTCTTTCTCTTTATCACTCTCTCTCCCTTTTGATTCTCTCAAGCCAAGTCCAAAATAATATAAACACAGCATGGTGTCTTGTGAAAAGTGCTGGCATTAGCATTTCCTCTAATATGCAAGAGAACCTCCAACAAAATGATATGATGGGGTAATGTTTTAAAATGAACAGCTTTGAAATAATGAACTAATTCTTGCTGTCTTCTGTTATTAATATCTCCATTAAGGATTATTTCTATAAAGCAATTTCAAGTGTGTAATCTGTACATAATAACCCAGACACCATATTTATTATATGTTGTATTGACTCTTCCATTGTTACCTTTCATCTTTGCTACATAAAATAAAATTAGAAAGTCTAACACGAATTATAAGTAAGCTCTGTTAGTGTACCTTCCTAAAATATCAGCATGCACATATGCACACATACATTAGAACTATATATATCTTCCTGTCCTTTATTGTGAGAAGACCAAGAAATATGATGAGAAGAAAATTGAGTCTTCCACTTTCACTATTTAGTATAATGTCGGTAAGGAAAGTGCAACTGCCATCGCTTAAAATCTCGACTAATGAACATGCTATCATAATAGCCATAATAATCAAATTATGCAACTTATACATATTTGATTTCCCTGAGTACTAAATTGACATTGGTTTCTTCTGTCATGAGATATTTGAGACAAAGATCCTGAAAGTGAAATATTTCTTTCTTTTCATTTTTATCTGTTACATGGTAGACCTCATTTCTTTTCTTGAATTCGGCAGTTAAAATTTTATTTTTATATTTGAAGAAACCATAGACATTTAAACATTTCATATGGAAGGAAAAGGATGAAGCAGATAATTATCTTGTTTAAACCATCTCTGTTTGAGAGACACAACAATACACTAGCTAACAAGATCATATATTACTGATGCTGTGTTTACTGGAGATTAATTTGCAGAATAAACCTCCTACATCCAACACAAATTATAATCGATCAAAACTGCATCGAACGATCTGGACATCGAATAAGAAACTAAGAACACCTATTCCTTTCTATTCTTTTCTATAACATAGCCAAGGGTATATAAGGTAAGTATCTGCAAATATCACAATCAATATCTCTTAAAATTTTACTTTTATCCACGACTCAACATGTAACCCGCTTGAGGGCTTGGTATATAAGTCGAAAATATGATACATCCATCTTCAAAGAAAAGTATAATTCTTTATTCAATAGGAGAAAACTTTTAACTGCAGCACATGGGAATCATATTTGACTCATTTGCTTCAAACGTCGGATCCACTTAATACAAGACTACAAAGTTCTAATTAGCTCATAGGTCCAGCAAGGGGATTAATACTACCACAATTCCATAGGACTATCGCCAAGAGAGTCACCTTTTCGAAGCATATTGAGAACGCATAAACGACGTATATCATTCTATCTATCTATGTATCTATGTATCTATCTATCTATCTATCTATCTATCTATATATATATATATATATATACGGAAAATAGGGGTACCTTCCGAACTCGACAAGGCCTATTGGTGATCTGGACAGAAAGGCCTGCACAAGTCAATTTCCACTTGCATGTTTCAATATATACAAACGAACGTTTGGACACTGATCGAATTACCTTGATATTATGTACCAAATACACCCGTTCATACGTCGATTAGAATATAAGTCACCCGCACCCATTTACGGCTGCAAAACGAGAATTTCTCCTATTTTAAGGTTTTAGTTTGGCATTGAATTCTGTCTGCAAAGGATGACGTGGACAGTGACCGCGATTTGCCCTTGGAGGAAAAATAAAGTCAAACTGGTTTGAGTTAGATGTAAACAGACAAAACAATAAATGAAAAAACCAGTGTAGAATAAATACATTTGAGTAACGAAGTACATCACGTACAAATAAACTGAAAACATTAAATTTTTCATATTCATGTAATGTAATTCATAATATTTGAAATGTTTCATCGAAATTTTTATTATTTAAATCCACGTATTAAATTTTATGTGATTTATGTTTATCAACTTTTGCATAGCCGTTAGCCTTAACAGTAGAAATGTCCTTCAATTTGACGGCGTTCCTGATGAATGCTTGCCAATTTCCACGCTGCTGTAGAACCCACACGTGAAAACCTAGCACCCAATTTGCATAAGGACTTTCCATTATTCTAATTTTCTGCAATGTGTGGCACTATCAACTAAAATGTTTCGTTTCCCGTTAATCATGCATATGTTTCTCGGGCATACACAAATTTACTTTCTGCAACACTATTGTTGTTTTTCTCCGCAAAGTATGTAACCTTTACCTTAAATCCACCATCGTACGCATTGCGTTTACATATTATTTTCCCTATGGTAGTAAAAGTAGCTAAGCTTAGCAATTCACGATGTCTGTTAACTGTGTCCAGAAATGCATTATTTTTAACAAAACACTGACTATTCATACAGGTGGACCAGTGTTTATATAGAGGTTGACGTTCGGATATGTAAGAGACACTTGATCATATTGACTTTTAGAGTCGGATCAAATGATTGCCGCGACTGACCATGTTTCTGATGAGAGTTATAATCAAAGGGATTCAGCATGACATTGAATGATGAACAAGTATCAATGCCCAACCAAAGGATCGTCCACTAGAGAAACCAAAGTAGTGCAGTCAACTATTTCACATTACTGTGGTTGTTTTTGTTGTCATTTTGCATGTGCATATTTGTCAATTTTCCGCGCTTGAAATTACACAACGGTAATAAATGGCTACTTAATTCACCGGCAGATATAGTTTACACGGAATACCAGGATGTATTGTCAGGATATTGTACAATACATACACAGTGCAACTTGTGCTTCGTGTTACATATCAGTATTTATTCCAGGAAATATTTAGATGCCGATTTCGCTTTATTCATGTTTTGAAAATATAGCATTGTCCCAGATTACATTCTACTTACAGCTGATAAACGCGCTTACGAGTTCAAGCTTTTCAGTGATAAGATCGATCCTTCAAATTTTTGTAATCTTTATGAAAAAGCACACATATTCAGTTTGTATAGGGCACATAATCAGCATTTATTCACATGACTGCCACATAACCATGAATTAATTATCAAAAAAAGCTAAAAGTCAGAATTAAAATGTAACTAGGTCATCATCGTTCTATTGTATTTTCTGATTCCGTTAACAAAATAAATTCTCAAACGTTAAAATATTTTTGTGTGTCCTACGTTTATAATTCGCAAATTTTGCTTCGGATCTGAAGAGCAATCCACGCCAGTAAAGTGTGTTAAAGGCGATACTATCTTGGTAAGAGGGACTTTTGTCTTTATGCTAAGTACTTTGATGTTTAATTCCCTGGTACTCAATAATATTTGCACGATTACCGTACCTGTATTAGCGCTTATGGCCAACAATGTCTAATTAAAATTGAGTTTATGCAGTATTACAATTATTTTTACAGCATTACTTCTGTAACGTCTTCATTTTTGGGAGTTAACTTAGTTTCTTGAAGTGTTGTCTATGACTGGAATCAAACGGATAAACTTCCATCAGCGGTGACGTAATACGAATAAATATGCTCAATGAATTCGAGAGTTGAACCAAACAGTTTTGTTGTTCATTATTATCATTCTGGAATATTACTTTTATCAGGTACTAAGAAAAGAGATACAAATTAAATACATTTAGTAAATATTTCAACAAAGTATATTATTTTATAAAATTTCCATGTAAAACTTAATTGATGATAGTCCCTTAACAACCAAGAAGTCATTCTATTTGTATCGTTACGATCGATATAATATATCGATCTATTAGTTGACAAAACATTTCGCAGGTGTTCAAAACTTATATTAAATGTAACAACAACATTAATTTTTTCGACCTGATATTTAAACGTAATACCAAAATAACGTTTGAAAATAGTTAAGGACATATAGAGAATTATAGTGTCCCCAAAAAGTGATATTCTTGTAAAGTCAAATTTGAAAATGTTTAACTAAATATTTCTTATAATATGACTATTACCCTGCATTGATACAATTTCTATTAAACCAAAAGGTCGACTTATAAGCGAATATTGACGGTAATGTTTTGAAAAGAATGAAACATCCTTTTTCAATTTTAGCATATATGCGTTGTACTTAGGGCTGGGAGTAGACACTAAGTGTGTTGTACTTATCGGCTGAGAGTAGACGCTGTAGAATACTTACGTGAGCCAACTTTTTCTGAAAAATGAAGCAGCGATAAGAGGTTACATACACATATATTTATTTCCAAATTTATATACAGTGAATGACATGCCTTGAATAAATTCTTTAGAATAGCTGGGACAAAATGAGTAAATATATCGATTTTCTAATCATGATTCCACGAGAAAATGATACAAGAGTTTTGACATTTCGCTTTAATCTTGATAAAGAAGAAAAATGCGTAAAGCAAGTTGATACCAAAGAAAACCTACTTTACAGTCTTTCAATTCCTAAAATTAAGTAAAGATATTCATGTAACCGATATTTTCAAAATTAATATTTCGTGCTAGAAGAGGAGATAACTTCAATGTATAGTTAGTCATCAATTAATTTAGAATTTACTTTCTCCTGTTGGTTTCTTGATTTTAATAAACGCTTTGCAGACCAATCGCTACTTTTTCACTTTAATGCATAGCATAAAACCAATATAATATGATTCAGTAAAATGATGGAAAACAAACTGTATGTATGTATGTATGTATGTAATTATGTATGTATGTATGTATGTATGTATGTATGTAGGTATGCATGCATGCATGCATGCATGATGTATGTATGTATGTATGTATGCATGTATGCATGTATGTATGTATGTATGTATGTATTCAGTTTCTTGAATTTCAAGGAGGAATTAAATAAACGTTTAATATTGATGTAAAACTAAAGAAGTGTTTCGAATGGAACATTTCATCTATAGTTGTGTAGTTTCACCAATAGTTGTTCAGTTTTAAAATAATGATTATATTTTGCTATTAAAATAAGCTTTCATATAAAAACATTACTTTATGCTTGTGCAAAACATGTATCTACCTCAGCATCATCAAATAATGTGTCTTTTAATTGCAATACCCCTACACAAATAGATATTGTAGATAGACAAAAACATTGAAATCATATCTTGTGAGATCTTGGGTTAACATTGTCTCTCTGCCAATTCGGATATTTAATATAATAATGATATATCCTAAACTCAGGAACAATATTTCTCTTCAGTAGTTATCAATATAGTAATATTGTTTCATTCGGCTTCAGTCACCTCTCATGAAACCTCTAAACTTGTTTTATAGATCTGCATTGACCTGATGGATATATGATAATTTGTAGATATTTAGCATGCTAGTAATATTACGAGTCAAAATTTCCTGCCTTCAGAACTTTATACTTTTCTTTTCTCTTCCAATTTATTTAAGCTTATATCTGTCTCATCTGTTAACAAGGCATTATTGCTAGTAAAACGTCATACAATAGATATCATATTTTCGTTATCTTCTGTATTAATGCTGGAAATATATCATCGTGTGATACCAGAAATTTGATATTTTAACCAGTAGCAAAGCCCCAAGTGAAAATATATCGTGTTTGGTACCATACGATGAAAGATATTCTTTATTAATATCGGAAAAGAAAATTTTATTTTTATCCAGAATAAAAATAAAGTAGATTGAACTCACTCTTCGACGCAACACGGTCACGATTACTTAAATATGAATAGGTTTCATAGGAAGATCATATAGTGAAACGTAGCCGAAGATAGTGATAATAACTGGCTGACATAATCAGTAACACTAACTTTTCTCATCATGGTAACTAATTGACCTTTCCTGAAGACAATGCGAGTCTTTATGGCAGTGTATCGTTGTTGGGGGAACTAAATTCAGAGAGATGCATTCGGTGTCTGATAATTTTCTTTTCTTCTCAAAGATTATTTTCCATTAATTTCCATGTATGTATGTAATTCACTTTCTATTTATTTTACCTAGTTCACCCAGTACTCGTTTTTATTACTACATGTACACCTTTCGCGGTCACACACAATTAAGTGTTGCATGGCTTGATGGAAAATCTTATATTTTCACATGTGAAAATACACGAATATCTTTTTATATGCAAAACTACAAGAATATATTTTCACATGTGAACATATAGGATTAAAAGATATGAAAATTATTTTGCCAGTACGTCTCCATATTTCACACATTAGTGTATAATGAAAAGAAATATTGCAAAAATATAATTGTAAGAGAGAAATCCACCATGAATAACCTAACGCGAATACAACGAGTCTGAGCTTGGGAATTATCTATCAGCAAAGGTACCTAAAATGTACATATGCACATACATTCTGATCCATTAAATCAAAAACGAAGAAAACCTTTTCCATTTCCAGCAATTTTAGTTTTATTGAATTTAATAGTAATGTCACTTTTATCCTTATGTTCTCAATGACCTATTATTATCATTATTATTATTATTATCCATGAAGTAAATTGTTCACACACCAACTTTCCTGTTGGAACAGAATTTTGCATAATTAGACTCGTCCGAGGGCAACTCATTTTGTGTCATTGTTTTGTAGTAAGAGCACGTGAATGTTCAACATGACTAATACTTTTCTAAGACTTTGTATCTTCCAGGATTCGAGGAAATTTTTTGAAAATGTCAAGCCTATGGAAAGGTTTTAAGTGTTCACAATTTTGCAAACCAGTCTATTTTCCAAAATAATATTTCACATTATACAACTGTATATGTTTGCCCATGATGTAAACTTGAAATTATTTTACCAAAAAACTTTATACAATTTAAAATCCTGATTAACAAATAAGCTAATGTTTTACTCTTATAAACTAGGAAGTATTTAATCATTATAGAATTTACGAACTGGCATAAAAATTCAAACATCCACCTATTTAGTCAAAGTTTCTTTTCTCAGAATTTAATTGAATACATTTATTTAATTTGGTACAATAATGATTAACTAATCATATTTAAATCAGTTGTATATCTCACCGCCATTACTGCATAAAATCGTTACTAATATGTTAATTAGTATAGTTGCTACTAAATACTAATATTTTACTTAGAAAAAGTATTATTAATATACTATTGTAATTAGAATCATTGTTATTAAGTAATATTTCATGAAACAATATATATTTGTGTCCTTTGAGTCACAATCTCAAATTTTCTTTTACTTCGCATAACCTGTCATTTTCAGCAATTACTTTAAATTACCCATCTATTTTCAAACAATTTGTACTTGCTTTCGCTCAGTTTGGATTAAAAGGTACCATTTTAAGTAATTGCCAGTAATTGTTTTAGAGTAGTAAAAATCATTTAGCGACTTTGTTCCATTCATCCTCTGTAGTTAGTGACTTGCTAAGATATCTTAATACTTACTTTTTGCATTTCTTTTTCCTGAAAGAATAAATGAATATTACATGAGAAAAAGTGAAATAAATATGACAATTTGCTTCCGAAAGAGGATACAGATGCATGAGAAGGTCACAAGCTGTACGAATCCTCCTCACCTAAACAATATCTCCTCTGATAATTCTCCAAAAACAATGCGTTTATGAGCATGGTGCCTAACTAATATCATTAACGTTTCCATATCTACGTGGCTAATATTTTGAGAAGGGTTAAGTTACGACTTTTCTACAATAATTAGCATCTCCTGAGCTGCGAAATACAGAAGCGAAGCAGTTTATGTAGTAAATCAAAAGCCAAACTTAGACTATGTCTAACATATCAATGAAATTCCAAATTCAACGTTTTTTACTGAAGCCTTCTCCGGCACATTGATAATTATTCAGATGCGCTTGGGAGACAGACACCCAGTTGATATGTGTTAAGGGTTCCATACTATGATAGACCAAAGCGTTGCGATTGGAAAAGATTCAACTTTTGTGCTCCGAGTATCCACCACACAATGCGGGAAGAAAGGTTGTTCATATCTTGATACAAAAGCCAAACGTAATGAATATTGTTGTGGTGTATTGATTTTTGCAACATCACCCTCTCTGCAACCTATATTCTAAACTCTTACAGAAGGAACAAGTACATACATTCTGCCAATTGAAAAAGTATACGTAAGTCCTGTTTGGACTTGTCAATATTGATAGCGTACTCATCATAACTCTTTCAAAGGTCTCAGTTGATGTTGGACTTTGTAACAAGAAAGTGTAGGTAACAGATGCCCTGTTACTTGTTCGTAGTCTCTACGCCGCCCTTTTACAAACCGTAAAGACTGAAGTTACTAGTGCAAATTATTCCGTTTCATGGGATTGCTTGAAAGTTCTTGCATGAGGGTGGGATGTCAAACGCAGATGGGTTCTGATAATGAAATACATTGACTCTATGGAGCACCATTCTTTTGGAAAACTGGTCTGTCAAGGTCTCACAAAATGTCATGTGATCTAATGTGATTTTGATTTTTAAGGTAGCTTTAACAATTTTTCAGTCATATCCCTACGATGTCTGCAATGTGGCAGTTCATAGTGATGTCTAGCACTGGGGCATCATGCCGCAGACATGTAGCATGATGTCCCACCCAGTCACATTATCCTGACACCAGGCCGACCAGTCCTAACACTAACCTCTTACTGCTGAACGACAAGCCTGGCATCTGTTGGTACCATTTTTTAAGTCTCTGGTATGACTCGGCCGGGGATCGAACACACGACCTCCAGTATCCGAGGCGGACGCTATAACCACTAGGCCATCGGAGCGGTCTCACAAAATGTATGAAGTTTAGAGCTTCATGTGGTTGCCAATGGTAACAAAGTAATGAAATCTTTTTATCTTATAATTTTTACATATACGTTACGGATCTGCCTCTCAATCTGCCTCTCAAAGTATGTAAACTACATGAATTTCTCATATAGTAACAGCTTGATATAATTTTCTGATTACTCTCTCCTTCTCTTTATCTCTCTCTCTCCCTTGTGATTCTCTCAAGCCAAGTCCAAAATTATAAAAACACAGCATGGTGTCTTGTGAAAAGTGCTGGCATTAGCATCTCCTCTTAGATTCAAGAGAACCTCGAACAAAATGATATGATGAGGTAATGTTTTAAAATGAACAGCTTTGAAATAATGAACTAATTCTTGTTGTCTTCTGATATTGATAACTCCATTAAGGATTATCTCTTTCAAGCAGTTTCGAGTGTGTAATCTGTACATAATAACCCAGACGCACCATATTTGTTATATGTTGTATTGACTCTTCCATTGTTACCTTTCATCTTTGTTACATAAAATAAAATTAGAAAGTCTAACACGAATTATAAGTAAGTTCTGTTAGTGTACCTTCCAAAAATATCCGCATGCACATATACACACATATACTAAAACTATATGTATCTACCTGTCCTTTATTGTGAGAAGACCGAGAAATATGATGAGAAAAAACTGAGTCTTCCAGTTTCACTATTTTGCATTATGTCGGTAAGGAAAGTGCAACTGCCATCGCTTAAAATCTCGACTAATGAACATTTTATCATAATAGCCATAATAATCAAATTATACAACTTATACATATTTGATTTCCCTGAGTACTAAATTGACATTGCTTTCTTCTGTCATGAGATATTTGAGACAAAGATCCTGAAAGTGAAATATTTCTTTCTTTTCATTTTTATCTGTTACATGGTAGACCTCAATTCTTTTCTTGAATTCGGCAGTTAAAATTTTATTTTTATATTTGAAGAAACCATAGACATTTAAACATTTCACATGGAAGGAAAAGGATGAAGCAGATAATTATCTTGTTTAAACCATCTCTGTTTGAGAGACACAACAATACACTAGCTAACAAGATCATATATTACTGATGCTGTTTTTACTGGAGATTAATTTGCACAATAAACCTACATCCAACACAAAATGTAATCGATCAAAAATACATCGGACGATCTGGACATCGAATAAGAAACTAAGAACACGTATTCCTTTCTATTCTTTTCTATAACATAGCCAAGAGTATATAAGGTAAGTATCTGCAAATATCACAATCAATATTTTCTAAAATTTTGCTTTTATCCACGACTCAACATGTAACCCGCTTGAGGGCTTGGTATATAAGTCGAAAATATGATATACCCACCTTCAAAGAAAAGTATAATTCTTTATTCTATAGGAGAAAACTTTTAACTGCAGCACATGGGAATCATATTTGACTCATTTGCTTCAAAAGTCGGATCCACTTAATACAAGACTACAAAGTTCTAATTAGCTCATAGGTCCAGTAAGGTGATTAATACTACTACAATTCCAAAGGACAATCGCCAAGAGAGTCACCTTTTCGAAGCATATTAAGAACGCATCTACGACGTATATCAATATATATATATATATATATATATATATATATATATATATATATATATATATATATATATATATATATATATGTATATCTATTTATATATATATAAACGGAAAATAGGGGTACCTTCTGAACTAGACAATACCTATTGGTGCTCTGGTCAGAAGGCCTGCAGAAGTCAATTTCCACTTGTATGTTTCAATATATACAAACGAGCGTTTGTAAACTGATCGAATTACCTTGATATTATGTACCAAATACACCCGTTCATACGTCGATTAGAATATAAGTCACCCGCACCCATTTACGGCTGCAAAACGAGAATTTCTCCTATTTTAAGGTTTTAGTTTGGCATTGAATTCTGTCTGCAAAGGATGACGTGGTCAGTGACCGCAATTTGCCCTTGGAGGTAAAATAAACAAGTCAAACTGGTTAGAGTTATATGGAAACGGACATAAAAATAAATGACAAAACCAGTGTAGAATAAATACATTTGAATAACTAAGTACATCACGTACAAATAAACTGAAAACATTAAATTTTTCATATTCATGTAATGTAATTCATAATATTTGAAATGTTTCATCGAATTTTTTATTTTTTAAATCCACGTTTTAAATTTTATATCATTTATGTTTATCAACTTTTGCATAGCCGTTAGCCTTAGCAGTAGAAAGGTCCTTCAATTTGACGGCGTTCCTGATGAATGCTTGCCAATTTCCACGCTGCTGTAGAACCCACACGTGAAAACCTAGCACCCAATTTGCATAAGGACTTTCCATTATTCTAATTTTCTGCAATGTGTGGCACTATCAACTAAAATGTTCCTTTTTCCGTTAATCGTGCATATGTTTCTCGGACATACACAAATTTACTTTCTGCAACACTATTGTTGTTTTTCTCCGCAAAGTATGTAACCTTTACCTTAAATCCACCATCGTACGCATTGCGTTTACATATTATTTTCCCTATGGTAGTAAAAGTAGCTAAGCTTAGCAATTCACGATGTCTGTTAACTGTGTCCAGAAATACATTATTTTTAACAAAACACTGACTATTCATACAGGTGGACCAGTCTTTATATTGAGGTTGACATTTGGGTATGTAAAAAACACTTGATCATATTGACTTTTAGAGTCAGATCAAATGATTGCCGCGACTGACCATGTTTCTGATGAGTTATAATCAAAGGGATTCAGCATGACATTGAATGATGAACAAGTATCAATGCCCAACCAAAGGATCTTCCACTAGAGAAACCAAAGTAGTGCAGTCAACTATTTCACATTACTGTGGTTGTTTTTGTTGTTATTTTGCATGTGCATATTTTTCAATTTCCCGCGCTTGAAATTACACAACGGTAATAAATGGCTACTTAATTCACCGGCAGATATAGTTTACACGGAATACCAGGACGTATTGTCAGGATATTGTACAATACATACACAGTGCAACTTGTGCTTCGTGTTACATATCAGTATTTATTCCAGGAAATATTTAGATCCCGATTTCGCTTTATTCATGTTTTGAAAATATAGCATTGTCCCAGATTACATTCTACTTACAGCTGATAAACGCGCTTACGAGTTCAAGCTTTTCAGTGATAAAATCGATCCTTCAAATTTTTGTAATCTTTATGAAAAAGCACACATATTCAGTTTGTATAGGGCACATAATCAGCATTTATTCACATGACTGCCACATAACCATGAATTAATTATCAAAAAAAGCTAAAATTCAGAATTAAAATGTAACTAGGTCATCATCGTTCTATTTTAGTTTGTGATTTCGTTAACAAAATAAATTCCCAAACGTTAACATATTTTTGCGTGTCCTACGTTTATAATTCGCAAATTTTGCTTCGGATCTGAAGAGCAATCCACGCCAGTAAAGTGTGTTAAAGGCGAAACTATCTTGGTAAGAGGGACTTTTGTCTTTATTGCTAAGTACTTTGATGTTTAATTCCCTGGTACTCCATAATATTTGCACGATTACCGTACCTGTATTAGCGCTTATGGCCAACAATGTCTAATTAAAATTGAGTTTATGCAGTATTACAATTATTTTTACAGCATTACTTCTGTAACGTCTTCATTTTTGGGAGTTAACTTAGTTTCTTGAAGTGTTGTCTATGACTGGAATCAAACGGATATACTTCCATCAGGGGTGACGTAATACGAATAAATATGCTCAATGAATTCGAGCGTTGAACCAAACAGTTTTGTTGTTCGTTATTTTCATTCTGGAATAGTAGTTTTATCAGTTACTGAAAAAAGAGATACAAATTAAATACATTTAGTAAATATTTCAACAAAGTATATTATTTTATAAAATTTCCATGTAAAACTTAATTGATGATAGTCCCTTAACAACCAAGAAGTCATTCTATTTGTATCGTTACGATCGATATAATATATCGATCTATTAGTTGACAAAACATTTCGCAGGTGTCCAAAAACTTATTAATTGAAACAATAACACTAATTTTTTCGACCTGATATTTAAACGTAATACCAAAATAACGTTTGAAAATAGTTAAGGACATATAGATAATTATAGTTTCCGAAAAAAAGACATTCTGGTAAAGTCAAGTTTGAAAATGTTTAGCTATATATTTCTTATGATATGACTACTACTCTGCATAAATACAATTTCTATTAAACCAAAAGGTCGACTAATCAGCTAATATTGACGCTAATGTTTCGAAAAGAATAAAACATCCTTTTTTAATTTTAGCATATATGCGTTGTACTTAGGGCTGGGAGTAGACGCTAAGTGTGTTGTACTTATCGGCTGAGAGTAGACGCTGTAGAATACTTACGTGATTGAACCTTTCCTGAAAAATGAAGGAGCGATAAGAGGTTACATATACATATATTTATTTCCAAATTTATATACAGTGAATGGCATGCCTGGAATAAATTCTTCAGAACAGCTGGGACAAAATGAGCCAATAGATCGATTTTCTAATCATCATTCCACGAGAAGATGATACAAGAGTTTTGACATTTCGCTTTAATCTTGATAAAGAAAAAAAATGCGTAAAGCAAGTTGATACCAAAGAAAACCTACTTTACAGTCTTTCAATTCCTAAAATTAAATAAAGATATTCATGTGACCGAAATTTTCAAAATTAATATTTCGTGCTAGAAGAGGAGATAACTTCTATGTATAGTTAGTCATCAATTAATTCAGAATTTACTTTCTCCTGTTGGTTTCTTGATTTTAATAAAAGCTTTACAGACCAATTGCTACTTTTTCACTGTAATGCATAGCATAAAACCAGTATAATATAATTCAGTAAAATAAAGGAAAACAAACTGTATGTATGTATGTATGTATGTATGTATGCATGCATGCATGATGTATGTATGTATGTATGTATATATGTATGTATGCATATATGTATGTATGTATGTATGTATGTATGTATGTATGTATGTATTCAGTTTCTTGAATTTTCAAGGAGGAAGTAAACAAATGTTTAATATTGTTGCAAAACTAAAGAAATGTTTCGAATGGAACATTTCATCTATAGTTGTGTAGTTTCACCAATAGTTGTTCAGTTTTAAAATAATGATTATATTTTGCTATTAAAATAAGCTTTCATATAAAAACATTACTTTATGCTTGTGCAAAACATGTATCTACCTCAGCTTCGTCAAGTAATGTGTCTTTTAATTGCAATACCCCTACACAAATAGATATTGTAGATAGACAAAAACATTGAAATCATATCTTGTGAGATCTTGGGTTAACATTGTCTCTCTGCCAATTCGGATATTTAATATAATAATGATATATCCTAAACTCAGGATCAATATTTCTCATCAGTAATTATCAATATAATAATATTGCTTCATTCAGCTTCAGTCATCTCTCATGAAGCCTGTAAACTTGTTTTATAGATCTGCATTGACCTGATGGATATATGATAATTTGTAGATATTTAGCATGCTAGTAATATTACGAGTCAAAATTTCCTGCCTTCAGAACTTTATACTTTTCTTTTCTCTTCCACTGTATTTAAGCTTATATCTGTCTCATCTGTTAACAAGGCATTATTGCTAGTAAAAAGTCATTCAATAGATATCATATTTTCGTTATCTTTTGTATTAATGCTGGAAATATATCATCGTGTGATACCAGAAATTTGATATTTTAACCAGTAGCAAAGCCCCAAGTGAAAATATATCGTGTTTGGTACCATACGATGAAAGATATTCTTTATTAATATCGGAAAAGAAAATTTTATTTTTATCCAGAATAAAAATATAGTAGATTAAACTCACTCTTCGACGCAACACGGTCACGATTACTTAAATATGAATAGGTTTCATAGGAAGATCATATAGTGAAACGTAGCCGAAGATAGTGATAATAACTGGCTAACATAATCTGTAACACTAACTTTTTTCATCATGGTAACTAACTGACCTTTCCTGAAGACAATGCGAGTCTTTATGGCAGTGTATCGTTGTTGGGGGAACTAAATTCAGAGAGATGCATTCGGTGTTTGATCATTTTCTTTTCTTCTCAAAGATTATTTTCCATTAATTTCCATGTATGTATGTAATTCACTTTCTATTTAGTTTACCCAGTTCACCCAGTACTCGTTTTTATTACTACATGTACACCTTTCGCGGTCACACACAATTAAGTGTTGCATGGCTTGATGGAAAATCTTATATTTTCACATGTGAAAATACACGAATATCTTTTTATATGCAAAACTACAAGAATATATTTTCACATGTGAACATATAGGATTAAAAGATATGAAAATTATTTTGCCAGTACGTCTCCATATTTCACACATTAGTGTATAATGAAAAGAACTATTGCAAAAGTATAATTGTAAGAGAAAAATCCACCATGAATAACCTAACTCGAATACAACGAGTCTGAGCTTGGGAATTATCTATCAGCAAAGGTACCTAAAATGTACATATGCACATACATTCTGATTCATTAAATCAAAAATGAAGAAAACACTTTCCATTTCCAGCAATTTTAGTTTTATTGAATTTAATAGTACTGTCACTTTTATGCTAATGTTCTGAATGACCTACTATTATTATTATTATTATTATTATCCATGAAGTCTATTATTCACACACCAACTTTCCTGTTGGAACAGAATTTTGCATAATTAGAATCGTCCTAGGGCAACTCATTTTGTGTCATTGTTTTGTAGTAAGAGCACGTGAATGTTCAACATGACTAATACTTTTCTAAGACTTTGTATCTTCCAGGATTCGAGGAAATTTATTGAAAATGTCAAGCCTATGGAAAGGTTTTAAGTGTTCACAATTTTGCAAACCAGTCTATTTTCCAAAATAATATTTCACATTATACAACTGTATATGTTTGCCCATGATGTAAACTTGAAATTATTTTACCAAAAAACTTTATACAATTTAAAATCCTGATTAACAAATAAGCTAATGTTTTACTCTTTTAAACTAGGAAGTATTTAATCATTATAGAATTTACGAACTGACATAAAAATTCAAACATCCACCTATTTAGTCAAATTTTCTTTTCTCAGAATTTAATTGAATACATTTATTTAATTTGGTACAACAATGATTAACTAATTATATTTAAATCAGTTGTATGTCTCACCGCCATTACTTCATGAAATCGTTACTAATATATTAATTAGTATAGTTGTTACTAAATACAAATATTTTACTTAGAAAAAGTATTATTAAAATACTATTGTAATTAGAATCATTATTATTAAGTAATATGTCATGAAACAATATATATTTGTGTCCTTTGAGTCACAATTTCAAATTTTCTTTTACTTCGCATAACCTGTCATTTTCAGCAATTACTTTAAATTACCCATCTATTTTCAAACAATTTGTACTTGCTTTCGCTCAGTTTGAATTAAAAGGTACCATTTTAAGTAATTGCCAGTAATTGTTTTAGAGTAGTAAAAATCATTTAGCGACTTTGTTCCATTCATCCTCTGTAGTTAGTGACTTGCTAAGCTATCTTAATACTTACTCTTTGCATTTCTTTTTCCTGAAAGAATAAATGAATATTACATGAGAAAAAGTGAAATAAATATGACTATTTGCTTCTGAACGAGGATACAGATGCATGAGAAGGTCACAAGCTGTACGAATCCTCCTCACCTGAACAATATCTACTCTGATAATTCTCCAAAAACAATGCGTTTTTGAGAATGGTGACTAATATCATTAACGTTTCCATATCTACGTGGCTAATATCTTGAGAAGGGTTAAGTTACGACTTTTCTACAATACTTAGCATCTCCTGAGCTGCGAAATACAGAAGCGAAGCGGTTTATGTAGTAAATCAAAAGCCAAACTTAGACTTTGTCTAAAATATCAATGAAATTCCAAATTCAACGTTTTTTACTGAAGCCTTCTCCGGCACATTGATAATTATTCAGATGTGCTTGGGAGACAGACACCCAGTTGATATGTGTTAAGGGTTCCATACTATGATAGACCAAAGCGTTGCGATTGGAAAAGATTCAACTTTTGTGCTCCGAGTATCCACCACACAATGCGGGTAGAAAGGTTGTTCATATCTTGATACAAAAACCAAACGTAATAAATATTGTTGTGGTGTATTGATTTTTGCAACATCACCCTCTCTGCAACCTATATTCTGAACTCTTAGAGAAGGAGCAAGTACACACATTCTGCCAGTTGAAAAAGTATACGTAAGTCCTGTTTGGACTTGTCAATATTGATAGCGTACTCATCATAACTCTTTCAAAGGTCTCAGTTGATGTTGGACTTTGTAACAAGAAAGTGTAGGTAACAGATGCCCTGTTACTTGTTCGTAGTCTCTACGCCACCCTTTTACAAACCGTAAAGACTGAAGTTACTAGTGCAAATTATTCCGTTTCATGGGATTGCTTGAAAGTTCTTGCATGAGGGTGGGATGTCAAACGTAGATGGGTTCTGATAATGAAATACATTGACTCTATGGAGCACCATTCTTTTGGAAAACTGGTCTGTCAAGGTCTCACAAAATGTCATGTGATCTAATGTGATTTTGATTTTTAAGGTAGCTTTAACAATTTTTCAGTCATATCCCTACGATGTCTGCAATGTGGCAGTTCATAGTGATGTCTAGCACTGGGGCATCATGCCGCAGACATGTAGCATGATGTCCCACCCAGTCACATTATCCTGACACCAGGCCGACCAGTCCTAACACTAACCTCTTACTGCTGAACGACAAGCCAGGCATCTGTTGGTACCATTTTTTAAGTCTCTGGTATGACTCGGCCGGGGATCGAACACACGACCTCCAGTATCCGAGGCGGACGCTACTCGGCCATCGGAGCGGTCTCACAAAATGTATGAAGTTTGGAGCTTCATGTGGTTGCCAATGGTAACAAAGTAATGAAATCTTTTTATCTTATAATTTTCACATATACGTTACGGGTCTGCCTCTCAAAGTATTTTGAAGCGTGTAAACTACATGGATTTCTCATATAGTAACAGCTTGAGATAATTTTCTGATTACTCAGTCTTTCTCTTTATCTCTCTCTCCCTTGTGATTCTCTCAAGCCAAGTCCAAAATAATATAAACACAGCATGGTGTCTTGTGAAAAGTGCTGGCATCAGCATTTCCTCTAAGATTCAAGGGAACCTCCAACAAAATGATATGATGAGGTAATGTTTTAAAATGAACAGCTTTGAAATAATGAACTAATTCTTGTTGTCTTCTGATATTAATATCTCCATTAAGTATTATCTCTTTAAAGCAATTTCAAGTGTGTAATCTGTACATAATAACCCAGACGCACCATATTTGTTATATGTTGTATTGACTCTTCCATTGTTACCTTTCATCTTTGCTACATAAAATAAAATTAGAAAGTCTAACACGAATTATAAGTAAGTTCTGTTAGTGTACCTTCCAAAAATATCCGCATGCACATATGCACACATATACTAAAACTATATGTATCTTCCTGTC
The DNA here is from genome assembly GCA_028554795.2 of Sinohyriopsis cumingii. Lineage (NCBI taxonomy): Eukaryota > Metazoa > Mollusca > Bivalvia > Unionida > Unionidae > Sinohyriopsis > Sinohyriopsis cumingii. The sequence continues at coordinate 315,430 of JAPYKE020000322.1, read as the reverse complement.
CTTTATTGTGAGAAGACCGAGAAATATGATGAGAAAAAAACTGAGTCTTCCAGTTTCACTATTTAGTATTATGTCGATAAGGAAAGTGCAACTGCCATCGCTTAAAATCTCGACTAATGAACATTTTATCATAATAGCCATAATAATCAAATTATCCAACTTATACATATTTGATTTCCCTGAGTACTAAATTGACATTGCTTTCTTCTGTCATGAGATATTTGAGACAAAGATCCTGAAAGTGAAATATTTCTTTCTTTTCATTTTTATCTGTTACATGGTAGACCTCATTTCTTTTCTTGAATTCGGCAGTTAAAATTTTATTTTTATATTTGAAGAAACCATAGACATTTAAACATTTCACATGGAAGGAAAAGGATGAAGCAGATAATTATCTTGTTTAAACCATCTCTGTTTGAGAGACACAACAATACACTAGCTAACAAGATCATATATTACTGATGCTGTTTTTACTGGAGATTAATTTGCACAATAAACCTCCTACATCCAACACAAAATGTAATCGATAAAAACTACATCGATGGACATCGAATAAGAAACTAAGAACACGTATTCCTTTCTATTATTTTCTATAACATAGCCAAGAGTATATAAGGTAAGTATCTGCAAATATCACAATCAATATCTTTTAAAATTTTGCTTTTATCCACGACTCAACATGTAACCCGCTTGAGGGCTTGGTATATAAGTCGAAAATATGATACACCCATCTTCAAAGAAAAGTATAATTCTTTATTCTATAGGAGAAAACTTTTAACTGCAGCACATGGGAATCATATTTGACTCATTTGCTTCAAAAGTCGGATCCACTTAATACAAGACTACAAAGTTCTAATTAGCTCATAGGTCCAGTAAGGTGATTGATACTACCACAATTCCGAAGGACAATCGCCAAGAGAGTCACCTTTTCGAAGCATATTAAGAAAGCATATATGACGTATATCTATCTATCTATCTATCTATCTATCTATCTATCTATCTATCTATCTATCTATCTATATATATATATATATATATATATATATATATAATATATATATATATATATATATATATATATATATATATATATCAACGGAAAATTGGGGTACCTTCTGAACTAGACAAGGCCTATTGGTGCTCTGGACAGAAAGGCCTGCAGAAGTCAATTTCCACTTGTATGTTTCAATATATACAAACGAACGTTTGTACACTGATCGGATTACCTTGATATTATGTACCAAATACACCCGTTCATACGTTGATTAGAATATAAGTCACCCGCACCCATTTACGGCTGCAAAACGACAATTTCTCCTATTTTAAGGTTTCAGTTTGGCATTGAATTCTGTCTGCAAAGGATGACGTGGTCAGTGACCGCAATTTGCCCTTGGAGGTAAATTAACAAGTCAAACTGGTTAGAGTTATATGGAAACGGACATAAAAATAAATGACAAAACCAGTGTAGAATAAATACATTTGAATAACTAAGTACATCACGTACAAATAAACTGAAAACATTAAATTTTTCATATTCATGTAATGTAATTCATAATATTTGAAATGTTTCATCGAATTTTTTATTTTTTAAATCCACGTTTTAAATTTTATATCATTTATGTTTATCAACTTTTGCATAGCCGTTAGCCTTAGCAGTAGAAATGTCCTTCAATTTGACGGCGTTCCTGATGAATGCTTGCCAATTTCCACGCTGCTGTAGAACCCACACGTGAAAACCTAGCACCCAATTTGCATAAGGCCTTTCCATTATTCTAATTTTCTGCAATGTGTGGCACTATCAACTAAAATGTTTTTTTTTCCGTTAATCATGCATATATTTCTCGGACATACACAAATTTACTTTCTGCAACACTATTGTTGTTTTTCTCCGCAAAGTATGTAACCTTTACCTTAAATCCACCATCGTACGCATTGCGTTTACATATTATTTTCCCTATGGTAGTAAAAGTAGCTAAGCTTAGCAATTCACGATGTCTGTTAACTGTGTCCAGAAATACATTATTTTTAACAAAACACTAACTATTCATACAGGTGGACCAGTCTTTATATTGAGGTTGACATTTGGGTATGTAAGAGACACTTGATCATATTGACTTTTAGAGTCAGATCAAATGATTGCCGCGACTGACCATGTTTCTGATGAGAGTTATAATCAAAGGGATTCAGCATGACATTGAATGATGAACAAGTATCAATGCCCAACCAAAGGATCGTCCACTAGAGAAACCAAAGTAGTGCAGTCAACTATTTCACATTACTGTGCTTGTTTTTGTTGTTATTTTGCATGTGCATAGTTTTCAATTTCCCGCGCTTGAAATTACACAACGGTAATAAATGGCTACTTAATTAATAGTTTACACGGAATACCAGGATGTATTGTCAGGATATTGTACAATACATACACAGTACAACTTGTGCTTAGTGTTACATATCAGTATTTATTCCAGGAAATATTTAGATGCCGATTTCGCGTTATTCATGTTTTAAAAATATAGCATTGTCCCAGATTGCATTCTACCTACAGCTGATAAACGCGCTTACGAGTTCAAGCTTTTCAATGATAAAATCGATCCTCGATATTTTTGTAATCTTTACGAAAAAGCACACATATTCAGTTTGTATAGGGCACATAATCAGCATTTATTCACATGACTGCCACATAACCATGAATTAATTATCAAGAAAAGCTAAAATTCAGAATTAAAATGTAACTAGGTCATCATCGTTCTATTTTAGTTTGTGATTTCGTTAACAAAATAAATTCTCAAACGTTAAAATATTTTTGCGTGTCCTACGTTTATAATTCGCAAATTCTGCTTCGGATCTGAAGAGCAATCCACGCAAGTAAAGTGTGTTAAAGGCGAAACTATCTTGGTAAATGGGACTTTTGTCTTTATGCTAAGTACTTTTATGTTTAATTCCCTGGTACTCAATAATATTTGCACGATTACCATAGCTGTATTAGCGCTTATGGCCAACAATGTCTAATTAAAATTGAGTTTATGCAGTATTACAATTATTTTTACAGCATTACTTCTGTAACGTCTTCATTTTTGGGAGTTAACTTAGTTTCTTGAAGTGTTGTCTATGACTGGAATCAAACGGATATACTTCCATCAGGGGTGACGTAATACGAATAAATATGCTCAATGAATTCGAGCGTTGAACCAAACAGTTTTGTTGTTCGTTATTTTCATTCTGGAATAGTAGTTTTATCAGTTGCTGAAAAAAGAGATACAAATTAAATACATTTAGTAAATATTTCAACAAAGTATATTATTTTATAAAATTTCCATGTAAAACTTAATTGATGATAGTCCCTTAACAACCAAGAAGTCATTCTATTTGTATCGTTACGATCGATATAATATATCGATCTATTAGTTGACAAAACATTTCGCAGGTGTCCAAAAACTTATTAATTGAAACAATAACACTATTTTTTGGACCTGAGATTTTAACGTCATACCAAAATAACGTTTGAAAATAATTAAGGGCATACAGAGGATTATAATGTCCCAAGAAAAAGATATTCTGATAAAGTCAAATTTGAAAATGTTTAGCTATATATTTCTTATAAGATGACTACTACCCTGCATCAATACAATTTTTATGAATCTAAAAGGTCGACTTATAAGCGAATATTGACGGTAATGTTTCGAAAAGAATAAAACATCCTTTTTCAATTTTAGCATATATGCGTTGTACTTAGGGCTGGGAGTAGACGCTAAGTGTGTTGTACTTATCGGCTGAGAGTAGACGCTGTAGAATACTTACGTGAGCCATCTTATCCTGAAAAATGAAGCAGCGATAAGAGGTTACATACACATATATTTATTTCCAAATTTATATACAGTGAATGGCATGCCTGGAATAAATTCTTCAGAATAGCTGGGGCAAAATGAGCTAATAGATCGATTTTCTAATCATGATTCCACGAGAAGGAGATACAACAGTTTTTTTCATTTCGCTTTAATCTTGATAAAGAAAAAAAAATGCGTAAAGCAAGTTGATACCAAAGAAAACCTACTTGTCAGGCTTTCAATTCCTAAAATTAAATAAAGATATTCATGTAACCGAAATTTTCAAAATTAATATTTCGTGCTAGAAGAGGAGATAACCTCTATGTATAGTTAGTCATCAATTAATTCAGAATTTACTTTCTCCTGTAGGTTTCTTGATTCTAATAAACGCATTACAGACAAATTGCTTGTTTTTCTCTTGATACTTAGCATCAACCAGTATAACATAATTCAGTAAAATGAATGAAAACAATGTACGTATCTATTTATGTATTTATGTATCAATGTTTGTATTCAATTGCTTGAATTTCAATGAAGAATTAAATGCATGTTTTATATTGATATAAAACTAAAGAAATGTTTCGAATGGAACATATATATATATATATATATATATATATATATATATATATATATATATATATATATATATATATATATATATATATATATCATCAATAGTTGTTCAGTTTCACCAATAGTTGTTCCGTTTTATAACAATGGTTATATTTTGCTATTTTGATATTAAAATAAGCATTCATATAAAAACATTACTTTACGCTTGTACAAAACGTGTAGCTACTTCAGCAGTATCAAATAATGTGTCTTTTAATTGCAATACCCTACACAAATAGATATTGTGGATATACAAAAACATCGAAATCATATCTTGTGAGATCTTGGGTTAACATTGTCTGCCAATTCCTGTCTTTAATATAATAATGATATATACTAAACTCAGGATCAAGATTTCTCATCAGGAGGTATCAATATATTAATATTGCTTCATTCAGCTTGAGACATCTCATGAAGCCTCGCATCTTGTTTTATAGATTTTGCATGTATTTACCTGACGGATATATGATGATTTGTAGATATTTAGCATGCTAATAATATTACGAGTAAAATTTACTGCCTTCAGAACTTTATACTTTCTTTTCTCTTTCAATGTATTCAAGCTTCTATCTGTCTCATCTGTTAACATGTCATTATTTCTAGTAAAAAGTCATTGAATAAATCTCATATTTTCTTTATCTTCTGTATTAATACTGGAACAATATCATCGTGTGGTACCAGAAATTTGATAGTTTGAACAGTAGCAAAGCCCCAAGTGAAAATATATCGTGTTTGGTACCATACGACGAAAGATATTCTTTATTAATATCAAAAAAGAAAATTTCATTTTTATCCAGAATAAAAATATAGTAGATTAAGGTCCTCATGAACACAACACGGTCACGATTTCTTAAATATACATAGCTTTCATAGGAAGATTATATTTGGAAACGTAACCGAAAATAGTGATAATAATTGGCTGACATAATCTGTAACACTAATTTTTTTCATCATGGAAACTAATTGACCCTATCTGAAAACAATGCGAGTCTTTATGGCAGTGTATCGTTGTTAGGTGGAACTAAATTCAGAGATATGCATTTGGTGTCTGATCATTTTTTTCTCAAAGACTAATTTCCATGTATATATGTAAGACACTTTCTATTTATTTTACCTAGTTCACCAAGTACTCGTTTTTATTACTACAGGTACACAATTAAGTGTTGCATGGTTTGATGGAAAATCTTATATTTTCACATGTGAAAATACACGAATATCTTTTAATATGCAAAAATACAAGAATATATTTTCACATGTGATCAAATAGGAGTAAAAGATATGAAAATTATTTTTCCCGTACGTCTCTATATTTCACACTTCAGCAAATATTGAAAAGAAATATTACAAAAATATAATTGTTAGAGAGAAATCCACCATGAATAACCTAACTCGAGCTCAAAGAGTCTGAGCTTAGGAATTATATATCAGCAAAGTTACCTGAAATGTACATATACACATACATTCTGATTTATTAAATGAAAAACGAAGAAAACCTTTTCATTTCCAGTAATTTTTGTTTTATTGAATTTAATAGTACTGCCAGTTTTATGCTAATGTTCGGAATGACCTATTATTATTATTATTATTACTGTTAATGAACTCTATTGTTCACACACCAACTTTACTGTTGGAACAGACTTTTGCATAATTAGAATCGTCCGAGGGCAACTCATTTTGTGTTATTGTTTTGTAGTAAGAGCACGTGAATGTTCAACATGACTAATACTTTTCTAAGACTTTGTATTTTTCTGGATTCTAGGAAATGTATTGAAAATTTCAAGCCTATGGAAAGGTTATAAGTGTTCACAATTTCGAAACCAGTCTATTTTCCAAATAATATTTCACATTATTCAACTGTGTATGTTTGCCCATGATGTAAACTTTGAACTATTTTACCAAAAAACTTTAACTCCTGATTACCAAATAACCAAATGTTTTTCTCTTATAAACTAGGAAGTATTTGATCATTATACAATTTACTTCATAAAATTGTTGCTAATATGTTAATTAGTATAGTTGTTACTAAATTCTAATATTTTTTGAAAAAGTATTATTACATTACTGTTGTTATTAAGTAATATTTCATTGAAACAATATATTTTTGTGTATTTTGAGTCACAAATTTTCTTTTGCTTCGCATAACCTGGCATTTTCAGCAATTACTTTTAATTACCCATCTATTTTCAAACTTTTTGTATTTACTTTAGCTCAGTTTGAATTAAAAAGTACCATTTTAAGTAATTGCCAGTAATTGTTTTACAGTAGTAAAAATCCTTTAGCGACATTGTTCCATTCATCCTGTGTAGTTACTGACTTGCTAAGATATCTTAATACTTACTCTTTGCATTTCTTTTTCCTGAAAGAATAAATGAATACTACACGAGGAAAAGTGAAATAAATATGACAATTTGCTTCCGAAAGAGGATACAGATGCATGAGAGGCCTCTGAGCTGTAGGAAACTTCCTCACCTAAACAATATCTACTCTGATAATTCCCCAAAAACAATGCGATTGTGAGAATGGTGCCAAATGAAGATGATGAACGTTTCCATATCTACCTGGCTAAGAGAAGGGTTAATGTTACACTTTTCTACAATAATTAGCATATCCTGAGCTGCGAAATACAGATGCAAAACGGTTCAATTGGTGATTCAAAAGCCGAACTTAGACTTTGTCTATCATATCACTGAAGTTCCAAATTCAACGTTTTTACTGAAGCCTTCTCCGGCACATTGATAATTATTCAGATGCGCTTGGGAGAAAGACTTAAAGTTGATATGTGTTAATGGTTCCATACTCTCATAAACCAAAGTGTTGGATTGGAAAAGATTCAACTTTTGTGCTCTGAGTATCCACCACACGATGCAGGAAGGAAGTTTGTTCATATATTGATACAAAAACCAAACGTAATGAATTTTGTTGTGATGTAATGATTTTTGTAACATCACCGTCTCTGCAACCTATATTCTAAACTCTTAGAGAAGGAACAAGTACATAAATTCTGCCAAATGAAAAGGTATACGTTAGTCCTCGTTGGACATGATAGCGTACTCATCACATCTCTTTCAAAGTTCTCAGCTACTGTTGGACTTTGTGACAAGAATTTGTATGTAACAGATGCCCTGTTTTTTGTTCTTACTCTCTACGTGGCCCGTTTACAAGCCGTAAAGACGGAAGTTACTAGTGCAAATTATTTCCCTTCATGGAATCGGTTATAAGTTGTTACATGAGGGTGGGATGTCACACGAAGATGGGTTCAGATAATGAAATACATTGACTGATCACCCATTCTTTTGGAAAGGTAGTCTGTCAAGGTCTCCCTAAATGCAATATGTTTGGAGCCTCATGTAGTTGCCAATGGTAATAAAGTAATGAAATCTTTTTATCGTATAATCTTCACATATACGTTACGGATCTGCCACTCAAAGTCTTGTGAAGCGTGTAAACTGCATGAATTTCGCTTAAAGTAACATCTTGATATAATCTTCTGATTAATCTCTCTTTATTTTTTCCGTCTCTCTCCCTTTTGACTCTTTCAAGCCAAGTCCCAAAAAAAAAATATAAACACAGCATGGTGTCTTGTGAAAAGTGCTGGCATTAACATTTCCTCTAAGATTCAAGAGAACCCCCAACAAAATGATATGATCAGTTAATATTTTAAAATGAACAGTTTTGAAATAATGAACTAATTCTCGTTGTCTTCTGATATTAATAGCTCAATTAAGGATTATCACTTCAAAGCAGTATCAAGTGTGTAATCTGTACATAATAACGCAGACGCAACATATTTGTTATATATTGTATTGACTCTTCCATTGTTAGCTTTCATCTTTGCCTCATAAAATGAAATTAGAAAGTCTAACACGAATCGTAAATAAATTCTGTTATTGTACCTTCCAAAAATATCCGCATGCACACATGCACACATACACTAAAACTATATGTATCGTCTTGTCCTTTACTGTGAGCAGACCAAGAAATATGATGAGAAAACAATTGACTGTTCCAGTTGAATTGTCATGAGATATTTGAGATAAACATCCTGAAAGTGAAATATTTGTTTCTTTTCATTTTTATCAGTTACATGCTAGACGTCTTGTTTCTTTTGTTGAATTTGGCGGTTATTTTTTTTTACATTTGAAGAAACCATAGACATTTAACATTTCACATGGAAAGAAAAGGATGAAGCAGATATTTATCTTGTTTAAATCATCTCTGTTTGAGAGACACAACAATACAGTAGCTATCAAGATCATATATTACTGACGCTGTTTTTACTGGAGATTAATTTGCACAATAAACCACCAACATTCAACACAAATTATAATCGATCAAAGCTACATCGAACGATCTGGACATTGAATAAGAAACTAAGAGCCCCTATTCCTTTCTGTTCTTTTCTATAGCACAGCCAAGCCTTTTTAAGTTAAGTATCTGCAAATATCAAAATCAATATCTCTCATAAGTGTACTTTTATCCACGACTCAACATGTAACCCGCTTGAGGGCTGGGTATATAAGTCCAAAACATGATGCACCCATCTTCAAAGAAAAGTATAATTCTTTATTCTATAGGAGAAAACTTCTAACTGCAGCACATGGGAATCTAATTTGACTCATTTGCTTCAAAAGTCGGATCCACTTTCTGCTCTGGGTATCCACCACATAAAAGGGAAGTAAGATTGTTCATATCTTGATACAAAAAACTAAACGTAATGAACATTGTTGTGGTGTAATGATGTTTGTAACATCGCTGTCTCTGCAACATATGCTGTAAACTCTTAGGGAAGGAACAAGTACAATACATTCTGCCAAATGAAAAGGTATACGTTAGTACGCATTGGATTCAATATTGATTGCGTACTCATCACATCTCTAACAATGGTCTCAGTTGCTATTGGACTTTGTAGCAAGAAATTGTACGTAACAGATGCCTCGTTATTTGTTTGCACCCTGTAAGCCGTAAGAACGGAATTTACTAGGGCAAATTATTCCCCTTGATGAAATCGCTTATAAGTTCTTACATGAGGGTGGGATGTCAAACGTAGATGGTTTCAGATAATGAAATCCATTGACCCTACGGTTCACCCATCGTTTTGGAACAGTGGTCTGTCAAAGTTTCGCAAAATGTATTGAGTTTGGAGCCTCATGTGGTCGCCAATGGTAGTGTGTGAATGTTTTAATGATGATTGACGGTAGTCCTGGCGTAAAAAGAAGCTCAGTATCCTACCCGTCTTGTGTACTTGGACAAATAGGAGTAAATGATTGTCTATAATTTGCTGAACCATGCCATCATCGACAATAAGAACCTGCCCTTGTCGAGAAATGTCACTGCGATGGATGTGGCCATAACCATCGTGCTGAGCAAGGAGGAAGTTATGAGGCTATTTTTGTGTTTCTTTCTTTATGTCTTTCTCAACTCCACTTTCTGACAGAAGCGAAAAACTAACAGGGTTCTACCGTATATATCAACATCCACGATAGCTAGTGGCTTTTTGGGGTAGACAAAATAAAACCATATTAGTGAAGTCAGGTAGAGAGGAAGTTCACACAATAACTTTGACCTTGCATTAAAGACTTTTCTGTGTTATTTATATTTATAACTATTATAATGTATATTCATGACTGTAAATTATAGTGATTGTAGCTAAATTTCTTCCTTGCATAGGTTTTAATTTAAGATATCATGAACGTAACATTGCATAGGATCGAAAAATATATGTTTATTTACGTGTTTACTGTTACTAATAATAACAGCAGTAGTAAAATTTGTGGTATTTCCCATTGGGAAAGTCGGTCAGGTTTTATAAAATAATTAGTTATTTCCCATTAGATGGGTTAAATCCCGTGAGATTCTTTTACGATGTTAGATTTTGCAAATTGTCATGCAGAGAAGTGACTATATGTGCGTTTGACCTCTTTCAATTCATAGGACTGGAGTTTTCCCATTCTTATTTAATGTGTTCTTACTTAACATCAAGGATGCAAACATATTTGATGTTGTATTTTGATATTATTCAGTGGAACCGCTCATTGAGAGTATAATATGCTGTAACAGTGGTACATTATTCAAAATAAATTCTGGACAACGCCATCTTCACACGTCAGCATTGCTTGAAGACCAGTACAATCCTGGATATAAAATTTATACGGAACATTTAATTAGTTTGGATTGTAGTAGAACTTTTTAAGAATTGTTTTGGTTGCAATTATAATACTTTAAGTTCCTAATACATTTTGTAACAATAATAATTCAATTGTTTTAGTTTTACAAACAGGTTGGTTTTGCGTCTGTTTGTTATCTAGTTTATGACCATAGAATCGTAACACTTTATCAATATCTATACAAGGCAAATGTGGGGAAAATATCTCTAATTGCAATTTCTTCTACTGGGGTGACAACAGCAAGTGATGTATAATAAAGAAGTTATTACATTACCATGATTGTAAAATCTCCAAAAGGTACCGAGTACTTGTTCCAACCTTAAACATTATAACAATATTCCGAATGATGAACTAAAATCAACATCGTCTGCATCAAACAAGGCATTGACCTTACATGAAAAACTGAACGAAAGTGAAGGATATAATTTTAATGGAAACTATATCATCCTTACAACTGTCAGATCCGCATATTCAGCCATTTACGTTTCATCATCTTCATGGGAAATGATGATGAAGTGTCATTAGCATACATCAGTTTGTCCATTGGCGATACCGTTAGTAGTGATCACATTATAGAAAACCTCGGCCGATTTTGATTCGTCGTATGGCTTCGCTATGAGTTTCATACGACTGGTCGGTCCTGTTGATTGTATGGCTGATTCACCAGTCAGAGATAAAAAAGCAATGGTCACTAAAGAAAAAAATGATAATGTAACACCAGCTGTTGAATACTAGGTATCGCAATTGCGTAAGTGACTAGTACCATAATATGGGTCCGAGAACCCAAGGAAAACAATTTTCTAAGCACGGTTGCCACAATGGAACACAAACCTTCAATATATTCTCTGGCTGGTAAAAGATTTGTCTCCTTAGAATCTAATTTGAATATAAAACTACTTTACAGTTTTGACATGGCTGATAGGAATACAGTAACTGGGAACTATTTAATGTACATCGTGTGACCAAATTCGATTATATGAATAGTTAGTCAGAAATTAATATAAATCAAACAATAACTTTAAAGTACACATGATATGTAATTATTTGCTGTGAGTTGACATCTAAACACTTACATGTTCCATCTTGTTCTGAAAGGATATAACACAGTAATTTTAGTGGACGTGAGACAATTGTAATGTATTGGATATCCAACACTACAAATACAGGGCATGCCATATTTTAAACGGAGTATTCTATGATACTTGCCTTTTAAATTTATCTAATGTATGGGTTGTAGCGTTCATAAATATATGCATCTCAATATTACTCTTTTTCTCATTCCAGAAGATACAAATGTTAATGAACTATTTATATTGTGCACCATACAATATGAATGCGTGCTTAGGTAACATATGCAGAATATATACCCTGAAATATACTGGCAAATAATACCTAGAAAAAAAAAATGTTTAGCTTTAAAATTTGTTGCAGAATACTAGATAAGTAACGCAGCATATTAATACCGGTCACTTTACGCAAAGAATACATTCTTCTAAGGCATGTTTCCACCAACAAAACGGAAATAAGGTATGAAAACAGGTCTGGTTAGGAAAGCATATGCCTACCTAAAAGTTTATACAAAAGGAAAACAACAAGTATACTTCGAAAAAAGAATAAGTACAAACTGAGAATTCCCAACATTATACTATGCGCTAAAAAAGGAGATAAATTTGTTTTGCTTTGATGCTGCCTTTACAAAATTTTGAAATGGACATTACTTCAGCCAATGCTCAGATCATTGTACACAGTGACGGAAACCCACTTACTTAAATAAATACAATTTTTTTGGAGACAGTGAAGATGAAGTCTGATGGAATACAACTTTGACCTTAAGCATGTCAGGATAAAGATAATATTCTTGCAGTTTCACTTTCACATGTAAAGATGAACAAAATTGCTTTATTTGGTGCATATCTTCTATAATTTAAATATCTTCTATAATTTAAAAGAAAACATCTTCCTATATAGTTTTAGTTATTATCCTAATTATATACAGTCTAATAATATATAAACGAAAACGTTATTGTGTCAAGCATTTTTATTTATCAGCGGAGGTGTTATTTCTATTATTCTTGTATTGTAAAAATGAACTTTGCATGTAATTGAGGGTACGCGTTTGGGCCAACTATCAAATTAATTTTTTTATGTAAGCAAAATAGATCACAGCTAAATTTTAGCATGATTGCATATTATACTTTAAGATATTTGTCACTTATAGGTAGACATATTTAATTGGCATTTGCCCTTGAGAGTTTTTAAAAGTGTTCATCTTGATGAAGTTGTTTAGAAAATCATCCTCATCATGGCTCCTATATAGCGTCTTAGGATTTGTTACACAGATAGTGATCAACATAATTATTCATTCCAAATCTTAAAAAACAGATTAGTGTAACCAATTTTAGTTCTTTTATAATATGAGAGGATATAACTTATATCTTTCGATTATTTACTGGGATTACAAACTGCTCTTTCACTTTAGGATCCAAATCACCATTTAGTGATTATTTTGAGTTCATTCAAAGATATTTTAGATTTATCTTTGTGATACAACAAGAATCTTAGAACGTCAGCATAGTTAATACCCTTGAAACAACACTAGATTAATGAATGGAGTTTATTTAATCACCAAAGAAATTCATTCGGAACACTTTATACCTTAGGAAATGTGATAGAACGTTTAGGACAGTTCGGATTTAATTCAATATTAGAACTTTCTTTATAAATTTTTACTCTCAATCTCAGGAAGCGAACAATATTTTAGTTTTCAAAACTTTCGGGCTTTCTTTCTTTTTCTATTATTTAGATTCAGACCATAGACAAGATTAGTAGTGATAGATAGATAGATAGATCCACTTACAAATGCGATAAGTATCTGAAGCAAGATAAAACACAGAAAATGTTAAATACAAGGTTATGCTTAAGAATACCCATATGGATGTGCATTTTCAAATACATTAACACAGTGTTATATCATGACTTGAAATGACCTTTCCACAATATTTTCAATCTAATGTACTGTATGGGTTGCAATATCCTTAAACCGCTGAATCTCAACATATGCTTTTCCTAATGTGTGTGAGTGATTTGGATTTTTAATGTTGCCTTAACAATGTTTCAGTCATATTGCTAGATGTCTGTAGTGTAGCAGGTTATAGTGAAGTCAAGCATTGGGCATCATGCCACAAACATGTAGCATCATGTCCCATCGAATTACATTATCATATAAGTCTAAATGCTTATGAGTTATAAGTAAACGTCCACCATACAGAATGTCTGATTGTTTAGCTAATACATTAATAATGATTGGCAGATAACTATGGTAGCATGACGTTTGAGTTTCAAAGAGCATACACAAATGCCAATATAATGCAAAATTTGCATCGAACACAGCAAAGTTTACAGCAAAACAGTTATAATAAGAATACTAGTTGTCTGAATTTGCATGAATATGGAAGCAATAGTATTACTTGTAAGCACGCGACGGAACAAAACATTTAAGAACAATCCACTCTACACCACTGAGTATCAACTTAAATATTTAAAATTATTTAAGTTTAAATAAACTCAAATATTATTATTGTATAATGAACAGCGTGATAAATAAGATCACGCACTCTTTATGCAAACTTAAGATTGAGTGCATATTTTGAAGATGAAATTTTCAAATGATTTCATTTTGTTATCTTACAATTTATATCCTCATTAATCATTTCACCAGATTAGAATAGATAATATGACTGACTGATGTCTAAAACCTATAACATAAGAAAATAACTCTGTCCCAGAAGAGATTGTGCACAAAAAAATACCAGTTTATGGTGTCCAAGTATGTACGTTAAATAATGTACACTTTTCCACGACATTAGTTGCCCAATAAAAGCAAAGTAAAAAATGAACGTGAGATAAACATGCAACAGCGTATCCACTGCTGATTGTAATATTTCATATTAAAATGTAAGAGAAAACTATTTGGGCGAAGCTATTAATGTAGGAGTTTAAAATTAGCTGTTTCAAAAAATATTAGTTAAGGATATTGTACATGAAACCAAGTCAAATGAGTAAATTTGATGAAATTACTCAGACTTGTATAATTATACTTTCGCACTTTCCCTTCGTCAGTGTTTGACACTATACCATTCAGGTATTTCCACACTCACACACACACACACACACACACACACACACACACACACACACACAGATGATTCTTCCATACAAATATTAACGTAGAATTGTAAATAAATAGAACCCAAAATATTTTTGGTATTTATTATGCATATCATAAGAATGGATCATAACTAATTTTATGTTCATTATTTTGGTTGTAATGCAAAACTGCTATTGTATAACATGTCCATCTCTATTTCCATCAAATGAAATTAAACATTTGATATCCATTTTTGTAACTACACAGCTGACATTCCACTATTATGTGATCAAATATGGGTGCCAAAAGTATGTTCTTCAAATATATGCCTTTTATTGCATTTATTAAAGTTAGAAGTGTTAAACTTTTTCAAGGAAGTCAACGGCTAGTTATACAAATTGCATAAGTAGATACATATAACTGTATTTCCCTTTGTTAAAATTACCTCTATCTCAGTCTAGTCACGCAAGAAAAGGGAAGGAAAGAACATAGCTGAGAGCTTTATCTATGATAACTGGACTTGACATAATATATTTTATTGATGAGTTATAGCTGAGTAGAATTTTTATAATATAACCGTTTAAATTCAACATGACTTTGAAATGACACAGCAGAATAGACCATAGTAAAATTATCACTGTTTTGTCATAGACATTGAGCTAGGTGTTTGACTCTGCTAAACAGGAGTAGTCATTATAGGTAAATGAGCTATCATTACTGCAAACATTCCAGCCTGGATCAAAGACACAAAATTCAACTTTTTACCTTGTTGAATCCTAGTATATTTACTTAAGTACTGATTCTTCTAATTACAGTGTGATCATGATTGAAATATTTCTGAAAAATGCTCAAACGCTTGACTGATTTTAAAATGTTACAGTCAAGGCTCCAAAAAGCGGATGTTTAATTTCACGTGATCCGCAATAACCATTGTAATTGTGTTATCAGCAAAACCTCCATCAACATCTTTCAAACTGTAAGAGCTGGACACAGTATGTAACACGGTAGGCGACGGTTCTTATAATGTCTTAATACAGTATGTCCATCTCGAAACAAGAGCATAATTGTGATTATGTGAACTGTACAAGGTCTTTTATTTCGGAAATATAGGATGCTTAAGAATATAAAGGGATTTAATCTTATATAGATACAAATATTTCTGTCTGAACAGAAAACAGTCTCCTCATATATTGTAGTCTGATCAAATAAATCAAACGTTTATAGTGTTACTGGAGTAGTGTAGATAGTTGTAGCATACCTGGTAAACATTTTGAATACGTATAATATTGTAATAGTATAGGTAACAGTACCCCTCCAAAAAACAAATGTACAACCATATTGACCCACATATAATATAAGCAGGCTCTGGAAAATACTTTAGGTTCTAAACAATATAACTACAGTGAAGATACCTTACAGGCTTTAACAGCTAATATATCAAAAAAGAGCATAAAAATATAATTTCTTATTGTATTACACACTGTTTTCAAAGATGAACTAATTCTCTGAATGGTCATATATGTGTGTGTGTGTGTGTATGTATATATATATATATATATATATATATATATATATATATATATATATATATATATATATATATATATATATATATATATATATATATATATTACAATTCGCATTGCATTATATATTCTTTGTATTTATAAACTGAAAGCTGATGTAATAATACTTACATCTGTGTCGCAGTTCTGAAACAATTTAAAAGAGCCATGTTAGAAAAAGTGCATTACATTTGATTTTTTAAATCGATGAATATAAGCATACACATATTCCCAAATATAATTACACTGTATATCATGATCTGAAGTGATTATTCCATAACAGTTTTTGCACAAGGTGCCTTGTTAATTATATCTAACGTGTTTGTCTAACGTGTTTGTCTATTTATATTTATTTGTCATGCATTATCTTAACAAAAATGTAAAAGATTTTTTCAGTTTTAAATATATCAGTATTGTGGCAGTAAAGAAGTTAACTAACACTTCGGTCACCATCAGTGCTGTCACATTATGCAACTTGCATCCATTTATTTTCAAATAACACAATTGATATTATATTTATTTTCTTATGTAGGTAACAAAATTCATCTACGTCAATATTTTCTAGTTTCTACTTGGCTGTTAATAGGTGCACGTTTAATAACATTATTTGTTGCTCAAATGTTACATCAATTTAGAGAAACTAAACAGTTTCGAGGGTATATTAGTATTCCATAGTTATTATGCCAGTGATAAACTTCTTAAATTTTCCTTCTCTTTTAATCTTTTATATACTATAAAACCAGTTGTACCATATTGCATGCTGAACCAGATAAATGACATTGTGCAATAATATGGACCAAAAGGAACACAATGCTTTAAAAATGTTTCCGAGATTTAATCGAGGCTAGTTGTGATTTGATTAGAAAATTGTAAGAGGAAACTGACATAAAGCAAACTGATTTGCAGGTTTCTGTAATAACAAGACAAAAACATTTTAAACTTGTGTCTGTCATGCCCTGAAGAGAGAATTCCATAATAGTAGTCTTTTAAGCTAATTAACATTAAGGATTGTTAACTTGTAGCATGTATAAATCTAGGTAGCCCAACTTTTACGTTGTTCTCCTACCTGTAGAAAAGAACGTTAAGAAGCTGTAAGAATACATTATGCTTGACAGTGTATGATAGAGATATATAATGGTATTTAAAACATATCTATCTATTGGCCGATACACAGATAAATGGATATAAATTATATTGGAGACAAATTTCGCATACAGTCTGTACTCTCTACGAGCCATATCTTTGTTTATTTATACAGAAGTCCTTGTTTTGCATTCTTGTAATTTTGAAATTTCAACTTACCATGCTTAGCACTACGGTAAATGTTCCTTAAATTGCATTTTGTGCCACAAAATCATGATAAAGTCAAATTAAACATTAGTAAATATTCAATCAAATAACCATAAGCCATTGTGTCTTTCTCTTCTTCCTATCACATTAAAGTAAGAGATACACTTTTAGCTCCTAAATAAATTTTACTATGTCTCAAAATTGATCAGGAAGAAAGAAAAAAAATAGAGATACTGCCTCGTATTAAGAGTTTAATCTTTTATCCAGGGACTTAACTATATGGCATGTGACACAATATTTCCTATTGATGATTTGCAAATGGGTAAAACGTATGTCCTAATGCCTTACTAAATTCAACAAAACTTGGAACGGTAGTAATAAAATAGCTCAAGGTAAAAGTTCAATAATGTATGTAATGCACCCTTTTTACGTTTATACGAAAAGCATTATCCCCCTCCCCTTGCAAGTTGGGAAAAAGCTATTTCCTTTTCTGGATAATAATATAATACATGCAAAACGCGCGCACACACACACACACACACACACACACACACACACACACACATATATATATATATATATATATATATATATATATATATATATATATATATATATATATATATATATATATATATATATATATATATATATATATATATATATATATATATATATATACACACAGGGAGAGAGATATTGGGAAACGTCTGAACTATAGAAGGCCTTATTGGTTTTATGGATAAATTAACACATTTAAACATATCTTACACGTGCATTAATAAAAGTAAAACTACTTTGCAAGCTTTCAAGATGATAATAAAAATAAATGAGAAAGAAAAAATCTGAAAAATCTACTTTGTGTGGAAAAAGATTTAAATTCCGCAAATAGTTATTTCAGACAATAAATATAGTACGATACTTAATGCGGTAAAATAAATGTTTGTGTCTCTTATCTGCAGTATTGACTGAATGAAACGCAGACGTAAAGCTATTTTTTTTTCTCTTAATTTGACGTCAGCAATAAAGAAATACTACTAATACAGAGATACTTATACAACAAACATATAACCTAGAATGTGAAGCAAATGTTTGAGGACGTCTTCAAGTTTCATCGTTTTGCAAAGTGGGTGTTGTGAATAAATACTGTTTTAATAAAAAGGTGTTAAGTAAATGGGCAGTCATTGGAATTAGCATTACTTAGAAGACAAAAGTGTATAATCCCATCCCTTTTGACGCTACGGTATTTTTACAGTGTAATAAACTCTGTTTCTAGCGAACTCATCTCTCCATTGCACCATAGCACAACATGTTTACAATGATCAACGCACCATAAATACGGATATAACATTGTGTTGAAAATCATATTATTACTTATGATTTAGGAATTGAAACAAAGATACATACGATGAAGAAACTACATTCCACTGGTTCACTTCTTCCCAATCAGCATGTCCGCATACAAGTCTTTACCAGCTATTCTCGTTTGCCAAATAAACGTATCGCCATAAAATACAACAAGTCAGCTACTGATCATGTGATATGAATTCGACTCACATTTGATAAGCGCGTCAGAAATTTTCTAAAGCACATTGTACTGCGTTATAATAAACCACGTGCAGATTTTGTTGCCGATTTTGAGGTGGCTATTTGCTTTTACAATTGTTGCATGTTTGCTACAAACACGCTAGCCCTCACTTTCCTTCGTAACACTTGTGGCAAATATCAATTCAGCTAGTGACTCCCGTTCCCAGTACCTCTTCAACAAATTGGTATGGTACAAATCTCCTTTTGCTGAAGACATACTGACAGTAGGTCTGACCTCCTACCTTCTCGTTGACGATATACAGTTCTCTCCAGTCTGTTTAGTTGTTGAGGCGACAGCAACAACACCTTGTGTCCCATCTCATATTATTAAGGTCTAGCTCTCTTGCTGTAGTACGTAGCTTGACTAAGCCGCGCAAGCTTGAGGGTTTTCCCCTACCAATGTACAAAGTTATTTCAGCTTGTTACGTAGGTCGGTGACATATTCGTAGGTAGTGCGTACTTCTTCAACAGCGTGGTCATAAGTCCGTAACTGTTTCAGCATGGCTATATGTCCTTGTATAGTTCTCCCAAATTGTAGTTCGAATGTGCAGTACCTACCAATATGCGAATATCATGGTTGGAATGTAGCAGTCCCAATCCGTATGAAAGCATTAACATAACTTCTTGAGCGTGTGTCTCAGGGTCATGTTTAAGTACTCGACCAATCCGTTGCACTGGGGATGATAGAGCTTGGTAGTGTTGTATGAGATGTTTAATCGACATTAGATGATTCACCTGTCGGATGGATTGGGACTGCTACATTCCAACTATCATTTTACAAATAAACTGAGTTCCTTTATTGGTAAGAATTTCCTCAGGTATTCCGAATCGAGATCACATTCCAACTGGAACCTCCACGACACTTTCGAAGTTGATATTACGATTCACGACAGATTGAGGGTAGCGTGTAGTGTAATCAGTAACAGCCAAAATATATCGATTAACACGTGCTGATGTGGGTTTTATGGGTCCGATTAAGTCCAATGCAAAACGTCAGAACGGTTTATTGATGAGCTGTGTACTTCCGAGAGGAACGGGTCAGAAACAGGTCTTTGTCGCCATCCTCTGACACTTGTCGCACGAAAGACAAAATCGCTGAACATCTCCCTCGACCGCCGGCCAGTTGAATCATTTGACAAGACGGTCATAAGTCTTGGCAAATCCCATGTATCCCATAAAATCACTTAACGCGTGAGCTTTAACACCTCTCGTTTCGCCTAAAGTACGACAGCCTGCTTGAATTGTCTGCAACCCTTTTTTGTGTGTCAGTGCCTAATACCTATACAATCATCACATCTTCATCTGCACTTCTTTTATGCGTTTTCTGCTATGCGTGTTTCCGTATGTTTCATCTTCCTGCTGCATTTTCCTCAACTTAGCAGTATCTTACCAACCAGCGACGTCGCAGCTTCATTGGGCGTAGACTCTTCCTAGCAATCCTAGGACCAGGTGTCCACATTGCTCACTGGTACTAGTGTGAATGTCTCGGCTGTGGTAACACATAATGACAACCCAATACAAAATCGTGTGAGAATCACGGCAAACATGAGGCTTCAATTTTTCCTTTGATATATGGTGATCTAGTGTCAATGATGGCGATTGGCAACGAGTCCCTCATATTGTTGGCATAGTGTACTTATATAACCTACCATGTTTAGCCTTCCCGTTTCACTTGTCGACATGGGCCGGATGAATGCATCCATTTGTGGTGGAGAACACGCAGTTGACCACTTTACGGGTCTCCGCGGACCCAACTGTCTCCTTGGCAATGACATTCACATGATTGAGTTTACCCTTAAAACAGTCTTGGCAAAATGGCTTTGACGACTGCAGTGATAACACACTGGTGGTTCTCTCCAGCCTGGAAACATCTGCTCTGTGGTTGGAGTCCGTCCTCTTGAGCGGGATGAGTCCTTCCCCCATAGGGCCACCCCAGAACATTCTCTCAAAAGGACGGCTATGTTCTCCTTCTATCATGCGGCTCAACTGATCGGGACGTGATCTGTCTGTTCTCTTGGAGGTTCGAATCCCTGAATACACTTGCTCTTATCTCGCAGTCATGCTTCCGGTCTCAAATAGAATCTTGTTCTCCCTTTCTGCTAACTCTCGTCGGTATATAATCAAGGCATACCCCTTGAAATTCGCTTCATGAAAGCCATCGTATATTCGAACAACCAAGGACATCATCGAGCAAAACGCAAACGCGTGGCACTGCTAGTGAGCTTCAGCTGACTTCGTGGATTAAATAAAAGTTTTTGATACATCTCGGTGGTCAGCTAGTGATGGAATAGCTAAATCATCTGCTTCATCCATTTCTAGGTTGTGGAAAACTTTCGTATCAGCACCTTGCAGAAATACAGATACGTTTATCACCAAATGCGTTTTGGGAATACCGACGGCGAGTTTCTCAAACTGAATGCGAAAATCATCGATCGATTTCTCTCGCTTATTAAAACCCGACGTCTTAAAATGAACAATAAGTTGGTCAGCATTCTGACTAACCTTACCCTCCGGGTTCGAACTTGCATCTTCTCTATCTGCTGACCTAGCTTCAAACCACAGTTTACCCATCTTGAGAGTGGCACAGCGTTCTCTTTCGTTCTCTCTGGAAGCAGCTTCTATCCTTGTCAACTCAACCTTTTACTTCTCTCTGGAAGTAGCTTCTATTCTGGCTAGCTCTTGCATCGCTTCCCTTTGCTTTCTCCTTGTTGTTGCATTAGCACTTCCTGTTTTGCTTCCCGTTCCGTTTTCCTTTCTTAGATTCAGGTTTCCACAGACTCTGCTAGTCGTTCTCCATCGTAGTACAGATTCTAACGGCTTATGGCAATTAATTCCTTAATCATCTGTCCCTCCGTTGCTATTCTCATATACGAGCGTAGTACTCTCTATTTTCTAAATCAACTATCGTAATGTACCTGGAAAGTAGGTTTAAAACCTTGATAATAGGTGTTCCTTACTTACCAATGCCGTTCCTTGCCTAGCAGATAAGATGCATACAACCTAACAACTAATACAGACAAGGTATGGATGTATGTTCAGATCAACTCTGAATTAACTATAAACCCATCGTCATGCTACTGTGTAAGTGTTACCTGAGTTGACTGGAATGAGCTATTAAACCCTGCCAATCACTAAATAATTTCCCAGCTTTATAGATACTTGACTTGCCTCAGACAAGATGTATAATGGCCCAATGTTTGCTTCAGGAGCACTCTGGGTAACTTGTAAGGTTATTTTAAGTGCACATGTGAAGATACAAAATACAAAGATCAGATTGAATCTCTCACTTCGTAGTTTAATAATAATAAGTACCTAATACCAACTCCCTGCTCTAAAACAAAATATATACCTACTTCCAATCATGGAAGAGACGCCACTTATTTCACAGCCTAGCTACTGCTTTATATATATACTGCAAAAAAGATACGCATTAACACATTTCGATCTCCCAACAACTCAAGATTCAATAGAAAAAAAAAATTATTAAAAAGTATTAATAACCAAATTAACTAATATATTCAGCACAAAAACTTCAATTTCTGCTCAATGCAGTTGACAAAGTAATGGCCTGATTAATGCAATTCCCGTTTAACAAGTTGATTCATCATTCGGAATGTCCCGATCTACAAGAGGATGAGTCACTATTGTTGTGATGTTCCTCCTACTCATCTGTTTCAATCTTTCTCCCCATTCCTTCTTTTCTTCGCTTCTTCACTCCATTATTATAATATTTATGAAAATGATATGACACATACATGCTGTAAAAGTATTGACGTATTCCTTTCAGGTACTCTACAAACTAGTAAATGAAGTAATCATTGATAGCGCATGTGTCACAAGAGTAAAATCACACGCAGTAATCATTTATACCGCATGTGTCATAATAATTAAATCATACGCATAATTATCAGTCTCTGCTTTTTACGTTATTACGTTCTAATACATGCAAATCGGCATAGTCCTTTTCTAGCATACTGTAAGCGCCGGATTGCTTTCCGCCTATGTAGAACACCCTTGTTCTCAGGTAGGTTAGACTGAAAATTATGCCACGAACAGGGCTCATTACACCCTAGTAGGTTCCGACCAACGTACTACCTTAATGAATATTAATGCTGATCTACTTCCTGGATTTCATTCCTGTTCCAGTGAACTGTTAAATGTGAAATACAACAACAATTGCTGAGACCTAATTGACGACTAAAAACTGAATTATACATACATCTGCATTCATATTAAGCAAAGCGATCATGGCTGTAATAATCAGACGTATATGAAACTGATAATTCCATTATAAACAGATGCAGTAAAAGCTACAAATCTGATAAATTCTTAGTAAATGCAACTTGATCACCGGGGTATACCAGTCTAGAATGGCTGTATCAAAGAACTGCATGACTATGATCTGAATGCGTACCTGATGTGGCGTAAACCTCGTAATGGACCTCTGAGTAACTGAATACGTCAAATTAGAGCTTAATTTAAGTATCCTCTAACACTGTGTAAGAAGAATAAAAGCCCAAGGCATACAAGGATGGAAATTAATTTTAAAATGTAGACCAACATAAATTCTGGAAGAAAGTTAAATTAAATAATACGGCAACCTCCAATCGGCTACCAATTTGAATTGAAGGGTACCATGGTCAAAATAGCATATGCAACATGTGGAAAATCATTCTGATGCCTTATTCAACAGTGTTACAAATAATTTTAAGTGATTCTATCAGTGTTCATGATCACTTCGAGTCGTACTGAACAGATCTGATTGTCTGAGATCCAACATGCCATAACTAAACATAAAGAGGGCAAATGTTCAGGACCAGGCTTTTTATGTCCAGAACAATCTATATTTTCACTTAGCAGACTTCCTATCCTTACGATGGTTTTATATGTTTTTTATCATTTTCTTTGGATTTTTATATCATTAGAATATACAATGGGGAAATGTAACTATTTTTAGTTCTCGCTTGGAAGAACTTTGATTGTCCCAAATTGTCACTCTTTATCAGCATATGCAAAATTAAATAATTTTGTATTTCATTGAAATTGCTAATTTAAAAGAAAATAATATGAAGTTTGCAACCAATTATTCAAGTATTCAAGATGTATGTAAGACAAAGAAAGAAAAGCGCAGCATTCGTATTAAGCCTATATGTTATACAGCAGACACTGGTGTACGTAACAAAGATAACGGCCGTGTTCGTAGAAACAAATTAGTATTAACAGTCCTAGAAAGCTTTCATTCTGGTATGTAGTACATTAAAACATTAGTAATCATAATATGATATTAATGTAAAAGTCTAAGTTACTCAGATAAAATGTAGAGAGCCCTAGTCTACTGCGTAGAATGCAAAAAAAAAACCATTCAACATTTCTTTCTAAGCTAATTAATAAATGGTATCTCCATTTTCTGTCAAGATCAAGTATCTATAATTATTCCAGAGATAAAATATAATTAGAAAAACTGCATAGTAAATAGTTCATTAACAGATCGTATCTATAATTAAAAGTAAGAGGATTTTTCTTTATTAGAGTGTGTGCTTGAATATATTTGAATTTAAAAGCATCAACTTCATTCGGAGCCCCATGATTTCACAGAGCCTGATGTGTGGCGCGACCGAGTACCCGGTGGTATTACTTGGTGTGCATAATGGTCTCGTTAGCCTTGGTAGGGAGCCAGTCTAAGGGAATGAAAACTGCCTCCTATCCCGTTAGCATTCTCGTACATATTGTGTAGGTGAAAGAAACTCTGATCTCCTACCGCTGCCTTGTGTATATCTTCTGGGGAAGGAAAGGCTATGGGAGTAAGACCAAACAAACACTTCGAAATGAAACCTTTAAGGCGGCTGGGTGTTAAACACATCTTCCTTCCGGCAGCTCCTGCATCCAAATTGGTGCCAAATATCATGCTCAGCATTACTTTGGACCCCACCAGGAAGGACGAGAGGGATATCCTAACGTCATGGGAGCCCAGAATATCCATAATCCACGCCCAAGCTTGCTTCCTGGTAGGGCCACTCCAGCATCGCACCTGGGTGAGGAAACAGCACGGAAGCTAGCAGACTTTGGGTTAAAAACACCACACGATTGGTGTAGAGAAGGGATTTCATTGGTCAGATTCGACGGTGGGAGGGATGATCGCATCCCACCGGTCGACTACCACCCGCCTCAAGCCGAGAAGCCCTCGGTCAGTAAGGTGTTGTCCCGCCAACATCTGCCTGATAGAGTGGAACTCAGTGTGTTGCTCAGAATGACAATCGGTCGGAAACTCAGCACCAGCATACAGAAACAAGAAACCAAAAATGAAGACTCCTGTTATTTGATTCGCAAGCTTTACCGTGCGCACCATGTGCACAGGCATCTCTGACGACCTTAGGGAACTGGACGACACCAGGAAGAGGCACACTAGACTAAATGTCTGCATAGCTGCCCCTCAGGAAAACAGGCTCGCATCCAGAGAGATGAACAGTACACATTCTTCTGGAAGGGTCGAGAACCTGAGGAGCCCTGCTATCACGGAGTTGGCTTCGCCATATAAAATACCATCCTGGCCTCGTCTGAGCCACATTCAGGTGGCACTGAGAGTCTCTTGTCCATCTTACTTGTCAGTACTACAGGGCATGTTGGCATCTTCAGTGCCTACAGCCCCACCCTCATGTCTTCAGAAGACCAAATGATCAGTTATTTAGGTAGCTGGACAAACGGACCAAATGATGCCCTAAAAACGAGCCACTATTCCTCCTCTGAAACTTTAATGCCGGAGTAGATGCGGACCACGAGTCATAGCCTATATGCCTCATACATCATGGCACTGGAAATACCAAATAAAATGGTCAGAGATTGCAGGAGCTCTGCACCTACCATGACCTATCTGTTACAATTACCTGCTTTAAGTGTAAGCCACAAGAAAACGTGTTGTGGAAACAACCCAGGTCTCATTGGTGGCACCAACTCGACTTGGTCATCACCAGGCGCTATGCGCTGAATAGCTTTATCTCCAGCAAACGCTACCACAGGGTAGACTGCCACTGCGACCATGATCTTGTGATCAGCAGGGTCTGCCTCCAGCCACACAAGCCAAACAGTTCCAATCCAAAAGGTCGCCCTCGCATCAAATCTGCGCAGATGTCTGTCCCTTCCAAGGTGGAGAAGTATGTGTCCGCCCTGAACCAGGCTCTCCAGGAGCTGCCAGAGCTCGATGCCACAGCCAAGTGGAACGCAATGAATGATGCCACCGAAAGGAGAGCCATTTCCACGTTCGGAAAGAAGGATCGGCCCAGTCAAGACTCGTTCAAAGCACGCCTTTCAAGGATGGAACCAATCATCGAGAACAAAAACAAAAAACATTCAGGGCTTAAAAAAATGCCAAAAATTAACCTACGCTTGTTGACCTCATAAATGACCGAATTAACACCATCGCATCCTTAGACAATGCCCGCACGAGTATTGGCAGCAACTGTGTCAATGAAACCAACGCAGTGCCGAATCAAGAAATATACTAGGTAAGGACAGTGACATTAAAAAGGCCTTAGTCCTTACAGCAAAAGAGGTCGCCCACTCCACCCCACGCTCGAAATCTCTGACAATAGAGAAGATCACAAGCCGTGAACAACATATATCCAGATGGGTGAAGCACTACTCAGAGCTGTACACACCGAGAAACATCAGCCACTGATGCGGCCCTTAGCAGCTTACAGAAACTGCCTACCATGGAGAAGCTCGAAATTGTGTCCAACTTACAGGAGTTCAGCAAAGCCATCCACTCCCTTCCAAACGACAAGCATCAGATAGCGACAGTATCCCACCATAAGCTATCAAACGTGGGAACCAACACTGCTTCATCTACTGCATGAGTTACTCTGCCTCTGCTAGGAGGAAGAATCAGTCCCTTAATACATTCGAGACGACACCATTGTGACCCTTTACCAACACAAGGGCAACCGCAGTGAGTGTAACAATTACAGAGGGATCTCGCTCCCCAGCACCGTTGGCAAAGTGTACGCCTGCATCCGACTCAACAGGCTCAGCTGCAGCCGGACCGTGTGTATCTGGAATCCCAGTGCGGCTTCAGAGCAGCCAGGTCGACAACAGACATGTTATTCTCCCTCCGACAAATCCAAGAGAAGAGCAGAGAGCAAGGTCATCCACCCTACATGATATTCATCGTCCTCACAATCTCCTTCGATTTAGTCAGCAAGAAGGGCTGATTTGAACTTCTCAGGAAGATCGGCTGCCCTCCAAATCTCCTCAGCATGATAATCTTTTTCCATGCTGATAAGACGGGAACAGTCCGTATGATGGATCCTACTCAGACTCATTTCCCATCAACAGCGGCGTGATGCAGGACTGCTAGCTGGCGCCAACCATTTTCGGGATCTTTATCTCCCCGCTCCTGTCCTACGCCTCTACTCATCCCCTGATGGCGTATTTCTGCGCACTAAGTCCGACAGAAGACTTCAATCTGGTACGACTGCTCGCAAGGTGATTTCGGTGCTCACGAAGGAGGTACTCTTTGCGGATGACGCTAATCTTGTGACCCACAACGAGGATGCTCTCCAGAGACTGGGAAACCGTTTTGCTGATGTATGTAAGCAGTTCAGGCTCAACATCAGCCTGATAAAGACAAAGTCGACGCAAAAGATGCCACCACTGCCCTTCCATTAAACTCCATGGAGTCACCCTGGACGTAGTCAACAACTTTACTTAACTGGGATCAACCATAAGCAAGATCTCTCGTTCCATGTGGAGCTGGATAGAAGTCATGGAAAGGCAAATACCGACATGGCACGACTAATCGAAGGCGGTGTGGTAAAACAACGCGCTGACAGAGCACACCAAGATCAAAATCTACCAGGTCCTCGTTTTCAGCAGCCTCCTATATGGAAGTGTGACCTGGAGCACAAACATGAGGCAAAAGCGTGGGCTCAACTCCTTCCATATACTTTGCCTTAAACGCATCCCGAAAGTCAGCTGGCAAGACTGTGTCCCACACAGTGAGAGCCTGCAGCGTGCAAGTATCATCAGCATGTACTCCCTGCTGTGCAAACGCCGCCTTCGACGTCTGGGACACTTCCGACGCATGCAGGATGGGGGGGGGGTATATGCCAAAGTGTATCCTATATGGCCAACTGGCCACTAGCACAAGAAGAGCGACTTCTCCTCACCCAGTTTCAAGGATGTGTGCAAGAGTGACATGAAGGTATGCTACATTTCACCCGACGGATGGGAAGTGCAGGCCAAGGACGAAGGCACCTGGAGACTGACGGTCCGCCAGGGCATAGCAGTCGCTGGTACAAGGAGAGGCCAGCTGGCAGCAGAGAAACGTGACAGAAAGTGGAGTGTGTCAGCAAATCCAAAAACACAGACTTTTCAGCACGTCTGCATCAACTGTAATAGGGACTGTCACTCGCGCATAGGCCTGCACAGCCAAAGCAGACGATGACAAAACCCCAGAGACAGACGACACGCCAAGGGCGCTACTCACATGGCATCCCAAGAATGAGCCGCCAGTGATAACTGGGTTTATAAACTTGGTTCTTGGATAGTGAACACTAAGCTGGACATAACAAACAGAAAGTGACCAGCAGAAATATGCGAGAAATGGAACTGGACAAGTTCATTTTCCTGGTGTCTGATATTGTATGGGCATTTGTGATGTTGACCCAATGCGATCTGAGTTATATGGCCGAATCAAGTAATGTATGGATATTGCCATCTAATATGTCATTGCCCTGTCCAGTTCTTGAGGTTGGGGTGGGGTACGGGATGTTAATCTACATATCGGGCGCTCCATTCTATTTTTTGAGATGGCAAATTTGGCATTTGTTGTTCTCTATCTCTTTTAACAGCAAAGTATGGCTTTGAACTTTTGTGTGCAAGCTGATGATGTATTCGTTCCGCAAGGTATGCTACGGCGCCTATACATTTAGTACCCATATACTTGCCGGCAAACCAACTTCTGTCCACAATCTGCAAGTCTGATGTTATTCAAAGAATGAAAACCAGAAATAACTACACATATACAGTGGTTATCAATCTGGTTTTACCCAACATCTAAATCTGTACGACAAAATACACGTCTTGTGACACACCTGCTGCTTTAGGAACTTATGAGTGTTCGTACAGAGTTACACTATTTGATAAGGAGGCGCATGTGGCATGCACAGGTAGAGAATAAGATCGTAGCTTCTAATACCAACGAAGTGGATGCTAATGTGACTACCTAGTAAAAGTAAAAGTAAATCTCTGAAGTGTCACTTATATGTATGATGTTGACGGTATGAGTAGCCATG
The DNA here is from genome assembly GCA_028554795.2 of Sinohyriopsis cumingii. Classification (NCBI taxonomy): domain Eukaryota; kingdom Metazoa; phylum Mollusca; class Bivalvia; order Unionida; family Unionidae; genus Sinohyriopsis; species Sinohyriopsis cumingii. The sequence continues at coordinate 285,949 of JAPYKE020000322.1, read as the reverse complement.
TATAGAAAACTTTCCTGCAAGTATTTCACCAGGGCAGAGGCAATAAATTGGTATAAATTAGTTGTTTATAATATGCACAACATGTGCATAAAATGCACTGAAACGTCATTATTGATACTTACGAAGTAGATGCTACTATATCCACTGTGAGAAAATATTCCCTTAAGTAGGGCCAAATGACGTTCGATACAGGAAAAATCATTAATGTGTCACATAAGTACCTATGTGGTGGACAAGATGATGAAGAAAGCTTATCAGTATGTATTCGGTCAAAGCACAAATTAAGCGGCAATATCAAATGAGTTTTCTATGTCACGCACTAGACCTGCATTAATTAAGATATTTATATCGCTGTGAGGAACGTCATCGTGACCAGTGCAATTATATACCAAAGGAACCTATCTGTGTGAAGACGGCAAGTTATTAGCACTGACAAATTGGAACCTTTGTCTTTGTCAACAGTAAGAACAGAAAAATAGGGATCAGTGTGACTAAGACAAATGTATGCATATATCTTGTGGTTTTATTGCATGAAATTTTAAACCTGGGAGAGCTGGATTTGTGAATTCGTAGTCGTTTGCAAAAGATATTATGATCTGACAAGGCACATGAAGAAAAACAGTTGTTCGTTCTCTATCTACTTTGATTTCTTGGTGTCAATTGCATTTGTTTCTAATTAGCTTAATGGCCTTTCATTTAATATCTCAAATGTTATTATTAAATTTTCTAGGTATTTGTTTCATCATGAATAAATTTAAAATACATGTAATTCCGCAGTTGAGCTACATCGAAATGGGACCAGACAATTCAATGTGGTAATGATATCAGTACACCTTTGGAATTTATAAATTATCTATAATAATAATAATAATAATAATAATAGCACTGACAGCACCAAGGTAATTGTCAGATGCCTATATTTCAAATTGAAATCGTTAAACGAGTTTCATTTTAAACCTATCAGTAATCACAACAGGGTTAGAACGGAAATTAAACTTTAAAATTTGAGGTTTTTCAGGTTTTTTGTCAGGGTTTTACATGTTTCAAGGTTCAAAACACAACGTAGTTACAATATGATCTACATGGTGAGCATAATATTTATTTAAACAATTGTTTCCAAGCAAAATAAAAAAAGATAAAGTGAATATTAATAACTTAAAATGGCTGAAGATCTTTAATATCAAGGTCCCCATGCCTTTTTAAAGATAGTTTCTGGGATCACATTACTCAATGGAATTACAGAAAATTTAGTTTAGTAAACGTATCTTTTGCAAGTCAAAAGATCTGTAATGTTCAAGATTCTCCCAAAATATATAAATCAAACTTATGACCATGTGCAAATTCACAAATTGTATCTAGAAACATGTTTTGTTAATGTATGTTCACATGAATTTGCATGTTATTTCAATTTACAGAATAAAAATGTAAACGTAACTTTACTGAACTATATTATGTTCATATTTAGGAAATAATCATGGGCGCAGAAATCCTTTGACCGTATTGTCCGAGTCAGAATTTTTTCTCTTACGGACGAGTAACGTTTGCAAGGTTACTTGTTAGCAGACAAGTAAGTTGTGGCTTGTCTAGTCTCAGTGATATTTACAAAAGTGTCATTTATACTTCAAATCTAGTAAAATACGGGTTTGTTGCATATTTGCATAGTGATTGCTGAAATTTGTTGAGTAGGACCCAAATTATCTCCAGCTTCTATGGATTCATCCAAGGAAAGAAGTCAGAACTGGTTTAAGCAAAAAATTGTATTTAAACCAAATTTTCGTACTTTTACACAGACTTAAAAACGCTAACATCATAATGTACTAAATTATTGTGCCCGTCTGAGAAATTTAATCACCGTATCACCTGCAATTTTGTACTAAACGGCTGAAAGCAGACATGCTAATACTTTACCATTCCCATTGGTAGGCCTGTCTGAAAGAATATAATACAGTGATATTTTAAACGGCGAATTCAAACGTTTGAACGTTCATCGAGCTGCAGGTTTGAACAAACTGGTACATTCATGCGTATTTTTTTAAAGTTTCTTTACATATCCTTATGCTTGTGCATGCTTACTGTACTATCATGTTAAAATAGCTCGCACAATCTTGAGAACAAAGCACCATATTTTGTGCTGAATTACTCTGAACCTTTCCTTTTTGTAGCAGATGAAAGGCAATTTTGATAATAACGGCAAGTTTTTCAAAATCAAAAAGAAGAGAGCTATCGAATACAATGAAGAGGATTTTAAATTTATTATGTTAGTACATAATAGATAATCACAAAAATCGTCAATCAATAATTTGGTGAAAAATAAAATTGTGTCACGGATAAAACAAGAACAATACAATTCAAAATTGCACAAATTAAGAATATTATTCCGATAAAAGCGCAATGCATTGATGTAAAAAAGGAGCTTGAAACATAAAAGGTAGATGATAATCCATTTCACACAATCGCAACATCAGTTGGATATTTTCAGTTATGTTATGGATACTGTAAGACAAATATTCCATTGTTGTATTATGTTGTCTTTTGGGACCCCAGTAGGTGATATTTGTACACAGTATGTGCGCGAAAGTCCATTCACATGGAAATGAACATCCAAATATCTGGCGTTTCAAAATAGTATTACATGGACGAATTAGAATAACTGCAAATTTAACAACGTATTCCCGAGATATAACGCACATTTTATGGAATCAAATTCTGCAACATTTGGACCCGTCTTAAAATAAAATAACCGTTAACATGCATTTTTAATCAATACCATAGCGTAAACATATTAATACTTTACCACTTGTTTGGCTTTGACGTCCTGAAAGAATATAAAAGTGCGACATTAGAAATGATGAATTAATTTTGTGCAAACTTTCTGCATGCTAGTAATAGGCTGTAACAGACTTGTACATTCATACATTTTTCTTCTTAAGTAAGCTTGTTCATGCTTAATGTACAATCTTTTAAAAATTGCTCGCACAATCTTGAAAAATAAGCACGCCCGAGATCGCAACATAAATTGCACAAGCATACTGCTATGTTGCAAATCTATGTTGGTTGCTAACATTATAAATCAGCTTGTGGCACGCCTGCCGCAAGATTGTAACAAGCTTGTTATTCTGGTTTGTTTTGGATATATTCTGTGTTTTTCAGGGTTTTATCTTTGATCCAATGTCTTCACTATGTAGTATACGATAGAAACAAAAAGCATCCATATGCAGGTTAGTGGAAATGCGGCCTAAAGTCCCTGATAATTAATGCTAGCACAATTGCAATAAAATGATCATAGCTAGAGTTTTTGTTCTAACGTTTCCGACATTTGAGCTAGCAGTCTCACTAACTGCAACACACTACAAAGATATGTTTAACTCTGAATGTTACTTCAAACATTACAACTGAGATATAGTACACAAAATGGAAATTGTTCCTACTTGAGACCATTAATTATAATTAAAAATCAGATGATCACACAGACCACGTAGTCAGGCTTCTATGTGTACATCTAACAGACTAATGATCGAAATAGTGTACACGTTTCAAATATTAAAGTCCATATGATGAAACAGGATTTAAGATTTTATTGTTGCTTTAAGCGTTTGGCATTTCGTGTATAAACTACCATTGCACACCAATGCTTGCTTGAATGGCAATTTTTTTTAAAAAGAAATCAATAAAGTCACGGTACACATGCAACACAGAGGCAAATTGAATTTAACTCAATGTCATATTTCATGGTGCATTTTGGAAAGTCGATAATTACATGTGTACAGGCTTGGATGATTAAAAAGATCTACAAGACTAAACTGAAACAAACTCAAAACCAAAGCTGAAATACATACATATACCTGATGAACAAAAGATAATGGTTAAAAGCATGTATGATACATGTTAAGGAAAAGAGCTATAGCACCTTCATCAAATAATAATGGAAGGTTTATTTGAACTCTGTTTAAATCTGTTCATAGTACCAACACTGAATGTTAAAAGCAGACCGGTCATAAATCAAAATACATTGAATGATATTGTGACCCATGAACATTTTAAAATAAAATGGCCTTTCATTTCATCTGGAAATGCTTAAAGCAACACGAATTATTCATATTCATTGATCTAAGACAAGTATATGTATATGCATATGTTCTACTACACGAACTGTGTACATAAAATTAAATAAGTTCATGACCTAAATTCTGTAATAATTAAGACATCCTCATGTATAACATTTAACATGAGAGTGCTCAGAGGATCATTACACAACATGTGAAACCACTGTATTTATGATTCAGACAACAAGGTATGTATGTTTTGCTAATACTAATACTAAATTGATGACATCATAAGCATGCCCATATTTCCTAATTAATGCCGATAAACATATGTTAGGGTAGACAAAATATTGTATCTGGGATTTACGATACAATATAAAAAATTATATTTATTATTTCTCAGAGAATTATCTCTATTGATTTTTGCATTCATTTAATACAATTGAAAGACTTTGTTTACATATTACTGTGTTTTTAAAACAAACGAACAATAATATCTGGATTTTGATGAACATACAGCATAAGGTCAAACATGTATGTGTTTCCTAATGCAGTGATTTAAAATTTGGGTAGGTATTAAGAATAACCAAATATTATATATAATGTGCTAAATAATTCAAGTATTGAAAACAGCTTTACTGAATTAGATGCACAAATCAATATAGCTTAAGTTTTAGAAATACTGTAAACCTTTTTATGGAGATTATTCGTTTTTTAAGAGGGCTATGATTGACTGATTGATTGATTGATTGAATGATTGATTATATTTTTACGGAGCATCAGCACGATTGGCCTATTAGCGCCATACAAAATGTTCTATGTATGATCATTTAAAAGTGGTAGAAGGTTTTGTATCGACCAGCGACATAAAACCAAAGGGTAGAATATAAAACGATAAAATAGTAACGGTAATAAATAAAGCATCCCGGTCAACGGGGAATGCAATTGTGTATGATAAAAGGACAGATGAAAAGGTATTGAAAATAAGGAACGGTATATAAACTCCATAAGGCTGCTCAAAAATAAGAACAAGGTGATGGCATAACAGTTAGAGTTTACAGTAAATGTTTAGTTCTTTCAGGAATTCTAAAATACAAGTCAGGTCAATAGTATCAAAATGTTCCTTCATGTCATGCACGTTGTAGTACAGAGCTCGCGTAGGTTTTAGGTCGAAACACACCCTACTGGTTCATTGCAAGTAACGCACTCTGGTGGGTCGTCACCTTTTAGTATGTGGGAGTGGGTTATATAAATCTGACCAATTCGAATTCTTGCAATGACTACCTCCTCTCTACGGATAGTTCTGTAGGAAGGATTTCATTCTTCTATGGAAAGCTTGGGCGCATAAAGTTTGTAATTCGCTACATCATTCATAAAGACTCTTTGATACTAGGTTTAAAATCAGTATGAAGCATTTTAAAATCAGATGGTTCTTGGGATAGGGCCATTTTACCAGTGCGATCTGCACTTTCATTAGCTTTACGAAAAATATGGCTGGGTAAACAACAGTATACTTTATTGTGAGAGATGTTCAGCTCAGTATTTTTGACGAAAATATTGGTCTATAATGGGTTCTCCAGTTTTCTATTGTGTAGTGACTGAAGTACTGATAGTGAGTCGGAGAAGATAATGCTGTTTAAAATATGTTGGTTTTCGATATATTGCAGAGCAAGGTCTATTGATCTGATTTCGGCTGAAAATATAAATGTAGCATTTGGCATGCGAGCTTGTATTCTGTGTTTTCCACAAACGAAGGCTGCAGCAGCCTTTTCATCCGTTGATCCATCACTATAAATTCTTGTGTAGTTCTTAAATTTGGCGCGGAGTTCATCATAAGAATTGTGGAAGATGGAAGGGTTTCTCTCAGATTTTTTTGCCATCGTGTAGCGCTAAAAGTATTTTTAGTTGTTTGAGTAGGCAGGAAGGTGTTTCGGAGATGAATGTTTTCTAAAATTTAGAAAGATCAATTTTGGTACTGCCAAGGCCGGATTATATATTAATTCCAAAGGACGTATGGCTTTTGGTTTATCTACGTATAAGGTTCTGTATTTGGGTTGAAAACAGACGAAAATGGGGGTTATGGGCGTTTGATCCTAATTTGAGAGCTTGCTGTACAGAAAGCAATTCTCAACGATGTGATAAAGGTGGTTCGTTCGTTTCAGCGAGAATGCTTTCACAAGGGGATGTCTTAAATGCTCACAGAGAGAGTCTTATTACTTGATAAATAGAATCAAGTATCTTCAACTATGACTACCTAGCTGAACGTTCAAATATGACTTCCAAGCGTTTCGCTACGATGTGATCAAGGTGGTTCATTTGCTCCAGCGAGAAGGCTTATACACGGGGATGTATTCAGTGCTCCTAGAGCGAAAACTTGTCCTTGATGATGAAATGGGTCAAGCATTCTTCAAGTAGGACTTTTCTAGCTGAACCATAAAGAACGCAACCATGCTCCCGTTGGGAGCAAATAAACGTTCTATATAAATTGAGAATGACTTCTCTATCAACTTCCCAGTCGGTATGCGCTAGTACTTCATGTAGATCTGGATATTTCAAGCATTTAGCTTTCAAGTTCTTTAGGAGTGGAATAATGGTCAGTTTTCTGTCAAAGATAATAACTAAAAGCATTGTTTCCTTACAACGGGTGTAGGTGTTCCATCCAGCGTCAGTTTAGGTTCATCATGGTGTCCTTGTACCAGACTGAAATGCATGCATACCGTTTAAGATTTCGAGAATTTTAAACCGTTACTACTGGCCTAATTTTGAATTATGTTGATATTTTGTTGTAGTTGTCTGTCAATTGTATGCATGTGTTTTGATCAATAACATAATAGAAAATCATCAACTTATAACGAGCAATCCACACCAGGAGCTAAACACTTGGTGATTCTATTGATTTCGATTTTGAAAAGCGTCACATATAAAATACTGTCCTGGGGAACACCCATCTCTTGCTCGTGCTTATCAGAAAGGGTGGATCTTATTCGTACCTTGAATAATCTGTCTGAGAGAATAATTTATATGAAAAGAGGGCAGACGGACTTCTCGACCCAGATCGTGCAAGTCATTTAGTATCCCGTACCTCCATGTCGTGTCATATACCTTTTCTATATCAAGAAAAAGCATTACTAAATGTGTCTTCTTGATAAATGCTTCGCGAATAAATGTTTCCCGTCTAACCCGATGATCAATGGTGCTCCGGCCATGTCGATAGCTACTTTGGAATATTATATTGTTAGTTTCCAAGTACCATACGAACAGGGAATTGATCATTCATTCCATTGTTTTGCACACACAACTCGTCCGTGAAATGTGTCAATAGCTGATAGGATCTGCGCTATCTTTACCTGTTTTGGGAATTGGTATTATTGTTTCTTCTTTCCAAATTTTTGTACATTACCAGTAATCCATAAATCATTGAATATTTCCTGAAGAACTGTTAAAGATGTTTGTGGAAAGTGTTTCAAATAACGATAACGTATTTCGTCAGGCCCAGCGGATGCATCATAGGCCTTATTAAAAAATTTCATAAGCTCAAACAGTAAAAACGGTTGATAATAACGTTCTGAGTTATTCGTGCATTAACATCTGATCAGACTCAAGTTATCTGCGTTGTGTACAGACAAAGCTGATACTGACCGTTTTCAAAAAGTGCATCCAAACTTCTGATGTCCTCTAATATTCATGTATCCAATAAGGATCTTCTACTCAAAACTGTATAACGTGTGTAATCTGCATGCAACTACTCAGACAGCAATATTTATCTATAATCTTCTAATTACTCACATCTTTCATCCTGAAATAGCATTATAGCCTCTGATACGTGTTTTAAACCAGGCTATGCGAGTACTATTTCCCAACGTATCAACACACATAGATTCACCCAACAATATACTGAGCTGTGCCACTCAATTGGGAGGTGCCCTTTTCAGCAGAATTTCAAACTAAATATGTCTGATTATGTTATTTATTATGAAGGACCAAACAAAAATGGATCAGAAGTGGAGATTTCGGTTTTAAATATAATTTTTGTTGTGGAGGTGGAAAAACTAGAATTGCTTTCTTAATAGCATTTAAGTCTCTCTGTCTGAGCTACCATATTACACATCCATTTTCTTTTTCGAGGAAAATAATCGACATTGTTTGTATATGATTAGATAAAGCACTTGCCTAAACATTAAATATGTCTGGTCTCTTCAAATATTAATATTGCAGTTAATATGATCGAGATATATACCACTGCTCCTTGCTAGTGTTCCCGATGGCTAAAATCACTTGAATATTTTAACTAGCGGCCTGCCTATGTTTTTCTAGACACTTCCTACACAGTATGTATATCTTGTCCAGAGTTTATGTAATATTGTATGTGCTTTTAATGTTACAGCCTTAACATCATGGCTGCAAAGTTGTACTCTTTCTTTTCGAGACCTAGATTTTATCTAAAAACCTGACTACACGAGAGCCACTCTGGGCATGGAAAATGATTTATTTGAATATAATATTGTGTCCCTTTTTCAGAAGTTAAAGTATGGATACACAAGAAGTGACATACTTGCACGTTCCTACCTATTACCTTGAAGTGTGCATTATGTCACATAATGCTTGGCATATCTAGCAGCTGTATAAATTTTGGACAAGGTTTACTCAACAGCAAAGGCGTTTAATGTTACGAGACATGTACTCACCAAGAAACTAACAATGGACAATATAATAACATAATATGATCTTCTTAAAATGCGTGAAGTTCCCACTAATAGTCGCTAGATGCACCACTAATAGTCGCTAGATGCACCACTAATAGTCACTAGATGCATTAATTTACTGAAATCAGTACTGCCCTTTCACAAGTCGGTAAATACTACCTCCTTCTTGTAATGATATTGATAAATGCATATTATTGCTAACATATTAAGTTTGCCGAACATGATCAATCTATCAATATACAGAGAGACAGATGCATGCATACATACATACATACATACATACATACATACATACATGCATGCATGCATGGATGCATGCATACATACATACATACATACATACATACATACATACATAAACACACATACATACATACATACATGCTTACATACATACATACATACATACATACATACATACATACATACATACATACATAGACACACAAATAGAGATAGATAGATAGATAGATAGATAGATAGATAGATAGATAGATAGATAGATGGAAAGATAGATGGATATATATATAGATGGATAGATTAATAGACAGATGGATAGATAGACAGATATAGATAGTTATATGGATAGATAGATATTTAGATAGATAGATAAATATATAGACTTTTAGATAGATATATGGATAGATAAATATATAGATATATAGATAGACAGATAGATAGATAGATTAATAGACAGATAGATAGATAGATATATAGATAGATTAATATATATATATATATATATATATATATATATATATATATATATATATATATATATATATATATATATATATATACATATATATGGATAGATAGATATTTAGATAGATAGATAAATATATACTTTTAGATAGATATATGGATAGATAAATATATAGATATATAGATAGATAGCTAGATAGATCGATTAATAGATAGATACATAGATAGATCGATATATATATATATATATATATATATATATATATATATATATATATATATATATATATATATATAGAGAGAGAGAGAGAGAGAGAGAGAGAGAGAGAGAGAGAGAAAGAGAGAGAGACAGATAGAGAGAGGGGTAGGTAGGTAGCTAGGTATGTAGGTAGGTAAGTCGGTATATATATATATATATATATATATATATATATAGAGAGAGAGAGAGAGAGAGAGAGAGAGAGACAGACAGACAGACAGACAGACAGACACAGACAGAGATAGACAGAGTGACAGAGAGAGAGACAGAGAGAGAAATACTGATACGTACATATATTCCTTCAGACGTTCGTACATGCTTTCAACACACAAAATATATCCATATAGTAATTCATCTTGATAAATTTTAGATGATTTGATTGTAATCAACACATGGTGGTTGTTGTACCTGTAGGAAATATAAGATCAACATAAAAGTGTAAATGTTCTGTTCCTACTATAATCTAGGTCAGGGGCCAAAAGGATACAATTTGCACACCAAGCATCCTTCAAAAGAACAAACCGTAAACTTTAACATTTTTTTTGCAGTCGATATGGCTGTGCAAAAGTCAAAGTCCAAGTCGAACATTTCTGTTGGTTTTGGAAGCTCATATATGTATATCCGAATGTTTGATAAATACAGCATTAATTTATACAATGACAGAAGTGTGGAATTCGGGTATTGGTATAGATCATTACCTTCTATTATCCATGACGTGATCATTTATTAAAGTCACTGTCACGTGATAGTGTATGCCTCATCAGGTAATGAACAATACAATATAATAGGTGCTAGGCAACAACAAAAAAGAAAATAAAGCGAACTATAATTAGTTTACTTTTATTGTTTTCTAGAACTGAAAATCAGCGCATAGCCAGTCGATCACTAGTTTGATTGAAGTAAGTGATCACCATAACATTTTTTCCGGTTGCATTTTAAGGAAAATTAATATATGTGTATTGTCTGTAAATAGCTACCACGCTGCTCCTTATTTTGCCCGGAGTTTTGGTGACTTTCATTTTCGAAATCTCGATTTCAGCTGTTCTGTTATGCTCAAAAGCCTCAATAGTTATTTCAGCAAGCCCGCACATATAATCACGCCCAAACACACGCATTTTTTATTCACGATTAACATGGATTTCCTGGTAATTTCATCCTGCAATATCTTTTTAACTTCGATTTTTTTTCACATCGAGAACATATATGATCCTTCAAAGTTCCTATATTAATAACGTAATCGCGTTGACAGGATCTCTGGATTCAGCACACCCAAGCAATTTTAATCAATTACTCTTTCTTACTGACACAACCGTAATAAAACCATTAACAACATGTGCCTAAATTGTATGTTCCAAAAATTCTGTGTTCTGGGCGTTTCGTTTTCGCCCAAATAACGCTTCGGACCTTTTGCTGTATTATTAGCTAAACATCAAGCGTGAGTCTGTTTGGGGCATGTCAATATACATCGAGCCCAAGTCTTTGTTCAACGAAGTCATCACACACTTACGGAACGGTTATTCGGTCATCAATATGCAAACAAATCATTAACACGACCTTGGATGCCTAGTACTCAAATTTCAGAGTGATCGCGGACCCAAAGCGCTAGACTTGTATTGTATAGTGACCTCAGAATGCAAAGGGATCGGGTTATTACGCAACATGGCTTTCATCAGCTATTAATGTGTTAAATACTGAAACCACAAGCATTATCGAATTGGAACCCGTGGATGCAAAATGGTGGAAAACCGTATCACTGGCATATGTGCTTAACAGCTGGGTCTGTACGCTTTACGTTTGCTAACAGTGTCATGCTTGACGTGCTTGTGTTACGCAACCCACTACTTTACACTTGATTAGTCATTTACGCTTTCTGCTTCCACCACTTGGCCCTTTGTTAACGGGCTATTGTATGTCCAGCTCGTTTAGGCCCACTGGCCTGTACTTATTATGTTCGTACTGGTTTTATGCTGCATTCCACATCCCAAAACTATGATCCGTACTTTTCAAAATGGTCAAATTTTGTTCCTTGTTTCATTTTCATTCTTACTATTACAAAGTTCGTGCCTCATCTCACTACAGTGAACAGTGATGTTCATAATATTACAATAAGGGTATGCATTTCCAACGATTGCTATGTTGTAATACACTGATATTGATGTAATTCTTCACTTTTTGTGGCATTCCTTACAGAATGCACCCTGCATAGAAAGCTGAGGCGGCGTCGCAAATGGCAGTAAAGTGAGCCAGACCAACATGGTCCAACATCCAATAAACGGTAAATAGGTCCAGAAAGAAGGCACAATTGTCAACACCAATGGCCGCCAACCCTCAACCTGGAACATCCAGTGAAGGAGCTTGGATAGACCTCCATCTTCTGAATGTTATAACCCAATAGGTCTCCGACAGGCTCACCACCCAAGTGACACAGGAGAACCATAACAAATATGATCAGCTGGTAGCTATGTTTAGGTTGTCAACGGAAAATAGTCATCACACTGGGTTTCAACTTGTACAACTTGCTACAATGGACAACACACCAGCAGCATCCATGGTCTCCGGCGCATTGAGGAAACCACGGCTTCACTTACAAGCACAGCTGTGGATACAGGTAATGTTGTCCAGATCGTTTCTGCCGGGGTGGTGGGGGGGCTTTCACAATCACAACTTGTAAGCTCGTCGGACTTCCCATCCACTCTAATCCCTGCTGAAATTAAGGCAAACATATGGGCGGGCTCATGCATTGATTTTTCTACCCTGCTGAATAACTAGCAGGATGCGAATTTCAAATTTCAGTTGGATACGCACAATACTACTCCTTAACTTCTTAGCATTTTTCCAAATATTACGACCGTCTAACTCACAATAGGGCTTTTGATTCTTGCGTGGAGACTGCTCGCTAGTGTCCTATGTGGCAAATATCCCGTGGCTAGTACCTCTCTTCCCCACTACATGGAAACTGTCCTTAAACTTCAGGAGACACGCGCTGATTGGAGGTACTATCATGAAATCTTTAGACAATTTGTTGCAAAGGGAGAGGCTAAATGGTGTAACACGCAACTAGAACTTTAAGTGAAGGCTGTGTTAGAGTCAGGTCATAACAAGAACACACAACAATCCCTCACAAATTACAAACAGAAAGTATCCGAAGGGAGTTTGTTTTAGCTACGACAAAAGCGCTCGCTGTTCTTCGGGATTTTCATGCAATTTTCAGCACACATGCTTCATTTGTTTAGGAGGCACTCATTCATTTGCTGTTCCAAACCAATTTGTCAGCCCTTTAAGATACTTCCACAATATCGCCAGCAACAGCAGCGACCTAACAACTAGCATGTTCGTTTTCAACGATCAAAACAACGTCGAAACACTAACCGAACAACAACAGAAACCTTGTCAACAAATTGTGGTGATCCTTTCCTTATCCCTGCCAGAAATGACCCTTGCAATATTGGCTCCACGATTTTGATCGTGCCACAAAGGAATACAGGCTTGTAGGTTTTCAAAAAGGGTTCGATGCGGGGTTTATGGGGACACTGCAAACACAAGTATGAAAAAAATATGAAATCAGCATAAGCTAAAGCCAAACTTACTGAATAAAAGATACGGAAAGAACTGCATGGCCTTTTGCGAACGAAAACGTTTCCGAATTTATACATTTCGACCTTGTGTCTAGTCGAAAAGAAAATTCCTGGGGCTTTCTGACTAATTCATCACCATTCCTTTCCACCAGGTGATTCGGTTAACGATGGAATTTCAAATCAACAATCAGCAGTACATTACGGAAGCATTGATAATGCCATCACATGTAAAAACAACTGGGTAGAGGTTGTTTATGGCAAAAACAGACATGTCAAATTTTTTCTGCATTCTTTATATTTGTCCCATGTACTATCACTGTTTTCGTTTTTTTGTGGCGGAACAGGTACTATTTTGACAAACGCTTTGGTTTGTAGTTTCAGCTGCCTGATATTTGAGACCTTGGACAATTCTGGTCAATGGATAGCGAACACAAAGTTATCTATAACACAGAAGTCATTTTGGACGATTTTGCTATTCAAGTTGCATATCGCATAAGCTTGATCGCTTCCTGACTGTATGTGCTGACATCGGCGTTCCTAGGGCTGCGGATAAATCATTATCCCCGTCAACAACCATGAAGTACCTCGAATACAAACTGGATTCTGTGAGAATAGAGGTTCGCCTTCCCACGGACAAACTATAAAAGTGTAACAAGCTCATAAATTTGTATGTGGGTCGAATTTTTTTTTACTCCCAATGAGTTGCAATCCACCATAGGTACTCTTAAGTTTGCTTGCGCAGTAGTATTGCAGGGATAGGCTTTTCTTAGGCGACTCGGTAAAAGAAGATTTAAGAGCCTGGCAAAATTTCTTTTCCGATTGTCAGATGCATTTAAGAAATACATAAGGTTAGGCAGAAAGGTCTCAGCTTTGTAAACACTTCAATCTCTTGTTCTAAGATCGCCATTCTACCGTGTGTTTTACTTTCTCTTTCAGCCTCGTGGTTTTCACAGGCTTACACCCCTGGGTATCGACCGTGCTTTAATGGGACATCATTCACTCGACCCGGACTAATCTGTGTCTACATGTCTTGTAGATCGCCAGGAACGTATGAGGGTACTCTAACAGCTCCGGAAGACCAACAGCATTCACCGGCTTAATATTGATGAACATTGATATTTTCTTTCTTTTTATGCTGGACATTTTTGTTCTTTGTCCTACCCACTGTTTATGGTGGTTGCAGCATCAACTAATTTCTGTATTATACGTTATGTCTCATTGTTCAATTTCTTAGCAAGTTTGCTCTACCGACTTTGTCCAAATAGTTATGTTATGCTGTAAATACATAGCAAATTGTTGGCTCACTAATATCATTTATATTCAATATAAAGTCACCAAACTGGCCAGCATAAAAACACAACGTTTGTCTATGTTTTAATTATATAACCATAAACCTTGACTTTGTAATATTTGCACGACTGACTTTGGAAATTCTGTCTCTTTGCTCTATCTTCCTTTCGACTCTATCGCTATCGGAGAGAGTAGGCTGATGCATACACATTTAATTTTACAATCTCATCAAACAAGTTAATAATACAGACCTCTGTGTTTTCATTCACGTTCTTTCTGACAATGCACCCTTCTTCTACATGCTTACCAACATCAGTTTGTCGCATATATGTACATGCAATAAACTGACAAAGAACATTGCAAAATTAGTATCTTACTAGCCTAAACCCGTTCTACTCCTAATGAGTGTTTTCATAGACAAAAAAAAAAAACAACAGAGAAGACAAATAAAACAGAACATCCGTTGTATTTGCAAACCTTTATATGTCTATTTCTACAGGATTGAAACCATTAAATTTATTATGCTTCAAGTAGTTTGCTTCAACTTAGTTCAGATGCTGGAATTGTTTTATATTGACCTAAAAATCGATGAGGCATAACGACATCTGTTGTCTTATGTAAATTTATGTATGCGCAAATTATATTCCGGATATGTCATTGTTATAGTAGTAATTATAGGATTTTGGGTGACTAATATGCAGCTTAAGGTAATTATTTTAACGAAAATGCATCGGCTTCAAAAAAAATATTTTTTTGTGCCTGTGTGGGTTTTTTTCTTTTTTTCTTTTGGTCTCCTTGGTTTAAACCGCTCGGGTTCAGCGGTTTAGGCCGTGTATCCAGTATCCTTTTTCTTTCCTGGGGTAATATTTATTGCAATTACATAAAACCCCGACTGGAGTTCCGAAACAATGAAGGAAAAGGAATTATACTCGAAATAATTTAAATATTTTAATTCCAAAGTTTGCACAAAATGCCGACATGTCAAGCATTTACAACGTACATTTGTTTAATGGAAATAAGCAATTTAGCGCATTTTTTTTTTAACTCTCATTCTTCAAACATATGCCAACTCTATGAAAACATTCTTAGCATTAACACATGTATGAATCTGCATGCTGACTAAAGCTAGGCAGTCAAGGAATACATAAACTGGACCCAGATCATGTATACAAAATAATTTACTGTTACGTGCAATTGATTACAATACCTCACAAAGTTATGATATGGATTTCATATTTTATGAAAGAGAGGCGAACTTTATAGTTAATGTTCCAGAAGCAGAGCAGATTCGTCTCATTCTTCTGTAGTATGTGCAATAGGAAAACGAACAGAAAAGATAAAATTTAATCTTAATTTCATCAAAAGTACTTGACTATATCCATATGCATGTACATAATGGATGCACAGTATTTGCACACAACAAACGGTTAAAAATACGACATTATATGGCATAAAATGGACGAAACAATTTAGCAGCCTGTTGATAACCACAACCATCGAACTATTTATCAGCAACCAATGATATTAGCTTTTCCCTATTCATATATACTATGATGAAGTTCAGATCATCACTGGTGCACTGGTTGTGTTCTGTTCATCAATTTGAAGACAAACAAAACGTTGCCACCACTTTAAGAAGCTTTACACTGTCATGAATATATGCGTAATAATTTCATCTTAACATATTTTTAATTGAAGGAAAAAATGGTAAAAGGAAACGAACTTGATCTCTTATAGCTGTATATTGTCATTCTAATAGAAATGGTTCATCTGCTACAATATGTCCGCAACATATGCTTAAACATGATTTAAGAATACATTGGTACGTAAATCTCAGCATCTTGGTCCCTAATAAAGAATGCCGGACCTGGCATGACCGATCATCAGTAGTATAATACAAATTAGCATTATGTTCATATGCTCAAGCAAGGTTTGAAATTTTTTATAGATGGGTTACTCATAACTTATGTTGGTAAATTGTTCCACTGTTGAATTAAGTCTGATGCAATGTAGATCTACATAAATGCCTCAATGTTATCAACTTATGGTCCAATTACAGCTTTGTAAGTAGCTTGGAGCAAAATCGTTTTTCCATTTGAAATTACTAATCTTCTCTGTCTCTCTCTCTGTCTGTTTGTCTGTCTGCCTGTCTCTCTCTTTTTCTTTCTCTCTCTCTCTCCTCAGTAACATAATATTTTCTTTGGTTACATGACTGATTTAAGGAACAGAATAAGCAGACAAATGAAAAACTTTGATTCTAGCTTTATCAATTAATTAGTTTACACGTTTTTCTTTGCATCACTGGCAGCGGGAAGCAAAACTTGCGATAATCCGGAAGTAAACCCTAGCGAGATCATCGCAACAGGGTCAAACAGAGCATTAGACCGAACATTAACAAAACAATCTCCGCTAAGTGGCTCAAAAGCATATACAGTAGAAAAGGTAGGTAGCAGAAACAAGTATTTGTAACAGTTAGCTGCAGCCACGACCAACGAGTTTCAGTGCTGATTGTTGTTACAAATAAGCTCAAAATATAACGGCGCACCCCCCCCCCCCCATAGATATAACAATGCTGTATAAAACAAAAAACGCATATAATCTATATATAGATTCTTACGCATGTGCTGACAGTTACTAATAATTATGTTATATGGGGACATGTTAATGAGATTTGGTCTTTTCCTCATTGGACAAATCGGTCGGATATTATCTTAGAAAATTAAGTTAATTTCCATCGGATGTTTTAAATGAAGTGAGTTCTTCTACGATATTAGACATTTGCGATTTGTGAGCTAGTTAGTAGTAGTAATAATCTACTTGTCTTGATACCTTGCCTGTATCCAACAGCTCGGAATGGGCAGTTATCATATACCTATTTCTTGTGTTTTTGTTGTGATATCAAGTCTGCGGGTGTGTTTTATATTATACTTAGGTATTATTTGAGGAAAAACATTTCTTAGGATTATTCAGTGGAAATAGACAGTGTTACTTAGACTTGCTATTGCTCTAGAACTATTGTGAATTATTTAAAGGAGTTCTGGGCAACGCCATTTTAAGGCCAGTCGGTCCCTAACACTGTCAACGTATCGGCATTTCAAAACAAATGGAAGCTCTCGATGTAAACAAGCACGCATACAGCTGGCTGTACCTTTTTGTGTTTTAGAACAATCTCTTTCAATAAAAACTGTGTCATTTGTATCCAGTTTCTTAAACGAATTAAATAAATACCAAGAAGGAACTCTTATATGGACATATACATAATTCCTTAATTTATAGAATTTCTCAGCTTAACAAAGGCAGCAAACTTCATAACATCTCTTGCTTTTGAACTCGCCCATTCAGATATGTCAGCAATGTTACTAACGAATCTCGCATTCTAATTCGAAAGACCAGCATCGTGTCTGTTGATGCGAAGTTACAGTCAGTCTTTAGAAATAACAGCAAAACGTGTAAACTCCAGATACGAACTCTAGTTTTGACACCGGTAATTTTGAGTATACAAATATCTGATATCAAAACTGAAGATTTTCCTTTTGTATATTTTAACGTAAGTAGAACATCTACATTATTTAGACTCACGATATAAAAACATATATTTCATTTACTCTAATACCACCGAATGTAGAGTGTCGTGAAATATGTTGACGGCACATAGCTCGGAACCGGTTACTACCAAATAATACATAATCGATTCATTCGGGGATAAAGAGTCATCGGAGAATGCAATAACCAGCACCTCGTATAGAATAAAGAACATGAACACTGACTAGTGAAAGTGTAAAAATGGCAAAAGAATTAGAGGTTTTGATTCCGAAAATGGAAAATCTTTATATTAAATATATCATATTTAAGCATGCAGTTAGCAAATGAACTGGTTATAAAATATCAAACCTAATTCAGAAACAAGCATTCATGAGGAAATATCTGTTGATATAAAAGGTCCAAATTTATATAAAAAAGGAAAACAATGTTCAAAAATCAAGCATTAATAACGCAAGAACTTCATACTGGTACACTGTATGCTTTCGTCTTTGCAAATTATTTT
The DNA here is from genome assembly GCA_028554795.2 of Sinohyriopsis cumingii. Taxonomy (NCBI): domain Eukaryota; kingdom Metazoa; phylum Mollusca; class Bivalvia; order Unionida; family Unionidae; genus Sinohyriopsis; species Sinohyriopsis cumingii. Next base: position 267,329 of record JAPYKE020000322.1, on the reverse strand, counting down.
TTGCAATATTGTACCGTTATACTCATCTAAAAAATGAATTTCGAAATATGGAACTAAATATAATTAATTAGTTGTTAAATATCAAAAGTCCATTAAAATTGTTTTTACTTTGAAATAAAAAATGGCGTTGCTTTACATAAACCATGGCAGCATTTCAGAAAAAAGAACTGATAGGCAATGAAACAAAATATGGAACTAAGTATTTCTGCAAATAAAAACTAACGGCAGACAAAAGCGTAAGGAAGAAAAACTAATAACAAATAGATTCATTAAAACACACTTCTAAAAGTTCACAAGAAATTATCAATACTTACGCTCATCTTCTGAAGTTAGGGAATGCGCACCAAAATCTTCGTTTCTCTAAAGAAAACACAGAATATAATTTTGGAACTTTGTATCTAATATCAGCACATAAAACATTCAAATAAATGTTAGGAAATATATCAATATTTGACCCAGTTCAACACTATCCATATCAACAAGCCCTTATATTTAAGGTAAGTGACAAATATATCAGCCACATTAAATCATTTATCATGTACCGTCAGAAATCCATTTTCATAAGGGAATATTCATACAGATAAATATGTCTTAAATCCATATTAAAGCATTCAGTGGAACATAGTCAGATTAAGTTATTCAAAAAATGGGCTAAAAGTCATAAAAGCAATTTGAGTTAGGCATTTCAAGCCATGTTCTTTCTATCTTCTCTACCTGGGTGATCCCTTTCCGTCTCTTGTTTCCAGAACCATGGTAAAAAAAAAAAATGTGTCTGATTCTCGTGACTACGCCCATGGATCCTGTCGAATCAGGTAAACAATTTTGTAAATATTGCGTCCCCAACCCAGTTTTATATAGGCTGGAACTCTTAGAAGAATCCACTTTCTGGTACCTCCAAGATTGTCCGACCTTGACAACACTAACACCATATTAGCATAATTGCAACATTTCACATTGATTGCTGTGGATGCCTTTATGTTTGAATATATGTATGGTAACCTATGTAAATTATAAAAAGGATTGTATTTACAGCTTCTGCTCCGAGCCTTGAATCAGTTGCCATGACTGTTTTAGCATCATACGGTTCATCTTCTGGGCTTTCCTAAACACCACCATATAATACTATTATATTTTCTCTTGCTTTATTCCATTATCGTCAGCATTTTAACCCTCCCGTTTATTTTTCATACATTCACATGCTGTCATAAGTATTTACTTCGGATTTGGCGCATAAATGTATACTTCACGTATCACTACTCCCTGTTTTATAGTACCAGTTGAGTATGTTTGGGAACATTTCTTGTAATAGGCATATTATTATCAGTTTTGAGGTAATAAAAAATATTTACATCACTGAATCAATTAAACTACAGATCAACAAAATAGCTCGCTTAACATAAGACCAGAGGAGACGGTCTTCGATTCAGTTAAGAAGAAAGTATGAAAATGTAACTGTCTTATACAAGCACATGATATCTAGGAGTCAGTTAATCAGTAAACGTGGGGTTGGATTATACTATTCGTGAGAAGCAATTCGAAAGGATTAACTAATTATGGCTAAGTTATTAAAGAGCTCAATCAGCATAAACATTTAACATTATTTTGATTGTCTCCACAAGGTATGTTCTGTTTTGGTGCTTAAAGTTGACGAGATTGATTACATTTATTTTACCTGTATGATTAACAGTAACTTAGGCATACTAAAATATGTTAATTTACAGTGTTTGTTTTATTTAAGAACTTTAGTGGCCTTAAATGGGTTCGTTTGACTTCTGTGTTTAAAGTGTGTCAGTATGCCGTTTGACTTCTGTGTTTAAAGTGTGTCAGTATGCTAAAAAATGCCAATGTCAATACAGAAAATACACGCAGCAGAAATATCACAAGAAAAGCAGTTTAGATTGGAAACGGGAATTTCGGTGTCTACAATCAACATCAAAAGGACATAAATATGCATTTTGCTCTTGGTATAGAGCTGATTTTAAAGTATGCTACGGTAACAAGAATGAAATCACGCGTTATGCAGAAACCTCACCACATAGGAATATATTAACCGCGATAACAAATATCCCATCACAGAAATCCATGTTCATGGACTCTGCGTAAAATGTAGATAAAGTTATATGCACCTTGACACTATTTTCCAACTTTATAGCCGAACATAACCTCCAGTTTATGCTAGAAAATAATTTGATAAATGTTAATTTTAGAGTGATTATATATGCAAATATCTGATATATTGAAAATCGGAGCTCAGATTCAAATTTTCATGATCACATAAACGTAGTATGGTACATTTCAGTATGGGACTAATATAATAAAAAGTTACAAGCATTTGAAACCTATCCATTGCAAGCTGATGAATGTGCATGTGCAAAATAAAAACTAAGCTACACCCCTCCCAATGTATTACATCAATTATGCATGCATGTGTTATTTGTATATATGTATACCTGGAACAAAACATGAAAATAAGAGATGGTTACCTGGGCAAATGTGTTGGTGATTTGTTATGGAATGACTAAATAGTGTTTATTTTCACCCAAGGATCGAATTTCATTTTACAACTTTTGTGTCCATTATAATTCTTATTATACGTGCATATATGGTGAAGACGTCATTGCTTGTTGAAAATATATTTTTTCGGTTATGGTGACTTGACTGTTTTGCAAGCTATAGACAAAGTCTGAATTATTTTTAAATCCAAAGGCAAATATATTTATTAATAAACCATGCATCACCCACAATCGGAATAAAATACTGATATGCCATCAAAATGAATTAGTCGAGGAAACTGTGCTCATTGACCTCATACGTCTTGTAAATTTTTTAAATGAAATATCACAAACTATGTCATCGTCTTTTGTGACCTATTAAGGGTGACAACGAATATATTCGCCTAGTCATTCATGCTACACTAATTCTTGGCAGGTTCTACAAGTAATTCAGTTGAATTTTTTCTTTCCTTATTCACTTGCAATGAAACGTGAATGCTAATTGGAAACATGGAAACTGGATAGGTATCAACGTTTCAATGTAATGCTGATCAAGCAATGGCTTAATATAAATAGTTGCCCCTCTGTACTTGTTCCGAATAGCTTGACCTCGTGAAACGGACCCGCTAATTATGCGTCATAAATGGTGATGTGTATCACCAATTTGTAAAGTCTCCACTCTGTATTATATTTTACATCGGTAACCTGTTTTTTTTTTCTTCTAATTTGAGGTAGTGAATAAGGCCTTTGTGGAATGCATTACTGAGCCAAACAAGACCAAAATTGTTTGATGTGCCTTAAGATGGTTCAAATACCTAATTAGGATACGATGATGTTAATCCGCTTTTGAATGACAAGAATTAAGTACACAGAAACATACGTCTATTTCAGAGAAATCAATCTCAATTATTTCGCAAAGGCACGGAAACACAATAACCGACAATCAAAACAAAGTGTAGGTTATTTATTGCATGACACACCAAAATAATTTCATCAAAACACAATTCAAAACGATTAAAAAAATATATTAGCTTTATGCAAAAGCGACTATAAGGTAATCTGTAAGGTATTTAAGTCATACATGGGTAACAAGTCTGGAATTTCTCTTTTTACTTTGTTATATGTAATGAGCTACTGAAAGATCTAAAATGGTAAACAAAATAGCCCAAAATTAGAGAGGAAGGTGATTACATACAGCTTGAGTTATTGTCACCATTTTAATTTCTATAAGGTGTTAGTGGTGAGTGTTGTGAATAATTTCCATTTTCACTGACAGCAAAGAGTGTCTGTATCCGATGCAGTTGTCTGGCAACTATATTTAGTACAGCGTGCTGGATTTGTTAGTCTTGTTCGCACCTACACTTGGCCATGTTCAAGATAATATTTTACTTTCGCGAGCAAATTGTACTGTTTATTCTGTTTTGAACATACGATCGTAATGCCTTCCTAATATGTGACGACATGCAATTGTTTCTTAAAGTATTCATGCAGTGCAGCACAATATGTGTAGTGACCGAAAAGAGTCATACATCTGATCAAATAGAGAAGCTTGAAAACATCCAAAAGGTTACATTAAAATCACTAACAATTAGCAGTAGTCTGTCTGACGATATATTAAGCCAGTCATGGAAGGAAATGGCATATTAACGTATGATAAGTTTATCGCTGTCTGTAATCTGAATATAAGAAGTACAGCCAATTTTTAAGCACATAAAAACACATCACTCGACCACAGACATATCATCTTAAGATGAACAAGTCATCAGGTTGATCTGTATATACAGAATCTAGGTTGGGGTTTGGACCGAGACAAGGAAATCCCAGTCAAGAGTGTATATTATTTGCCGAGAGGGGAGACATATATTATATACCCGCGACTGGGATTTCGTTGTCTCGGTCCGAACCCCAACGTAGATTATATTTCTCACCCAATAGTTTCCTTTAAAGTAAAAAAGTATTCTTCACTAGTGTTCAAGTCCGATGTTTACATGCGGCGCATGAATATAAATATGTTAATGAGGGCTGTGGTGTGACCGTTGCGTCCGAAGTACACAGTTTATGCTAGTGAGAAAAGAAAAATAACAACATAAAAAATCGCATACTAATGAGGTATTATCACATTTAATAAACTGATGTTACATAAAAGTGACAATAAATAGTTAATATTTATTACAAGATACTGTTCTATTTTCATCAGTTCCAATTTTGAAATGTTATATTGTAAATAATAGAACGATATTGGCTACTCAGCTCTACTGTAGTTACACTTAGTACAAGCAGTAAAGAAGAGTAATATCTTTCTGTAGATTATTCATGGGTAATTAGAGATCAGTGTCATCATCGTATTTAACTATTCTGTTCTTTGGAGGAGGTGAAACGGTGTGTGCCATACATGAGTTGACCTTAATATTGATTATAAAATTACCCCCGTGCATATCAGACCATCCAAAAACGGACTCTAGTAGATAAATATGTGCTAAACTTTCAAGTTCACGGTTCTTTGAACATTTATGTTTCTGTTCTGGAAATATGGCAAGTGCTAACAGTGAAATTTGCTTATGGATTAATGCGTTAACGGATAAATGATTCCTTCTATCTGGTAAGTACATTTGTCATTAAATAGTGTAGGTATATTTTTTTATTCAACCGGGGCACAACGATGATGCTTAATAAAATTATTATAAAGCATGTTTTATGTAACACATTTCTGGCTGTTACTAAGTTTTCCGTAGTTGTTAAGAGAGTTGAGAGGCTATTAAGTGTACAGGTCTGAAGTCTATGTGCGTGGATCAGTGTTTTTTGTTAAAGTTCATTCCACACAGCAATGAGAATTTTATCCTAACTGTAGCACAGTCAGTTTTCAGGTCAACGTCATTAAATGTAGGTAACATAATATAATTTATTTCGCACAAAGTATTTAAAACTAGTCAGGTAGCTTTAGCTAAATTTAATGACGCTGACCTGAAACATGTACTGAGCATAGCCTGCATATAGATACAATTGACCATGCTTTGTGGAACCAAAATAGCATAATACCAAAAACGTTCGACATCGTATGCATTTGTGTCTTTGTCTCTCTCGAACTGTTTTTATGGTGTGTTCTCAAAGATGGATTTACCTTAAGTTACTACGCTTTTATTATATATTTGTTGCTGTTGTTGTTGTTGTTGTTGTTGTTGTTTGATTTTAGTACAACTACGTCAGGCACAATATAAGACAACAAGGGTTTCTATTTCTAAAAGTAGTTCTGAGCGCGTGGACACCTTGACTGAGACGACAGGTCTGAGATGACAAGACTGAGATAAGAAAAGTAAGGTTAGCAAAACAGCTAGATTTCTCTGTCGCATGGGTGAGAAATCCATATCGAATCATTTCAACACGTTGCACAAGAAAATCGTTCACCCATATAGCCAGCACAGTTTGAGTAGACTGAACTATGTCATAAAATGCACAGTGACAATGGAACTGTGCAATGTCATTTAAAGTTTGACATATACTTTTTTTTCAGTAAGTGCTACACATCGAAGGTCTTGTTAATGTGAAGATAAATATTTCAGTTTACCTTATCTGTAAAAAAATAACCTAATGTGTAATTGGTGATACAAACAATTCTAGTTGACTTAGCCTGATTTCAAGCGGAGCCATGTTCTACATACTTTACAAATTAATTTACTTAAGGTCATAAACAATGGCATTAAGCATAGATGTGGAACTACATCCTTTAACTGTAAGTGACATTTACAACGTTAATATATGTTCTTTTTATGCGGTTACTGAATGTTTGAACGTTTACATACATGACACTAAACTTGGCAATTTTCACGTTTAAACCTTGCAAAATTAATTGGGATTGTCTTTCTACACTTATGGTTAAGGTGGATCTCACCAATTACATGCAAATACATATAAAGCTATCTATATCCATCTTGTGAGGTCTTTTTCTCTATAGCTGATTTCCCATGGGAAAAAAATTAACCTAGAGTAGATATTCCCACATGAAGACTGTATCCAAGATATATTTCCTATGGAGTCAAGTTACCATAGATTCTGTTTTCCATAATGACAACATACACTTAAGAGACGATTACAACATAATTGACTGTAATTGCCCGTTGACATGTATCAGTGATGTGCTATAAAATATCGTGAGGATGTGATGTGATGTGATTTTGATTTTTAACGTAGCTTTAACAATTTTTCAGTCATATCGCTACGATGACTGCAGTGTGGCAGTTTAAAGTGATGTCTAGCACTAGGGCATCATGCCGCAGACATGTAGCATGATGTCCCACCCATTTACATTATCCTGACACCGGGCCGACCAGTCCTAACACTAACCTCTTAATGCTGAGCGCCAAGCGAGGCAGCTGTTAGTACCGTTTTTGTAAGTCTTTGGTATGACTCGGCCGGGGATCGAACCCATATATCGTGAGGAAAGGTAATGCCTGTACATTTGTGACGTATATATATATGATATTTTTGTGTTTAGTTATGCCACCCAGAAAACTGAAAGCCCATATTTAGACATAATTCTATCTCAATATTGGAGATAAATAACCTAAGAAAAATGTTACTTTTTCCCTGGGTCATACTCTAGAGTTGAATATCAAGGACGGAAACCCCCAAAAAACATTTTACCTGGCTGTGGTTAACATCACGTAAAAATGGCGACAAATTAAATTTTCTACCGGAAATGTATGTACTACTATCTGTACCGAAAGGTCTAATTAAATATCAGACTTGCTTTAACGGGTTAAGGCTACGCTATAAGATTTCAAATTCCTCACCTTAATAAGTCACTTGCGAATGTCATTTTTTATGAATATTCTGTCATTACCTTAGTTTGGAATGCAAGTAATGATTTCTTAAGACAGAAATTTTGAAAACTGTTGAATATCGCATCCGGTGTTTGGAGACAGGAACATTAAACCATCTAGATCTTTCCAAATTAATTGTACAATACAACAGGGCATCCATCTCAATCATGTTTACGTTCAGATCTTCATATTTTTCAGTGCTAAACCACATTTTTCAAAAGCGAACTTACCTCCACACTAACGTCATTCAAAGTCTGAAAGTCAAGTTACACTCTATAGTAAACAAGGCATTAAGTATTGTAATTCGTCAGATTTGTTTTCGTGATTATGTTTGATAATAAGCTAAAAAAAGGCGTACTCACGATCAAGGTTAAAGATGGCTGATTACGCATCGCTGTAAACCATGTCAGCATCAGTGTTGGTCTCCAACTTGGAATAACGCAACAATTCAGAATCCTGAGTATTTATGCGCTTTCTCAAAAAATGGCGTGACCTTGCGAAGAGATATAATTGAGGAAACACATGGACAGTAATTTGTTTTTCCAATAAAGCTTAAGGGTTTCATTATTAACTTTAGTGGATTTTATAGCGCCATCTCGCATGTTAGTTTTAGGTCAAGTGCCCCTGCTTAGTTGATATATATATATATATATATATATATATATATATATATATATATATATATATATATATATATATATATATATATATATATATGTGTGTGTGTGTGTGTGTGTGTGTGTGTGTGTGTGTGTAATCCTGGAATTCATTAATAAAGTAGATAAAAGAGGATAAATATAAAACAACAGATGCAACAAACAAAAGCAAACACGAAAGTATCGAGATAGATCGATCGTCAAGTGAGCAGGGGAAATAAAAGACAAACACACACTCACGTGCATACACAGAGAGGCAAATAATACATGAATAGTTACAAAATACCATCAAACATGGAAAAATCATTAACTCGATCCCCATATAGAGCCATCTCAATAAAACCTAATCACCATACCTTGTATATCAGCATATCCGAGGAGAAGGAAAGTAGATGTATTATTCCCCCACAGTGATAACTAGTGCTTAAGAAATACACTAGCACTCATCCGTCTATATACACGTACACACAAGGTACACCATGACAAAGAAATAGACAAAATGTCGAGTTAAAAAGGGGGTAAGGGTCAAATGACGTAACAATAATAACAATAATTATAATACAAATACATAATAATTATATTAATGGTTAGTTAAAAAATATAAAAACAAGGGTTAACCATTAAAATTGCACATTCAGATAACAAACAAGATAACAAATAGGGAAAAGGAAGAAACCAATATTAATATTAAGCGATATATAACCAAAGGAACAATCGGATTACGTCAATAGCAATGCAGAGAAAAAAGATTAACGCAGAGGACAAATAGCAGAAATCAGGAAGATCACGTAAAAAAGAAGCAAAAGACAAAGATACCACCAATACCAAAAATAGCATAGAACAATAAACCACCGTGGAAAAAGAAGAGAGAAGACATCAAATAAAGAAGACAACTTTTTTCATCTAGAAAGACAACATCAGGGACGGAGAGACAATATTCCTCCCTAGAAGTAAACCTGAAAATACATTAATTAAACAAATTAATAAAACTAGCACCAAACCCAAATATCAAGGGAAATACCTCCTAACTGGAACACAATAGAAACATACTCTTCTATGGCACACATACAGTAGTGCGTAAAAAACATTGGAGCCACAAAAAACAGAAACATTCACGTCTACAGCCTACACACATAGCATCTACATGTAAAAATATCAGTTCAAGCCCCCCCCCCCCCCAGCAAAACAAAGTTTAGCAAACAAAACACAATTGTCGAATAGGGCTTCCATTCTGACACTAGATATCCTCTCCAGACGAAACTGGCAGCCCTGCAAAGAACCAAAGTAACATGCTGCTTTTATCATGAACTAAATAAGACACGAAAGTCAAATTAAGATCGCAAACATTATATGGCTGCTATGAGCCAACATCGTTTACACATTTAGGGAAAACAACATGTACTCTCCGTACACAAAAACAGACTACGTGTTATGCAAATTGACAACCCATAAATATTTCATGCGCAAGGCCGCGGAATGTAACAGAAGGTTGGATAGAGGAAGACCAGAAGTCAGATTTATAAGGCAGAGAAGGCCACATCCGTGGGGATCCTTTTTTCTGCCAAGACAATCGGTCCTGCTTGCTCCTTTTCTTCCTTTGGTTTGCTTGGGCTTCTTGAAAAATAAACGGGTCATCTTAAAATTAATTAAAATTAAACAGTGCCCAAATGGGAACAATTTTAAAGGGTAGTACATTCTTACAAGTCGATAAGCGACGTTGATTCAAAACAACGCATCATTGCAAATGTGACGTGGTATGATGCGAAGAGGTGTGGACGTCCCTTTCGAGTAACCACCCAGGGCTGGATCCAGCACATTTGGCAGTATTTCGACAACCAGGAAAAAGCAAGACTGGGAAATCTCAGAAATGGTTTTTTGTCGCCTTGAATATATAAACTTCAAGGCCCGTTCAAAAAGCATGGGAACCTCGTTTATCACGAACTTGTAAGAATGCATATAGTATTCGAAGATCTCTCTTATTTCATTATTTTGTCCCTATTCGTCTCTCTATAGATCATGACGACTCAGAATACGATCCAGAAGGGGACCAGTCAACGATCTATCTGGCGTCCGGGGTGGGTGAAGGTTGCCGAGAACAACCAAGAAGTGAGACGGTATCCAGCTGGGACAGAAATCTGTAAAATCATAGAGAGCCAGATCTCAGACAAATACCCCGGAGTATCACTCCAATATAAAGACTTATGATAAAGAACCTGAAAAGGCGAGATTCGATGTAATGTAAAAGGGAGACTTTCAATACAATCAAATTCTAAGTGAGTTTACAATGGAGGATGTTGATACAGACATGTTTTGTTCATTTTTATAGGGATAAATATGTCAATATTGCAACGGCTACAATTACAGAAATTATATATATATATATATATATATATATATATATATATATATATATATATATATATATATATATATATATATATATATATATATATATATATATATTCATTTCAATGCAGATAATCCAGAATGATAATGTTTATGGTTATATATATGTTATGTGAGGTGATTTTGGATTTTTAACGTAACTTTATAAACAATTCAGTCACATCGCTACGATGTCTGCAATGTGGCAGTTAATAGTGATGTATAGGACTGGGGCATCAAGCAGCAGACGTGTAGCATGATGTCCCACCCAGTCACATTATCCTGACACCAGACTCACCAGTCCTAACACTAAACGCTTAATTCTGAGCGCCAAGCGAGGCAGCTTTTAGTACCATTTTTGTAAGTCTTTTGTCTTTGATCGAACCCACGACCTCCTGCATCCGAAGCGGACGCTCTAACCACTAGGCCACCTTACAGTCCTATAGTAATATATATATATATATATATATATATATATATATATATATATATATATATATATATATATATATATATATATATATATATATATATATATATATATATATATGACTGTACAATGGCTACATTTTGTTAATTTGCAGCTTATAGTTGTCCACTAATACCTTCCATACCAAACTGTTTCTGTCAAAGCAAAGAAGACAACTTAAAACTTCTGCTGAAAGTGAATCATAACTTTTTCTAGCTTGCAGTAGAAAGCATAATGTGGATTAATGATACTAAAAATGCGTGGTGACACGTAAGGCAATATGCTCCCCCTCAACATAATATAATAATAGACTTATTTGCTATCTATAATCTTTATAACACTATTCATTGGAGCCATACAAGTGTCATGTGTTAACAGTTATTATGATTTTTAATTAGGGATCTTATGATAACACTGTCCATGACCTGGCTTATATTGTTGGATGTTCCGATAAAGTTGTGTTATGACAGCGTATTAAATAATGTCAAATTAGTATTAATTTGTTTTCAAAGTAAAACTTTATAATGCTGACTGTGGTATTAGGAGTAAAAGCTGTCTGTACTACTTTCCAACTAGTACTTACTCAAATACTTACTCATCTTTAATTACTTGATGGAACGTTGTGGCCAAAGTTTGCACAAACAACAGAAGTCATCGAGAATGAGAGACAACGAGTTGTCACAGGTGGCGATGAGACTGATCCTGGTTTCTGACATGATTAGTCCAAACTAAAATGTTTTAAGTATGCTTATAATAGTAGAAATATGTGGCACTTGGGAGCAGTGTGTGCTTCATATAGTGAAAGGTGGCACAAGGGATCTATAGGGTTAATTTGTGTGGGTAGCTTAGGGACAATTTTGCCACTTGGTGCAGAATGGGCCATTTAAGGAACGTATGCTTTATGGAGACGAAACTAGTTTATAGGGACAAAGAGAAAGAATAATGGATAATTGAGATGAAAACATGGACTAAGCGAACAAACATAGACAGACAACACTTTTTCCAATAATGAAATAGTATTTTTTTTCTTGGCATGCGAGTGGCCCTGGAAATGGACAGCTGGGGTTTATTCTACTTCTTGTTTGGCCATCGTTTCTTCCAGCAGGTCTTCCATGAAGGTGTTTTTGATGAGAGTTTATTTCCTACCTTCTTAATCAAGTAAAGACGACCCGCCTTTCTGAATTCTTTCTGGAGCGTCATCCAAGTGGCATTTAAGAGTTTAAGATCGCTTTCTGTATTTAAGATGTGACATGGTCAGGAGCGAAATCAAAGACGAACAAAGCATAACCTCCTGCACAATCGTCAAACGAAACTCGGTCGCGGCTGTTGGTACTTAATTGTCCCTCGACTCTTCCGCTGTAACAAGTAATATCTCAAGTACTTGTTTCTGGGTAAAGTTCGATTCCGACAGTCTGGTACACAGTGTATGGCCATCTCACGGGACCTCTACTTTGGACACTTTGAAGTGTTGAAAGTCTAATAGATTTTGATTGATGGTTCCGTTGAAGAT